>JBAKGM010000081.1:13110769-13126174 GCA_037177215.1 Asparagus racemosus | reverse complement strand
CCTCGTGGGATCGATAACTTTTTATACTATAACTTGTTAGTTGTATACTTGCAACTCGTGGAGGTAATCTTTCCAACTCAACAGGATGCTTACACCGGCTTTTGACTTAAGATTCTAAAATGCTCCCTGTTTCTTTTTGCAGGGCTCATATCTCAACTCCATGATTTGGTGAGGGTGTTGACGTCAGACGACGACCCGGCTCAGATTATTATCTGTATAGAAGTCCGCTCGTTCTTTTCTTTTATCAACACAATGATCGACAAGATTCTCCATAGTCGGCTTTCTCTCTGTCAGTTCAAGCCGATCATTGGCCCTAGAACGGCTTTGATAAGGGATGCTGGTTACCTAGAGTTAGTCAAGGAAATTGCTGATGATCTTGATCATCTGGAACTTAAGCTTCAGAAACTACAGGAGTTAAAGGCAGCAGGTGTTTCTTCATATATAGCCGATCGAGTGGAATCTCATCTGGAAGCACGGCATGATGTTTGCGTTTTTGCTGGACTCGAGGTTCAAATACAGTTAGACTGAATAGAGCAGGTTAAGACTGCACTTGCCGAGAAATCAACGTTCTTGAGCAACATTCATTCTTGTATTGTATTAAGTGAGGCCAAGATAGCGCAGCTTAGGCGGGAACTTCAGGTGGAGGAAGAGAATTTGAGTGTCTTTGAGCTGACAAGGGTCAACGAAGAGGAAGCTCAAACCACCATATCCAAGTAACTGGAGCTCTTGGAACAAAAGCTAGCTAAAGTTAAGGAAGAAGCTGCGAAGGCACTGAATGCCAATGAGGAGTCTTTCATGGCTGAGTTGCAGAAGGAGCTCCAACAAGCTTACAACGATGAGTTGTCCAAGCTAGAACGAGAGATCTTTTGCCATAGATTTGATGTTCGAATAGCTGTAATTTCTTTGTTGAAAGACTCGACTCTTCATTGATTGAAAAAATTTCTATCCTCCTTTTTTATTACTTATTATGATTTCTTATTTTGTTTGAAATAATCAACCAAAATACTCCTAGGATGTTTGGCAAACCTTCAGCCATCAACGGATTTGATGAGCCTTTACCAATTACCGTTTGAATCGTGCTAGCATATGGATTTATCTATACCCGTTCAGCACGTGACGTTGTGCTAAAAGAATGAAACTCTTTTAGACTTGGTGCTATGATGTTGAATACATAGGCTTCGTCTTTTTTACGGGCAAGAGACTAATCGCTGCATGTATTAGATGCAGGCTTATCCCTCCTTAGGTTTTGGGATAACATTCCCCTGACTTAGATTCTGGTGTCTTCGTCAATCGGTAAAAGACTAAACCAGCAACGCGTGTTAGGCGTTGGCTTATCCCTACTTAGAATTCGGGATAAAATTTCCCAAGATGAATCTTAGATTCTGGTGTCTTCTTCAATCGGTAAAGGACTAAACTAGCAATGCGTGTTAGGCATTGGTTTATCCCTACTTAGGATTTGGGATAAAATTCTCTAAGATGAATCCTGGATTCTTGTGTCTTCGTCAATCAGTAAAAAACTAAACCAGCAACATGTGTTAGGCGTTGGCTTATCCCTACTTAGGCTTCGGGATAAAATTCTCAAAGGACTAAACCGTCAACGCGTGTGAGGTGTCAACTTATCCCTACTTAGGATTTGGGATCAAATTCTCCAAGATGAATCTTAGATTGAACGATTAGAAAACATTGATGCGGGAAGGGAAAAAATTTATATTCTGTCTCCCGATGCTAGAGAGGAAGAATTTTATATCCTATCTCCAGGTCTTCTTTTTAGGGTAAAGATGAACCCGAAACAAGAGAGGAAGAATTTTATATCCTATCTCTTGCTCCTGAAGAGGACGAATTTTATATTCTATCTCCAGTGTTGATGTGGGAAAAGAAGAATTTTATATTCTATCTCCTGATGCTAGAGAGGAAGAATTTTATATCCTATCTACAGGTCTTCTTTTTAAGGTAAAGACAAACCTGAAATAAGAGAGAACGAATTTTATATCCTATCTCTTAATCCTGGAGAGGAAGAATTTTATATTCTATCTCCAATGCAAAGGAAACTAAAAGTGGGATCTCCACTTCGAGAATCTTAGGAGGTGAAACTAAGAGTGGGATCTCCACTTCGAGAATCGAAAAGATTCAGATAACTTTCACTTTTATAGGATTTGCTATCTGATCTGGAAATGACTTTCTTATTTATCTAGATGAAATTCTAATTTCAGCCCTAACCTAGGGAAGGCGTGACCGAAGAGGAAAGGATGGAGCCCTTCTGTTTATCACAAGGAGATCTTAGCATTGAAAATGGGCCTCTTGTTCGTGGAAGGAATCAAGAGAGGATTTTGCTGGTAGATTAGACCAGAAAGATTTTTTTAGTGGGCTCACTGTCAATGAATTTGATCAGTGAGAGAATTTATGGTGGAGAATAGATTTAGGGTTATCCTCAAGGACAATGGGTGAAATATTCTATGAGGAACTTTCCGTCAAAATGGATTATCCTAAATATACTAAGGATAGTACTTTTTTAGGAACTTCCCATTTATCAACATTAATTACCTGTCCCTATTTTGAGTGATTAAACGATATGCACCGTTCGAATAGGATGTGTCTATCACAAACGGTCCCTCCCATTTGGGTCCAAACTTGCCCTTTTTCTTAGAATTGAGGATTATTAGTCGTCGCGCAGCGAGAACCAGATCTCCTTCCTTAAAGCTTCTCTATCAAACTCTCTTGTTAAAAACCCTTGACATTCTGGCTTGGTAAAACTCGATGTGTTGTTGAGCTTCCAGGTGTTTTTCATCCAACATCTTGAGCTCTTCAAGGCGTCTCCGGTGTTGTTCTTCTGCTGTCATCTCAGTTGCGAGGGTGATACGAAGTGATGGGATTTAGATTTCTAATAGAAGTACAGCTTCACATCCATATACCAGAGAATATGGGGTAGCTCTAGTAGGCGTGCGTATTGTGGTGCGATATACCCAGAGTGCTTCTCCGAGTTTATCATCCCAATCACGTTATTGGTCTTCACGAGTTTCAACAAGATCTTAATGATTGTCTCGTTGAACGCCTTCGCTAATCCATTTGCAGCGGGATTATAAGCCGTCGATGAGACATCTTGAATCTTAAACTTCTCGCAAAACCTGATGAAGGCATTGCTAACGAATTGAGGACCGTTGTCATGTATGATCCGTCTTGGCACGCCGTGTCAATAGATGACGTGATGCTTGATGAACCTGATGACATTATTCGTTTTCACTTCTTTAAGTGGAATTGCTTCAGCCCACTTGGAGAAATAATTAGTAATTGCGAGAATAAACCGATCACCTTTAACTGACGGAGGAAAAATAAGACCCACAATGTCCATCCCCCACATCTCGAAAGGCCAAGATGTAGCCGAAGATACAAATGCTCCGGGGATTGATGCATGTAATTCGCGTCTATTTGACATGCGAGGTACTTTCGAGCGTACTCAATTACATCATTAATCATCGTTGGCCAGAAGTATCCCATTCTTCTGATACAATCATAAAGCTTGGGACCAGGTCGGTGTGCGCCACACTCTCCTCCGTGTGCTTCCTTAAGGACTTCTTTTGTTTCTTTGTTTGAAAGGCATAGGAGCAGCAAGCCGTCGTACCCATGACAATATAACATCTGGGTCTCTACATCTTAAAAAACTTTGGCGCTCTTCGTCGGATCGATTCCCTCCCATTTGCGTCTTCTAGCAAAATACCATATAGGACATAGTCAATTATAGGAAAACGCTAATCCCGGGGCTCCAGTTCAACTTGGATTGTGTACACCTCTTTGATGACCACCCCTTTGTCATCCTCCTCCTCATTATATATTGGTACAAATAGTTAGTGAGTTCTCACAGTGACTAACTATTCAGTTTTAGGAGGTTGCGCTAATGATACTGCTAACGCTACTAATGCATCCGTGTATGCGTTCTGAAGGCGCGGAATATACTCAATGAAAAATTCTTTAAACGAGTCCGCCACCTCAACGGTCGCATGGTGATATAGAATCAAGTCTGGATTCCTGACTTCATAGTCCCCACGGATCTGTCTGACTATAAGTTGGGAATCCCCAAAGGCTTCGAGACATTTGACTCCCAGCTCTTTGGGGAAACTAAGTCCAATAAGTAATGCGTTGTATTCGGCCACATTACTGGAGCACAGCTTGGTTAGCGAGTAAGCCTGAGGCATCACATGCTTTCTCGGGGAAACTAAGACAACTCCAACTCCAAAAAAAATCTTAGAACATCTAGGGGTACTTGCCACATTGGTTGCTTGAGAAGCTCCGTCAAAGTACAATTGCCATATTTTCTGATGTGATGTAGTGTTGACTTCGTGAGTTTCATCTAGTAAGTCATCATATAATTCAGCTGCATCTATCATCAGGTTAGTTGTTAAGAGATCGCAAATGCCTGTCCCTTGACCGACTTCTGTTTCTTGAAGTGTAAGTCATATTGAGACAAGAGCAAGGCCCATTTTGTCAAATGCTAATTCATGGAAGCTGGTTGCGTCATGAATATCCGGACTGGATTTATGTTGGAGATAATATAAATCATCTGTCCAACTAAGTAGTGCTGCATTTTTTGAATTGCGAAAAATAATGCAATGCACGCACTATTTCTCAATCATCGGATAGCGGGATTCAGCACCCACTAAAGTCTAGCTCAGGTAATACACCGCCTGTTCGTGACCGCTGTCATTGTCTTGTGCGAGCAAAGCGCTCAACGAATGGTTCATTGCCTTGATGTAAATCAATAACGGTTTACTTTACTCCAGTGTAACAAGAACGGGAGGATTTGCTAGATATGCTTTGATATCTCTGAATGCCTTTTGACAGGCGTCATCCAAGACAAATGACACGCCTTTCTTGATTAGCTTGGAGAACGGCTGGTATTTTCTGGAGAGGTTTGATATGAATCGCTGGATATAAGCTAATCGCCCCTGTAACCCTCTGAGTTCTTTTAGATTTTTCAGGGGTTGTAATTCATGTATCGCCTTCACATTATCTAGGTTAATATGAATACCCCTAGTGGTGACAACGAATCTGAGGAATTTGCCGCTTGACATTCCGAGGAAGGATTTTGTAGGGTTCATTTTTAACTGATGACTCCGCATGAGATCGAACATTGTCCTCAGGTCTTTGATGTGGTCATTTTTGTTGTGGCTCTTCACGTCTAAGTCATCGACGTAGCACTTGACTGTTTTCTGAAAATGTTCTAAGAAATCTTAGTTATTGCTCGCTGGTACGTGGCACCTGAGTTCTTCAGACTGAATGGCATGACCGTGTAGCAGAAGACACCGAGGGGAGTTCTGAACGCCGTGCGTTTTTCATCATCTGGGTGCATCTTGATTTGATTATAACCTGAAAAACCGTCCATGAAGGACATTCTCTCGAATCCACACGTATTGCCAATGATAACGTCAGTGATTGGAAGAGGAAAGTCGTCTTTTGGGCATGCGACGTTCAAATCTCTATAATCGATGTAGATTCTGATCGTCCCATTTTTCTTTAGCACTGGGATAATATTCGCCACCCAATCTGGATGTTATTCTTCCCTTATAAAATCCGATTCTATAAGCCTTTTCACTTCTGCTACAATTGCTTCCATAATCTGCAGACGAAACCGTCTCTGCTGTTGCTTGATGGGTTTGGCATCCGTCTTGATATTGAGATAGTGCGTCACCACATTTGGGTCGAGTCCTGACATGCCTTCGTAGTTCCAAGTGAAAACATCGATATATTCCCTGATGAGAGCAATCAACTCTTCTTTCTTCTCTGGGTAGAGACTGTTGCTAATGAATATAGGCTTAGGGTGTGCTTCGTCAGCCATATTAATCTGGACCACTCCATCCTCGGTGGGGGTTCTCTTTACTCGAATAGGTCTCCGTATTGCATATTGAGGTAATGGATCCACGGGTCTTCCCACGTTGGTATTTGCTCATCGCCCTCTATCGCGGTGGAGTCAGCTGTAGTCATATTCAACATCAAACCCTTGAACATCTCACCGATGCTGACGTCAGAATCCTAAGTAAAGGAGGTCAGATGAATGTCTATCTCCCGAATCGAATAATTAGTTATCGATCAACCAATAGCATTCGTCTTCTGAAGAAGATACATACCTCAATCCTCTCCTGAATTCATAGTAATTATCAGGTTTCCCCTTTGGGATGTGTGCAGCTTTGGGTGGGACTTGAGAACCTCGTCCGAAATAAAGACTCTCTCCTTGCGCAAAGTCATACCCCCATCTTTCCACGAGATTTTGTGCTTCTGGACTATATCTGAACATATGAGAATCAGGCTCATCGTCATTAACATCCTCTCTCAAAAAGTGGTCTGGTGCTGGAACCGTATCTCCTCTACCATAGACCAAATTCTTTTCATCACCTGCTTTACCCGAAATGATGAATGTTATTTCAAAAGAGTCCCAGATATGCTTCTGTGTTACACAAGATGACCGAATCGGTATGTGCAACTCAGGGTCATCGTACAATCTTTTCATTATATCAGTAAGAGACAGCGTGTACTCTAAATCATTATTTATTTTATTGTCGGCAAGTTACCAATTACAACTATCATCTGATAATTCTCCATCGTCAAGATTGACTACAAAGGGTACAATGTCATTTATGACAAAACCACCATTGTAATCAAGTCCAGCTTCAGTATCAACTTCCTCGCCGCTATCCATGCCTTGGGCCGATGATTCAGTATCGGACTCGTTACCGTAAAGGAGGGAGTCAGTAAAGTAGTTCTCTAATCTCTTAAATAGTTGCTTATCTGCGACCACCGTCTTGACTTCATTATTCGTGTCAACATATTTTAGACACTGATGAAGGGTGGAGGAGATTATAACATTATTATAGATCCATGACTGACTCAATAATAAGTTATAGAAAGTCTCCACATCAATCACATAGCATGTAACTTATGGCTTCAAATCTTCCATCTAGCACTTTATCCAGATTTTACCTAGAGGCCGAGACCCACTGGTATTAAATTCATTAATCACTGTGCCTGTAGATGCCAGTTTACTGGCAGGAATCTCGAAGCTATACATCAGACGGAGGTGCATGATACTCACAGCAGAACCCGGATCAATTTGGATTCTGTTGACTTCATTGGAGCCAATGTATCAGGTAAAATATAGCGGACTGTCGTGCTTTGAATTTTTCTTCTACATGTGTTCCTTAGTAAAAGTAATGCAGGGGAAGTGCTCAGTTGCGAAGTTGCATTGCTAGGCTGAAAACTCTGGTTCTTCAGGACTTGGCTTGATCTGAGTGAGCAACACCTCAGAGTCAGCCAGGGCTTCCTATAGGGCCTCTCTGGTTTCTTTTGACAACCGTAGCAGCTCATAGAGGGTTATCCTCGCTGGGATGTTAGCCAATTGGGCCATAATATCGACGTAGTACGAGGAGCTCGAACTTCCCGTTTTGTCCCTTCCAATCGGACGATTGAATAGAAACTGCTTCGGGACTTGAACCTCCTGATGTTGGGGTTGCTTCTCCTTTAGTTTGACCACATCCTCCTTGGCGATCGCTTGTGATTTTTCAGCACGCATAGGAGGAGTCATCATCACTCCTAGCTCCGTTAGAAGCTTCGGGACACTCGTATTTGTACTCGTGTCCGCTCCTGGTGGCGAAGACTTCATGTTCCTCTTCGGAAAGCTGGAATGTCATTATTTGTTCATCATTCTTCTTCAAGATTGCTGAAGTGGCATGACATGGTTTCCCCTTGCCCTTTGATTTCTTCTTAGATGAAGAGGCCACCCACTGATCATCTTCGAGCAAGTTAGGGTGGACCCAAAGAATTTTACCGTTTGGGGTGGTATGTAGCACGAGCCCCTTTTTGCATTGTCCGTGAGGATCATCATTCACTATCTTCATACCTACTTTCACGACGGGCTTCGGTTGAAACTAACTTAAAGGCACCGATCCAAAGCTGATGGATATTGCGTTCGCCCCCACTTTTTTCTTTTTGGATAGCTTTGAGGTAATGACCCCTACATCAATCAAGGCCTGGATCTTATTCTTGAGATGGTAGCACGACTTTGTTGGATGGTGAACTGCTCTGTGGAATGCTCAGTACCTCAGATCTATGACCTTATTTTCCTCCTCTTGATTCATGATCGGTGGTAGCTAGATCTTATTGTTCTCAGGAGGTATTTAAAAATACCGGGAACCTCATCTTCCTTGAAAGAATAGATTTTGGGGAACTTTGGTTTTGATGACTTCTGTTTTTGAGGTCGTTGCTACCATAGGGGTTGCGATTGTTATGGTGCTCGCTGTTGCGATTGTTGCTGTGGCTATAGCTAGAATATTTAGTTTGCGTTCACTATTTTCGCCTACTCCTTCCCTTTACCGTGTGGGATGAAATTTTGTTTGTGAGCACCTACCATTTGCTAGCCTCTTTCTGCCTTTTTCCTCTTAAGAAATCGCTCAGCTTGCTCCCCGCACACCTTCAAGTCTCTCCATGTCTTGGACGGCGCCGTTCCCATTGCTTCCAGCACGTCCATTGAAAGGTTGTTGTGACAGGTCTAGAGAATAAACTCCTCAGTTATCAAGTCCCGATAATTCATTGCATTGTTTTGGAGCTGCTTGACTAAGCTATCTACTGTCTCTCTGTCCTTCTGTTTTTCATCCAATAACGTCCCGACAGATATCTCAGTATCATCATCGAAGAAATTGGCGAGGAACATGGTCTCTATATCGTCCCAGCTGTTAATGCTCCCCGACTTGAGATGGCGGTACCAATCAAAGGCAGCTCCTCGAAGAGTGCCAATGAATGACCGAACCATCAAGGGCTCATTACTAAAAATAACCCCCAGGTGGGACTTGAAGTAGATCAAATACTGAGTGGGTGAGCCCTTCTCGCCGAACGGCGTAGAGTTTATTAGATTGAACTTCGCCGGATACGGGATTGATTCCCACTCCCTTAGGTACAGACATGGTATATCCGTCTTCTTTACCTCTTGGGCAGAAATCAAAGTGTTGATTTTACTCTCGAGGTCTTTTATCTTTTCATTCTCACTTACACCTCCGTTCGGGTGATTTTGAGGAGGGACGACAATGTTACCACTGGCGTTCTCGAGGCTACCTCCCGCATTCTGTTTATCAGGGGGATTATCGGCATTACGCTCTTCATCCCTGTCCATGTCACTGTCCGTTTGGTTGATGCTATTGTGACGACTTGATTCACCCTGGCGATTCGTTAGTGCTTCGATTTGCTGGTCATGCATCTCTCTCATTTGCTGCATGGCCATCTCCATCTAGAAATTGAAATTCTCTTTTTGCTTGGCCATAGCCTCTTCAAGCATCTTAACCACTTGTTCTACACTGATCATGAATGCCTCACGGGGTTGTCCCTCATTGGAAACTGTATTATCGAAAGTAATTACAGAGCCAGCGTCCGACACTTCGTCATCTGAGAGTAACCCCCTCTGCACTCTACCATAGTTAGGTCGTCTGATAGTCCCGGACCGCAACCGAGTCATTCGTTGAGATACCACAGGAATGGCACGTGTCAACGCCCCTTTTCTAGTCTTGTTGATGGTGACTCTTAGCAATTCATCGCCTTGAGACACCGATCTTCCTCCACAGAAGTGCCTCGACCTGGGTTTTGGCATTTCGGTGCCAAGCCTATCAAAGACTGACGCCTTCTCCAGAGCTGTCTTGGTGCAATTGCACTCTGACAACACCGCGCTTATTAGCTTAGAACACAGACAATGTGTGTTCAACTCTGGGGAACTCCTTTTTCGAGATTTACTCGTACCCTCAGCATGATAGTACAACTCCTCGGTATGAATGCCAGAGCAATCCATTGTGTGTTGGTGTGACTTCTCAGGTATAACATCATCGTCGTCAGATGAAAATATTTCCTTTTGAGGATGAACTGCATTATCAGAGCTTTCAAAAGTGACTCGTCTCAACGTTCCCCCTTGCGGGTGTGAAGTTTCGACAGGCTTTTGAACTTCAATTCGCAGCCCGGTGCGAGCAGCTATAGGAATCTTCCAGACTGGTGGAGGTGGATGTGACCCCCAATATTGTGAGTTGTTCGGGACCTCTTCAACAGGCCTAAGTGTTCCTTAACTAGAATTTTACCTCGATCATCATGTAACGGACCGAGGTGCTCTAATACCATTTTCTTGCTTCAGGGTAAGCCAACGGGATCGACCGAAGCGGGAACAGAGTTAGACAAAGATTTGGATGTGATCGCCGGAGGTGGAATCGGTATTAGGGTGACCTGTCTTTAATTCAGGTTACCATGTAGCGGCCGAGCCTTAGTCGAATCAGCCTGAGGTGGCTAGTCCTTAGTTGACGTTTCTGCCATTGTCTGAATCGTCGTTTCGGATTTCAACCTCCAAACTTGGCACATCCTTGGTGGCTTCTTGGTCACTTCTTCTTTCTTCAATATTTGGGCCTCTTGAACTAGAGCTCATGCATGTGCAAGCAGTGCACGTCGCTATTGGATGAGCTCCTTGAGCGTTGAACGGTTCTGTCTGACGCGGACCCATTCACTTGTTAACGGCTTGGAGGAGTTGCCAACCATCTGTTGTTGAGGCCGTTGACCTCTTCTGAACTTGAGATCTGCCTTATAGCGGATCACGTCAGCCGATTCTAGGGCCTTGGTGAACTGACGTGCTAGGCGTTGGCATCGCCTCTGGTAGGCTCTCTTTAAGAGAGTCGGCAAGCCATCGGCGGTCATCCCCTGCACAGTGGAGTTCATATCTGCAAATTCGGCCATCTTAGATGCCAGAAAGACACTGCTTACTGCGACTTTGGCAGCAGCGGGGTTAGGATCCTCGCCTTGAGATTCCGGATCTGAGGGCCAGCATATCTTCCTTGCAGCAGAAATCTTCTTGGATTTGTGGGGGGAGGACGATCAGGACGAGGATGATAGATACTCCTCGAACTTTTATTGGTCGAACTCGTATTCGACCTACTCTTCGACTGGGATTGCTATTCGCGATTGCGACACGACGATCTCATCAGCGAGATCGTTAGCTCCCACTGTGGTCGCCAGCTTGTTCGCGGGAAAAGTCAGGTTGATATTCATTAATTAACTCATTACAGCTTTATGCGTTGCAATGAATTCAAAAGTTCATCTTTTT
Source organism: Asparagus racemosus (assembly GCA_037177215.1). NCBI lineage: Eukaryota > Viridiplantae > Streptophyta > Magnoliopsida > Asparagales > Asparagaceae > Asparagus > Asparagus racemosus. The sequence continues at coordinate 13,115,070 of JBAKGM010000081.1, read as the reverse complement.
ATAAGACCTGATTACAATGAAAATCAAAAGAAAGAAATTTACAACTTTTTCCTAAAACAAATACAGGACCCTATTTATTAGACTCCTATTTGCATGGCATCTTTGCATGTGCTGGGGTTTATCCGCAGACCGCTGCGTGATCTGATCTAGTGTAAGATCTATACGATCAAGGGGATTATTTTATGAAGGGAATAATCACCAAAGTGAATGAAATCAACAAAGCGAAATCACCACTCTTCTCGAGATCAAAACAAAGTTTGATCAGGAGGGGTCACGTGTGGATCCGATCTTTAGACCTCTCGAACTTCTTCACTTTATGCTGATAGGTTCGTTAAAATCTAGAATCTCGCTGTCGGATCTAAGCATGGATTGCTATTGAATTTGGCAGAGCCTCCCCTTCTCGCCAAAAGTCCAGATCCTAAAAAATGAGACCTCTCCTCGTATTTATAGGCTTTAAAGTGGATGCGAGTCGGGTCTTCGCCTAGCCACCTCTTGGTAGCTTGGCCACCGAGCCACCAATTGGTGGCTCAGTTTTTGACCGAGCCACCAAATGGTGGCTTAGCCACCGAGCCACCCAAGTGGCTTTTTCGTCATTTTCCAAGTTCGATCTAGTTTAGTCTCATCGATGTTCGCTAATCAGAAGCTTCATAGTTGGGTTTATTCTATTATTCATATGCGATTTGTCACTTTGGTGACTTGCACGCCTCGCTGAATCACTTCATGCATTTCCTCGACTCGCTTTGTGCCTTTGTGTCACAATTACTTGTTATTACGTCGTCAACGGTTCACCCTTGCGTTGTCGAATGGCTCGCCATTCATCAACTCATTATCATGAGTCATGTTCGGGGACTTATAGGCAATTTTCAATGCCTACATTTGGTCCCACCATTGGCCTCCTAATATTTGGTATTCTAACATGGGTAAGACAACCCCACACTTTAAGATTATCTAAAGGAGGAGGATAACCAAACTAGTGTTGATGTGGTGCAATGTCAGATTTAGAATATGGTACCTAATTTAAGATCCAATTTTCTATTAATAACGCCACACCCAATGCCTCACCCTAGCCACAATTTGGAAGACCAGAGCGATAAGCATTTAGCTTATCATTTCTGATAGAGTTTGATTTCACCTCCTAGCAATCGCATTAGATTGTGGTGAATAGGGACCTGTTGTCTCAACATCAATCCCATATTCTCTGAAATACATTTTTGCTTCCTTGGATCGATACTCTCCTCCTCTATCTCTTCAAAGTGTCTTAACTGGGTGACCGAGTTGTTTTTCTACTTGAGTCATAAACTCAATAAACTCACTAAATGCTTCATCTTTTAATTTTAGCAAGTAAACATGACAATAGCGAGAGTGGTCATGAATGAAAGTGATGAAGTATTTCACGCCTCCTCTACTAGTAAAACTTTTAAAGTCAAAAGTGTCAGAGTGAATTAGCTCTATTAATTGTATACTCCTTGTGACACTATGAAGAGGCTTTCTTATGATCTTGGTTTTCACACAAACTTCACATCAACTTGGTTTATCACCCCCCACAATTAGACAAAAGTCCTAATTTATTCAAGTTAAATTTTTTTCTATAATTAACATGACCAAGTCTATGATGCCAAAGAGAAGAGGAGTGTGCAAAAATTGAAACTTCATTAATAGCCGAGGTATAGTGTACAATACTTATTTTATACATCCCATCCATACGATAATCTTTACCCAAAATAAACTTTTTGATTCGACATGACAATTTTTCCTCCTTGGAAATCTAGCTGCATTCTAGTATCATTGAGGAGACTTCCAAACACTAGGTTCTTTGTAGTTGATGGAACAAGCTTCACATTCTTGAGAGTAAGAGTCTTTCCAAAAGTTAAGAGTTATTACCATTATAACATGCTTCACATCCTTGAGAGTAAGAGTCTTTCCAAAAGTAAGAGTTACCACCATTGTCCTAGTTCCAAGGACTATAGCAGCAGACCAATTAGCCATTAATACATTACCACTAGTAGCAACGTAACAAGTAAAAAGACTTCTATCAATGCAAACATGACATGTAGCGCCAGTATCTAACCACCATTCAGAAGTGTTAGGAGAATTTGTCATGTAAAAAAGCCTTGCCACAAAGTTCTGAACTTCTTCAATATGGTTGACTTCAGCAACATGGTTGACATTGTTTGCATTCTTTAGTGCGTTACAAGCTTTTGCAAAGTGCCCTTTGTTCCCGCAATTGAAGCATTGACCATTCTTCTTGAACTCCTTCTTATGCACATTGAGATTCTTTGGAGCGATGAACTTCTTCTTAAATTTTATTTGTTGTTGTTAAAGCTGTGGACGGGTTTGTTAGACACCATGTTCAATGATGCCTTTTGCTTTGCGAACAACTCATTTTTAGTGCGAGTCCAAATTTCATCCTCAATCCATATGAACCTCTTCAAGTCTACTAACAAAACTTGTGTCTTCTTCCTATGAATGTCTATTGAGAATGACATCCATAAAGGAGGGAGTTTGTTGATGATAGCACTACCGATGAAAGTGTTGCAGAGCTCGATCTTCTCATCTTTTAACTTGACGATAAGTTTTTCAAGCCCTTGACCTGAGGTAAAACCTGTTTGTCATCTTTAATTTTAAGGTTGAGGAACTTGTTGATAAGATGTGTTTTGGAAAGCCTTTCCTTATCTTTGTACTGCTGCTTCAGTGCACTCCAGATGTCCTTGGCAGAGGCTTGGTAAGTGTAAACATCTGCGAGGTGATCAGCAAGACAATTGAGAAGATAACTCCTACAAAAGGTGCCATCGCGATCCCGGTTTCCTTTGCCGGTTGTATCGTCCTCCTTGAACGTCAGGTTCTCTTCTAAGACAATATAGTAAACCTTTAGGAGTTTCATCCCAAAGATCACCTTGCATCACCATGCATTAATGTTGGTCTTGTAAAAGCTCTTGAGTTTCAGGTAGTCGATTTCCATAGTTCTTGTAAGATCCTTATGAGACTGAAAATTTTACTTTAAGAATGTTAAAACAAAAGGGAAAAGACAACACACCAGAGATACTTGCTGCAAAAAATATTGTTTGAGTTGCTCTGCATCCTAAAATTTTAAATTTAAAGTAAGATTCGACCTTCTCTGGTATAGGGATCCCAAAGCTGAATTGCTTTTAGGAACAACAATTTGAGTGTACTGGTGTGCACCAACTAGACCATCCATGATCACCTTGATCAATTTTAGTTAGTAGGAGACCTCCTTGGTCTGATTTTATACTATGACCTCCTTGGTTTGGCACAAAATTAGACTCAAATATGGGCAGTGCAGCTTCTAGAGGATACTTCAGAGAGTAAAAAAGTAACTTTTGGTGTTATGTAGAGGGCTTTATATAGGTCTCTGACCCTGCCCATGAGTTGCTAACTCATTAATGAGAGCAATCCAAAGATCAGATCAGTTACACCCACTCAGCCCACTAACTGCATTAAGTGGTCTATTTAACATGCTTATTAAATAGACCCATTAAATAGACCAGTTTAGAAGCTCAACAGTTACCCTCTAACTATTTTCTAAGCTGACTCGTCTAACAAGTTCAAGTCTGAGTCGAAAGGGGTCTTTAGGTTCGAATCCACTAGAGCAGTCTAAGTCTTAGACGGAAGGCATTTTTAGGTTGGACTTCAAAAGAAAATGTTCTAAAAGCAACTGAAGTCGCCCATTGCAACTCAATCTGAGTCCGAGTTCGACCGAGTCCAAGTCCAACTTCGAGTCTGAGCTCAAACCAGAGTCTGATCGAGTCAGAGACTGGGTCTGGTTCTGACCAAGTTCGAGTCTAGGTTTGACCAAGTCCGAGTTCGAGTCCACATCTGACATCAAACTTACAGGGATTTATTAGATAAAAAGAGTAGAGGGCAAGCCTAGAACCCTTGAACTTTGATTTGTTCAAAAAGGAATTTACCACAGGCTACATCGCATTTTTGTTACTATAGTGTGTGTGTGTGTGTGTGTGTGTGTGTGTGTGTATAGAGTTGAGCTAGCCTATTATTAATAGTTTTCAACATGCGGATACTATCAACCCAAATTTGAAAATTAGAATCAAAAAATAAAAATCTAAACTGGTAGATGTGATCTACTAAACATGAACTAATTAGAAATAAAATTCTAAAAGATTTTGACATGTTTGAAACTATATATCAAGAGGCAAAAATTAACCAACTTCATGAAAATTCTAAAATGTTGATTTTGATGACTTATTTTGCATGGGTTAATAATGATGAAATCCTTTAGAATTTTTTTCTAACTAGTTTATGTGTGTGTGTGTGTGTGTGTGTAT
>JBAKGM010000081.1:13079218-13101620 GCA_037177215.1 Asparagus racemosus | reverse complement strand
TCATCCAATAATATGGTGACAACTCATCTCCTTTCTACTTCAAAGAAGTGAACCAAACACAAGAAAACATCAAATTATAGAAAATATATTCACTTTCCTTCACTTTCCATGTTTTTTAAGCGAAACAAACAGGCCCTAAGACCTCAGTATGAAATTAATGTGATATAAGAATTTGAACCCAAAAAGGCCTTTTTTTCTCTTCTTTTTAGAGCCTTGTTATGTAAGTCAAATATAATTTGGTCCAAAGAGATTAGTATTTGACTCAAAACTCTTGCAAAAACTTAGAAATTATCACGTTGTGCAACCTTTTTTTAAGGTGGAAGATGCCCTACTCATAAAATAAAGCTTATTTTAATATAAAATCTTTTAGAATCTTATTGTAATATAAAATCTTTTAGAACCTTTTTTTAAGTAAACTGTTGCACATTTGGTAGAACTCACATCATATTCTTTATTTTGGGCATATTTGCTACTACTTATTTTATGATTAATTATAAAATACTTATTACTTATTTTTACTTATTTTGTTAGAGGACAATATAGTCTTTTAACATCAATAAGTAAATCCACCGATAAGTAGCCAAAAAATAAGTTGAAAATTTTCAACTTATTTGTTTTCTTACTTATAAGTTAATCATAAGTAATAAGTAAACAGTTATCAAACATGATCTTTACACCTTATAAGTAAAAAAGACACTTATAGGTGAAAATAAATATGTTGCCAAACATGCTCTTAACTATATACAAGTAAATCGTTTGTGTAAATTTAAGTTGTGTTTTTATAAAAATCTAACAAATACTGTAGTCTTGTACCATCCAGAGTTTTAGATTGCTAGTGAAAATTTTGCATGTTTTCGTCCATAAATGTTTAGCAATAAAGAGAAGAGCGGGTTAATATCATTTTGATTCAAGTTGCTAATGCATAAAATCTACAAATTCAAGAACGTTAGATTCGAGTCACCTTATAGCAGGTCACTGAGCTTTGTAGAATCCAAATCCCACACCCAAATGATGGAGCCCACCAGCTCAATTAGGCCCGCAAACTTTTTGCCAGGAAAAATTTTGATCTACTCAAAACACTTGGCAGTGGAAAAATAATTTGCATCTTAATCCATCAACGGCATTTACGATTATGGCAAGTTACAATATTTTTCAAATTCAAAATAAAAATATAAATTATATAAATTATAATGAAGAGTATGATTAGAAAAATAATTCTTTTTATTGCCTAACTGTATGGCATTTTACTGAACATTAGAATCTAGTTAGTTCCTACATACGAACATTATTCTTTATGCATCTCAGAAAATGAATAATGTGGAATGCTAATGATACAAATAGTTGGACATGGTAATTATTATATTCTTATTTGCTTACTACCTCAGATGCAAATATAGATACAAATACGACTTAGAAAAAACTTGCAACATGTATTAGATCATATAGGAGAAATACATATAAATATAAAGTGAAAATGGAAAAAGTAAGTTGTGAAATACTTTGGTTGTGTAATATATGAGTTGTTTAAGTAAAATTGCTTCACAAGAAATTAAATGGCATGATGGTGATTTTAAGAAAATACTTGGGAAAATTAATAATTGGTGTACCAGATTTTTTTATTGACTAGGTGGAATACACGTGACTTGTATGTGGTCAAATATCATGGTTCTTATTTTTTATGAATATTTTTTACTATTAAAGTTACATGTAACTTAAATAAATTAACATAATTACCGATAGTTTTTTTTATAAATAACATAGTATTTCTTGCCCATGAAAATATTGTAATACTTTCTCCTTCAACATATATTGGCTTGCTCTACAATAGCAAACTGTTTTGTTGGTTCTAATGATGTAGGCTAATTCAACTCTCCTATTATTTACGATAGAAATCTGTTAATTTTAAAATAAAAGTTACTTCTAATAATATAATAAGAGAGTCATAATACATTTCATAATCGGCTAGGTTCAACAAATGAATGCTATGTCTATTTGCATATTTAGTAGAGTTCTAATTTAAGGTAAAAAATTTATTTAAAATAGATAATTAGATTATCATATAAGTTCATAGCGAGAGATCTTATAGTGGCAAATTGTTATGCACAAAAAAGAGGAGCCTAAGACAATTAAACCAAACTGCCCACTTGACTCCAATTTTATTGTGCATCTATTATAGGCTTCTTCATTGATATGTAAAGTACAAATTATGTTATCAATATGAAAGAAAAATATGCAGCTCTAAGGTATAATATTAATAGAGAAAAGAAGATTAAAAATCTTGGAAGTCAATAAATGTCGAGAGCTATATAATTTTAATAAAAATTAATAAGCTATGAATTTTACTATTTGATTGAGTAGAAGGTTAATAGTTAAGTCTTTACAAATATGTCACAATCACATCAGAGGGTTTATTTTATTGTATTGTATAGAAGATAATTATATTAAAATTTTCGAGCCAAATTGTATTACACTAAGATATGCTCAACAATATTATTAGTAAAAACACAATAATAACTTGCTGATAAAAGACCAATCAAATTTCATGAACAAATAACAAAAACTAATCTTGACTGATAAACTAAAATTTACATTCCATTATCCTAAACCTCAACCTGCCTTTTCTTTTCTGTAAGCCTACAATTTCTTTTTTAGCTTTTTGTTCTCTCCAAATTCCATATCTCTTCAGTGCTTTCTGAAGAAACAAATCAAACATATTTATTAAGTTTTAGACAATTAGACACCAAATTTCTAATTAAAATAAAGAACTCAAGCTTACTTTCTAACCAAAGCTCATTGCATTCTCCAAAGAATTTCTAAATTAGATAGTTAATATGGCACTTTTGAAATTGCTCAATTATCTAAAAGTTATGATTTTGAAAAAAAAAAGGGAAGCCAAATAATTATAAAAGTGGTTGTAACCAACCATAAAAAAAATCACATACCCGTCTGTGTAATGTTAGAGGAGGATGCATTTCTTGAGCAAATTTGAATTTCAAAATTTTTGGTATTTATCTTTAATTCACAAAAAATGTTGGAGCTAAATTTTTTTAAAATGTCATAAACCAGAATAGATATCACACATCTATTTTGTACATGTTATATATTTAATACTTTAGTAGTTTTTAAAATATTCTTTCTTCATATTGTACGACCTAGAGAACGGAGTTGAACAGAAAATGTAGTCTTTAAGTTTTCAAAGTAATATTATTTCTTAAGTTTTCTATGAAAAGAGCGAAGATTAAAATATATTTTATAAATTTTTTAAAGAGATTAACAATAGAGGAGAGATCAATAGAGAAATTAAAGTGTAATGACATAGCATGGTAGAGTGCCTGATTATATATGAAGGGAAGTAATTGTATATAACTATTAACCAATCTTCAAGTTACTTATAACTTATAAAGTTTTGTCTTACTGATATTTATATCTTTAATCTTAAGAAAAATGTCTCTTCAAATGGATCAGAGCTTATTTTGAAAGATTTAAAAATTAAAGATTCAATGTTTAAAAATTGGACTTTCCTAATTTAAAATAAAAGAGTGAAGGTATATCAAAAGATTAATATGCATTTGGATAATTAAATTAGCTTTAATTAGTTATCTTTGAAATTAGTAAAATGGATCAAGGGCAATATCCACCAACAAAAGTCTTTCCACAACTCCCACTTTTAAAGGGAGTATGATTGAACATGTGCATTGAGCTTTGACTCCTTAGCTTCCTTATTGTTTATTATTAATAAATATATGATTAGCTAAATTTATTTCAAATGTTATTACTAATTAATTGATATACAATTACTCCTTTTTCTATACCCACCTCCATGAAAAATGTGCTCTAAAAGTATAGTCAATTGCCTTCATTTATATTGTTATGAGTATCAATGTAATTTTATTTCCCTTGATGATGACTCATACATACATAAACATACATGCATACAAAACCACAACTATTCAAATTATCAACATAGCCCTACAATCAAACTATTCATCAATTAATAGATTAAATTATACAACATCCAATTTAAAAAAATAGTAATCTCATTAAATTTCATGTGTCCCATCAACCATTCAAATTCCCATTTTGTACCACCATTTCCATATTCTATGCAACCATCATCTACACCATTTTATTAACCCATAAAAAAGTTCTCTCCTAAACTATAATGCGGTGACTTTGAGATCAGTGACTCTGATATCAGTGGGCTTCGTTGCATGTATCTTCATGTCATTGTGAGTGCTAATCGTGCTTATGGTCTGGTTCATGCACGATGGTCATTCTATTCGAAACATGACATACAACAAGGCGGAATATGCATGTTGTGATAATTAATCAAAGTTAATCAAAATTAAAAGAATATTTGCAATGCTTTCCGATCCTCCACAGTATCATCTCCCAAGATCTTCATGAAAAGAGCTTCCTCAAGAGAAAATGCCTCCAACTGAAATTAATCCGTCACCGAAGAGGAGCAATACTAAGAAATAGGTTCTCAATTTTCTATTTTCTTTATTCTATTCTTCATCTTATCTTCATAAGATTTTCTGTGTCTTCATAAAGTACATATAAACCCTATATATACAGGATTAGACTAGCCTTATAGATTTTAATTTTAAACAATTCATAATTGTTTAAAAACTCTATCCATAATAGTTAAAGATAGAATAGAATCGTTTAAAAACTCTATCCATAACAATTAAAGATAGATAGAATTTGTATTACTTGTAAATCTCTTCTAATGACATTAGTGAGACCAATTGGGTCCCATATCCAGAACTAATTATCAATCAAATTAATAATTTTAATTTAACAGTTAAATTTCTATCCAACCAACTGTTCATAAAATCTCTTCCGTAACATGTGATTAATTATTTAAAAATAATGTTATCTTACATTCAGTTCCTTTTGGTATCGTTTATTTTAAGTAACTTTTTTGAGCAGGACAATTTTCCTATTTGCTCATGCCTAAATTGTAATTCATGAGAATATAAATAAAAATTATTTTGAAGTATCAAAATATTTTATTTTTTATAAGAAAATAAATTTTAAAAAATATTTCAAAACCACTCGCCAGTGAGAATTTTATAACTTTGTGGGAATGCATAATAAATTAAATCATTATAATGAGCATACTGGATATTATCTAGATATCCATCATTTTCCTAAATGAAATCTAGTAACCTAATATTTCAAGTTATGTAGCGCTTGCTAAACAAGCTTAACCATCACATCAAAGCATACTAAATTATCAAATCGAAAATGATAATATCATCAAGTCAAAGGGACAATGTAATAATTTAAATTTTCTATCTTTTAGTTGACACATCCTAGAGAATCCAAATGTAGTCTAGTGCTACACACATCACAATGCATGCTTATGACATACAGCCGGGAAATCTCCATTCCTAATGGTTGAGACCCACCACCACATCTCACATGTTGGTGTCATGTATAATAATCTGTTATAACAAAGTTATCTTTTACTAGTGTAGGTTAAGCACAAGTTTAAAAAATCTCTAAGTTAGATCACATCTTTAAGCAAGTGACCGTCACAGTGCATGATCTAACAAAATAATTTCTAAGGATGTATAACAATTATATAAATGATACCCAAAATTATATATACAATAATAACATCTTTATTAATATTCAAGAATATTACATAAAATGTATTGGATGTTCAAAGGCATATTGGTACTATTCCAACAATCTCCCACTTGCCCTAACATCTAATCAGACATAATCCTAACTCTCATTTGACAAAATTATTTTATACCAATGATTTTTGTAAAAGGATATTAAATGCTGTCTGCTTAGCCATCTTTCAGACCATACATGTTTCTTTTTATTAATGTTTAATAAGATAATATTTCTTTCTAAGCTTTTCGCAACAGCTTCACTACTCTCAAATAATAGTGAAAAAATACATCATAAGGAAAAGCTTATGGAGAAACTCACACACACACACACACGTTCCTTCGTTAGTGATTTCACATGGCTACATATTCTGCTATTGTTTTAATAAAGTAAATATAACCCAAAAATATGTTCTATTATGAGGATTGAATTAGAAATCTTAATTTGTATATCCGCCATTCTTATACTCTTTTTACATTATGAATTAAACAGTAATTTTAGTCTTATGCAAATAGATAAATATGACTTACATTATAGTTCAATATTCATCATTAGAATTGGACTAGAATCTACTCACAAGATCAACTACTTCTAAAAACACTCAATCTCCTTTAGGGCACATTTTCTTAGAGAGAGAGATTCCATGTCTTACAAAACCCGGTCTTTTCTTACAATTTTGTAAGTTAAACATTCTAAGAATCTCACCCATATAAGTAGATTGTGATGATCATATACATCCTTTTCTCTATCTCTATAGAATTTGAGATTCAAGATATAAAATGTCGGAAAGTCATACTTTAATTCATGACATTAGAATATCATTATCAATGAACAATATGCCATCAACGTGTAACACTAGGAATATAATGGAATTATTTTATTATTTTATACACACACGCTTGCTTTTTAAGGTTTTGATCAAAATCAATTTTCTTAACTGTTTTATCAAAATGAATGTTTCAACTATCTGAAACTTGTTTAAGTTCATAACTTGATTGATTTAATTAATCAATCTTATCTTCTTAAATTTTACATACTTGATTCTTCAATCTTTATACGTAAATATCTTCTTCAGGATATCCATTCAAGAAGGTTATTTTAATATCAATATCTTATATTCATAACAAGATGAAATTGGCAAATAGATCCTTATGACCTATATTATTACCATTGGAGAAAATTTTTCCTCATAATTAATAACCGTTTGTCATCAAATATGATATTAACTCACTTACAAGAAATCATGTCCAACATGACATTTGTATAAGTTTTAGGGTTTTTATTCTTCTTATTACTTTCCATTAAATATGTTTTAACAAGGTTACTATACTATACCGGTGGATTAAAATCCTATTGGATCTCCTAATTGTAATCAGTGTCTTCAATAATAAATTTAGTAAATAAATCTCTATTTACTTTATTACTTGAAGCTCCTACTGAATTCATAAAATCTCCAACTCATTTAAAGTTTCTCCCACTGGATTAAATAACTCTCCCACTAAAGAAAATAACTTTTCTTCTAGAGCTATATATATCCTTGATAAAAAAAAAGAAAAAAAGAAAAAAAGAAGAAAACATTTCTAATAAAAATTATTATCTAAAAACTACACTATGATTATCAATATAATACCTAGTATTTTTTTCAGGGTAACCTACCAATAGGCTGTTATTTATTCTAGATTCCAATTTTCTCATATTATGTTCTCTAACAAGAATGTGACAACCCCAAATCTCTAAGCATCGTACACTTAATTTTCTTCATATCCACATCTAATATGAAGTGGAAGAAAAAGATTTGATAGAAATTCTACATAACAAATAATTTGCAGTCTCTAATGCATAACCCATAAGAAAATAGGAAGAAGTAAATGCTCAAGTATAGATCTAACCATATTAAATAAGGTTTAGTTCTATCTTTCAGACAAATTATTAAGTGTGGTGAATTGGGAGGTATCAAGTACTAATAATTTCATTTCGCTTACGAATCTGTTAAACTCCTAAGAATAGGAACTTGCGACCTTAATCAAATCGGATGACTTTTATAGTTTTACCAAGTTTCTTTTTAACTTTCGTCTATATTTTCTTGGTCAAAAGATACTTAAGTGCAGCGTGATCAGTGAAAACTTTAGTAAAAGACCCGACGATATGGGACCTGAATTTCTCTAAGGCAAAGATAATAGCTAAAAGCTCTTTCTTAGTGATAGAAAAATTTTGATGGGCATCGTTCAATGTCCTACTAACATAGTAGATCACATGAGGTTTTCCATCAATTCGTTGTCCTATGACAACACCAATTGTGTAATTGGATGCATCACACATTAATTCGAAGGGTAAGGTCCAATTTGGTGCATGAATGAGAGGGGTTGTGTTTAGCTCCGTTTTTAGAGAATCAAAAGCCTTAAGGCATGTGAGAGAGAAGTCAAATGGTGTATCCTTAGCTAAGAGATTGGTCAAAGGTCTAGTAATTTTACTAAAGTCTTTAATGAACCGTCTATTAAAACCAGCATGACCAAGAAATGATCTGACATCGTTGATATTTTTGGGAGGAGGAATGTTAGAAATAAGATTTATCTTAGCTTTGTCAACTTCAATACCCCTATTGGAAACTACATGCTCTAAAGCAATGCCTAGTTTGACCATGAAGTAATATTTTTTTTCCAATTGAGAGTGTGATTTTTCTCCATACACTGTGATGGGATCTGTTTAAGATGATGAAGACACTCAGAGAATGTGTCGCCAAAAATGAAAAAGTCATTCATGAAAATTTTCAAAAAGTGTTCTACCATATCAGAAAAAATGATGATTATGCATCGTCGGAACGTGGCGAGCGCGTTACACAGCCCAAAAAGCATATGTCGGTAAGCAAAAGTTCCATATGAGCACGTGAAAGTAGTTTTTTCTTGATCTTCAAGAGCAATGGGGATCTGATTGTAACCCGAATATCCATCCAAAAACTAATAGAACTCGTGTCCTGCTAAGCGCTCTAGTATTTGGTCTATGAATGGAAGGAGGAGTAATCTTTCTGGGTAGCTAAGTTGAGTTTCCTATAGCCAATGTAGACTCACCATCCAGTTTGGATTCAAGTGAGAATCAGCTCATTAGCCTCATTTTGGATCATGGCGATTCCAGATTTCTTTAGAACTATTTAGACTAGACTTATCCAAGAACTATCCGAAATGAGATAAATAATCTTATTATCAAGACACATCAGAATATCTTTCTTAACTGCTTCTTTCATTACTGGCTTTAAGCTACGTTGGGGATCTCTAGTTGGTTTGGCATCATTTATCAAATAGATTTGGTGTTGAATAATGGTTGGACTAATCCCTTTGATATCAACCATAGTCCATCCAATGGCTTCCCTATTCTCTCTCAAAACGCCTAAGAGGGCTTCCTTTTGACTGGATGTCAAAGCAGAAAAAATGATGACTGGTAAAGTCTCATTCTCCCCTAAGTAGGTATATTCTAAATTTTCGTGTAAAGGTTTGAGCTCTAACTTAGGGGGTTCCTCTATGGATGGGTGAAGTTGGACTTGGGGCTCTATATCTAAGGGTTCAAGTTGCTAACTAATTGCGAATACATGATCGACTGGTGGGTCTAACTCTTCTAGAAACTTAATTTCATCATAAAAAATCTCTTCAAGACTTAAGTCAAATAAACAAAGATCTAACTCACACACTCTCTCTTATTGTTCACTAGAAATTTCCTAAATAAAGTTCACCTTTAAGAGTTGATCAAATGGATCATTGGGCAATTTTTCTAGGTTGAAAATGTTGAGATTAATAGTAATATTCTCAAAATATAGCTTTATTTGACTAGTTCTAGAATTAATCAAAGCGTTTGATGTTGCTAAGAACGGTCTACCTAAGATAACTGGGATTTGACCTTTGAGATTGGAAGCGAGCTGCGTTTCCAAGATAATAAAATCAACAGAAAAAATAAACTCTCGAACCTTAATCAAAATATCCTCTACCTCTCCCTTGAAAATTTTTATGGATTTATCAGCTAATTATGGGGTGCATCTAGTTGGTTAAAGTTCGCCTACCCCTAGCTATTGATAGATTGAATAAGGAAGAATGTTTACAATAGCTCCTAAATCTAGAAGTACCTTATCAATGAAGGTATTTTCTATAACACATGAAATAGTAAGACAATCAGGATCCTTATATTTCAGGGGCATGAGCCTTGAAAGCATGTCACTGAGATTGGCAGTTAAAAAGACTTTCTTGAGAACATTAGTGGTTTTTTTCTTAGTGCACAAGTCTTCTTAAAATTTTGCACAGAAGGGAATTTGTTCAATTGCATCTACGAGAGGGACGCTAACCTTGACCTGTTTGAAAGTTTCTAAGATTATCTCTACTAGTAGAGAGTTTTTCCTAGGTCTGAGTCTATCTGAAATTTGGAAAGGGATCAATGTGCTTATACCTATCTAGATTAGGCTCAATCTCGATTTTAGCTTCTTGATCATCAGAATGAGTTGATTTATTAGAAGGAGTGTGTTGGATGGGAGAAGGGGTTTGATCCAGAGGTAACTAACTTGGTTATCTATATGTTTCCCTGTTTGCAACGTATGAACTGCAATTACTTGAGCAAGGTAGGTTAAACTTGATCCAGTATCTTTAGGGTTGGCAACAGGTTAACTTGAAAATTTTCTTTCTCTCTTTCACTCACGGCATTGGCTAGTTGTCCAAGTTGAGTTTCTAACCTAGCTATAGCTTGAATATTTGAGTTAAGCATTTGACCGGTTGTCTGCATGAAGGAATTCAGAGTATTGGATGACACAGTCAATATGTTGGTGGTTTGAGTAGAGGCTTTAATAATGGCATCTAAACCCTTTTCTAAGACACTGTAACGTTTATCGTGATCAGAACTCGGAGGATTTATCGTTTGATGATGAGGAGGCAGATAAGGCAAATTGAGTTGTTGAAAATTATTTGGTGAGTTGAATGGAACTGTATTTCCTTTAGAAAATTATTAGTTTGAAATGGGAGTGAAATTTTAATTTTCGGAGTAGTTTTCCTGATTCCATGCAAAATTGAGATGATTTCTCCAACCCAAATTGTAGGTTGGAGAAAATAGATCATTTCTGGGATGATGAAATGCAGTGTTTATCTGTTTTAGTAGTTGAGTATTTCCTAAGAGGGGTCATTCCTTTGAAACATGGGATGGAGAAAGACAGTTACGACATCTTGAGGCAGAAACTTAATTGATTTGAGCTAGTGCTCGTTCTTTAGTTTTTAAGGCTTCTAACCTACACAAAATTATAACCATCTTTGCTTCAAAGGCTATGTTTGACTCGAAGCAAAGGCCACTGGATTTAGTTTGGGGAACTGATGAAACTCTTTCATCACAATGCTCCCACTACATAGTTTTTTCAAATAAACTCTCTAAAAATTCTCAAGCTTCATCAGCATTTTTCTTCATGAAGTCCCTTGACACATCGATTCTAAGAAAGTTTTTGAAGAATAATCCAATTCTTCATAGACGATTTGGTTTAATCGCCACTTTTCTAGACTGTGGTAAGGACATTGAATACGAAGATCCTTAAACCTATCAAAATACGTCCAAAATGGCTCTCTTGGGATTGTCTTAAAATTCTAAATATTGTTTCTAAGCTTAACTATTTATGGATAATGAAAATTTTCTTCAGAAAAATGGTAACAAATTCATCCCATGTTGAAATAGAATTTGTGGGTAAGCTATACAATAATTTGTTGGCTTTGTCCTTAAGAGCAAATGAGATAAATTTAAGCTTAATTGCATCATCAAATGGTTCTCTAATTTTAATCATAAGACAAACTTCCTCAAATTCGAAGATAAAAATGTAAGCGTCTTCGGTTTCATTTCCTAAGAATTTCGGACGCCTGTTTATGAAGTGCGATCTAAGCTCAAAATTAGCTCCTTTGACATCTGGTAGTTTAATACAAGACGAGATTGTATTTTTAGTGGGATAACACATATCTTGAAGAATGGGTGGATTAGGATTAGTTATTTTTTTGGTCTAAAAAATTGGTACAACACGGATTAAACGATTGGTATTATCTCTAATCCCAACTCGCATACAATAAAACAAATTTATTTTAGTTTATTTATTTATTATATCTAAGAAGAAAATTAGAGAAAAAAATGTAGGAAAAACACAAGTTTATTAAAAAGAGTTTTTTTAAAAGAGAAAAACTGAAAGACCTAAAAGATAAAGAGAAGAAGGAGAACGATAAAAGAAAAAGCTTAACTAAAACAAATTAAGAGCAATCACTTTGTAACAATCACCCTTAATTATAGGGTTAATCCTAGACTCAACTAGACCAGTTCCTAACCAAAATCTTCTTCAATAAAAAGATTAAAGATTACTCGGTCAGTTAATCAGATAAGGATAGTACTAGAGGAGGCTAAAGACCAATTAAGTAACTTTTTTATTGTGGAGTACTTTACGCAACCCTTAAACCTTGTCTTGGACACTAACAGCTTTAAGTAAACTTAAACCAGTTCACTTAAGTATTTTTTATTCTTTAATGAGCTTGAATCCTTAGGGGCCAACATCTAATGAGTTTTAAAGGATTGAGTTTGTGTAGTTAGGAATTAGTGATTAGCGGGCTAAGAAAAAGATGATGAAATCCCTCACCTTATCTTGATTAGTGGGTTTTTGCCCTTAAGAGTATTTTCAAATGAGTGCTCAAATCAAAATGCTCAAATCACTTTGGTGAATTCCTACTACTATATGCAATACAACCCTAGGAATTAAAAGCAACTATAAAAGGATACAAAAATAAAATATTTTTATTTTTTAATTAGGGTTAACAATTAAATAAATGTAAGAAAGTGAGCTCTTATTAAATTTATTATCTTGTTAGTAGTTGTTTGAGTGGAAGGTGAATTTTATTAGGGTTGACAAAATAATTTTTTTAAATTAGTTCATAATTGTCTCTAATTGTGAGAAACTAACAAAAAGGGTAGAACTGAATAATAGAAAGAGGATTTACCTTTTCCAGCAAATCTTCAATCTTCAATTTTCAATCCTTGATCTTCAAACTTTAAAGTGGTTCCTTCACAAGAAAATACACAAATTAAAGAACAAAAATAAAAAAATCCTAATTAAAAGCACATTCCCCAGCAACGACGCCAAAAGCTTGATAGGAGCTAAATAAAATAAAGTTACAAGTCCACAATTATCAAGTTAAAGTATAGAAAGATGTCGATCTCACAAGGAGGATGTTGTAGGAAATAATCTAAATTAGTTCCTAGAGTTGTATGTGCACAAGTAGGAGTGAAAGTGCGGAGATATAAATGGTGAGTGATTATTTGTAAATAAAAGAAAACTAGGTTAAGAGGGGAGAAAGAGAGATGAAGAAATTAGAGAAAAAAAATAAAATCAAGAGAACAAATAAAAGAAAATAAAGAATAAAATGGAATGAACAAAATCAATAAAGAGAAATTTAACCAAAAAGAGGAAAATCACAATAAGTAAAAGGTGGAGAAAATCAATTAGAGAAATGAGGAATCTAGAACTGAATCCATTAGTTGAATTCATTTAGGATTTAGAAACTACTTTCTTTTTATCACATTTTACTTTAGATTTATTAAGCATAGACTATCAAACCACTTAAGGAAAGTATAGCCTATCAAATTATCATCCAAGTAAATTAGCATTCATGAAAAGAATAACAACTAGATATTAATTCTAGAATTCATAAGCATATCCTATCAAACCACTCAAGATAAATATATATTATAAAATTCTTCTTCTATCAATTAGTTCTCAAGTTGATTATTTGAAACATGATCATTTTAAGCCCAACAGAGCAATCCACAAATTCAAAAAAAAAATAAAAATAAAAATAAAAGTAGTTTCAAACAATTCTAGAATTCCTACAAGATTTTAGTTACACATTTTTAGAAAATAAAAACAAAGAAATAAAATCTAGACTAGAGAGCATGAAAGAAAGAGAATAAAAATACAAGAAAAATAAACACTAATTAAAAAATAAGAATAAGAACAAGAAAATAAAGATCTAAACTATGAGCATAAAATTAATCTAAACTACAAAAATAAAAGAGCATAAAAGAAAATCTAAACTATAAAAAATGTAAAAAATTAAATCAAAACTACAAAATAAAAATGCAAGAAAATAATAAAAGAATATGAAATTAAATCTACTCTACAAGGCATCAAAATAAATCTAATCTACCAATATAAAAAGAAAATAAATCCTAAAATATGAATGTCTAAGGCAAGAAAATAGAAGAGAAAAAACTTACATTGCAAGGGGTTGACTCCTTGAAATAAATCTTCATCTTCATCAATCAATAAAGAGAAGAAGTTTTTTTTGAAGAGGTATTTTTTTATTAATTGCAAACAAGTTTATAATTTTGGAAGGTTTTCTCAAATAAGAGTAACTCTCCTCTCCAAATGGAGTTTTATAAAATTTTCATACTGAAACCCTCACTTTTTACCCCTATTTATAGAGTATTACAATCAATATCAACCCTTAGACAAGTTTAAGCCCTAAGTTATACAATTTTAACCTTTGATTCGTAACTGCTTACTAGGTATCGATACTATTGTCGATATTAGTATCGATACCCCTATCGATATAGGTACCGATACTAGTATCGATAGTGGTACCGATAGTAGTACCGATACATTTATCGATAATCTGACATTCTAGATGGCTTTGTCTCGTCTAGATAGGCGATTTTCATATATTATATGTTAAGTTCCGCCTTCTGGATTGGAAGATAATGATGTTTCTTTGCGGCTAGCCATCCTAAATATGAATTTGATTTGATTTTTTTCATATTAAATCATTGTTTCTTTGGCTCCTATAAGCTGCTTGGCTTGATCCTGTACTTCAATAAAAGGTTGAAAAATGAGGAAATTTGAGTTTTTAAGCTCTTATTAATTCTTCATTTCCTGCAGATTAAGAGAAAAATACATTATTAGTGACAGATTTATTTAATTAAAATAGATACTGAGAGTATAAAAGTGCATTTTATTACATGATTAAAATTTATGAGATACAAAAGAAAATTCTATCCAAGCTCACAACTAATGTTTTGCCCGAAGGCTGAACTAGGAAAAATAGGGAAATCACTAAACAGATATATAAGAAATGAGTGGTCTCCTAAATTTTATACAATTGTAAACCAACAGTTCGCACAAAATTTTCAATAAGTCAGTTCATTATCTCATCTATAGCGGAGCTCGATCGGTTGATGTATGAGGATGAACCAAGCCTCATATGTTGGATAACGCAGTAGTTCCAGCAGTAATGTTACCATCAACTGTTTGCCTAAATACTTCAACTCAAGTGCTAAAACTCTTAGTCGATGTTGCTGTGCGACCAAAGAAACTTATTCTTATTTACTACATTTCATTATCAGTCTAATGTTGGTTCTTTGATCAGTGCGTCGAGCTTCTTCAAGCCTTCGCTCTTCCTCTATCTTCTAGTCGTGTAACTTGAGTGCCTGTGGCCAAAAGTTGCTTAGAATACCTTTTTTTTTTTTTGGCTAAATCAAATGAGAAATTGAATTGGGAATTTGAGGATATGATAATGAAGAAGATGTGGTTTTATCAACGATTACCTGTAGAACTCGAGAGAAATCTTATTTCTCTCCAAGAAAACGTAGTGGATTCTACCTGGAAATGAGTCACAGCCATTCCACTAGATTTTTTTAAGGAAATATTGAGTCGGGTTATGAGTTTATAATGGATGGATCTTGTAATTATATTGCTCTCTGGGTGCCCTTTTTAGGTTAATTTAAATAGGGGTAAATACTTAAGTAATCCCTAAAAGACTATCTAAGATGTAACGGAAGTTAAGGTGGGGGTATATTTGGTGGATGGCAACAATTTGAGGGGTGAATTTTGAAATATGAAGATTTGGAGGGCAAATTTAAATATACCTATGATTTTAGGGGTGTAAATTGAGAAAACCCTTAAATATATAATTATGGTATTTTTTTAATTACGGATAGTTATAATATGATAAGGATGACAAAATATTTAATTATTAGAATTTTCTAATTATGGATATATTTAATTTGATGAGAATTCTTAGATGAATATAAACTTAGGGGTTCATTTGTCATCTTTTGATAGGATAAAAGGACATGTAGATATTCACGATATGACTCATGTCAACTTTTTATATCTTTATAATATGACACATGTTAATTTTCTATGCTTTTAAGAATTTCACTAATTTATCTTTATATATGAAGGAGGGATTTGGCTATTCTCTCCCCTCTAAGAGAACAACAAACAGTTCTCATTAAAGGGTCAACTAGTGCAATTTTGATGGTATATATTGAAGAAACCCTATTAAAAATTAATACAACAATAAAATATTATTTTCTATTGTAGAAAATATAAATATTTTTATTATAATACTAAATATTTAGAAATATCTATGTGTATAAAATTTTTACAAATATGCTACTATAACATTGTAATACATAAATTATTAACAAAATGAATTTTATCTTATAATGTCACAATATGTTAAGTATTGTTTTGTTAAAACTATATGCCCTTTCAACATTATCTAGTATTAAAACAAATGTATGCACTTTCTTCATGGTTCTAGCCACAGAAAAAAAAAATCTAAACATGAAACAAGTGTCTCTACGTGCAACGCACGCACACTATGCTAGTGATACAAATAGTTGAACGTGGTACTTAATATATTCTTATTTGCTTACGTGGTACTTAATATATTCTTATTTGCTTACTAATCTTAGGTACGGATATAGATACATATACGAATTTAAAATAGAACTTGCAGCATGTGTTAGATCAAATAGCAGAATTACATATAAATATAAAATGAAAATGGAAAAAGTAAGTTGGGAAATACACTGGTTGTGTAATATATGAGTTGTTTAGATAAAACAAAATTTCTCAAATTAAAATCTAACCATATGTTCCACATATATAACACACTAAATTTAGATATCTACCCAGGCGTGGCTAAGGAGCCCTCCCAATGCATGGCCTCAGTTATTTCAGGAAATTAAATTCTTGTGGATGCTCTCCGAGGAGAGTCGAAACTGAGACGTTAGAGTACTACTTATAGGCAACTTACGAACTCGACTAGATTCTCTTGAGTAATCAATGCATATTTTAAGATATTCATATATCTGTATATTTTACTTATATTTGTACATATAATTTAAAAAATCATATATTGGTATTGTATTTTATAATATACAAATATTTAATATAGATATCTAGTACATTTAACTTAAAAGCAAAACTTTTAAAATTACTGTTTATGCTACAGTAAATACTATGCATGCTACAGTGTACTTCAGAGAAATAAACCCCTCTTCAATAAGCAAGCGGTGTTTGGCTTTTTTTAAACCCATGAAAATCACTATAGCTAAAAAAGCATCATCCACATAACCAATAGTTACAGTGCAAATCTAGCCAAAACGGTGCAACATCAAGGGAATTGCGTAGAGCCAACCAAGTGAGATTTTTTTAATGGCACATCATCATTCAATTTAACCCAACAAACAAGATAATACTTAAAAACCACTATAGCATGAAGCCTGCAGTAACTTTCAAGCAAAAAAGAGGCCAACCAAACATGCTCCGATACAATTTTGAGTCTTAAATATTATTCATAATATAGCAATTTTTTGGACTTAATGACAATTTTCATGCTACAATATTTTTAACATTAAAAACACTATGTCATATCTACTTTTTTATTTGGTAGCTCTTGTAGATGATGATTTGAACATTTATCAAACATTTCATATATATAAATCTTTTTATGGCTTGATTAAAAAATTGATAAAATTTGATAATTGGTATATTATTTTGTTAACGGGTTTGGAGATTCACTTTGTAAATACTAATAAAATTTTATCGCTAAAGTTTTTATAATAGTTATATACAAAAACCATGTTATCAATTTGGCGACATATATATCTCGGTGAATAATACTCGCAGCAATGCTCAGGCTTAATACTAGTATTCATAGATTCATAGGATCATAGGTAACTTATATAGTATTTTGTCTTTGCTCGGTAGGGATCCTATCTGAACCAATCCTTATAAGAGCAGAGTAATTCTTAATCAAATATCTGCCGAACTATTTGTGAGTAGTATACACCACCCATTTCATAGGTTGCACTGATGTAATTCTTAATCGCATTTGCCACCCTTAGCTTAGAAAATCATGTGCTTGTAGATAGGGGTGGAAATGAACCAAATAATTAACAAATAGTTCAATTATTGTTTGAGTAACTATTCGGTCACTATTCGATTCGGTAGTTCATTTACCACTAAATAAATATTTTTTTAGTATTCGAGTTTATTAAAGAATAGAATTTAACCATATGTATATTCGATTCGTTTGTCTATCAAATATTCGTTTAAAATTTGATCACATATTATTTATAATATTGCACATATGGTGTCATATTTTTAACTCATTTATAATTTCTACTTAAGTTTGATGTACTAGTTTTAAGATTTAAATAATATTAAATTTATTTTCTAATGAAAATTTTGATTTAAATATATATACATCATATATTATAAAGGAATAATTTGTATTTATGAATTTAAATACTATTTGAAAATTAAAAATTTTTAGAGGAATAAATATACTTTAATATGCGATAAGTATTCGTGAATATTCATAAATATTTATCAAATACCAAGTATTCAAGTTCGAATTCGAAAAACTCCATATATGAATATTAGAGTCCGTATTCGAATTCGATAATTTTAAACAAATACAAATACGAACATCTTAGTATTCGATTCGATTCGATAGTTTAACACCACTATCCCACCCATAGATAGTGTGGGGAAGGAATTTTCTCAAAGAGCGGATCTAATGGCCCATTTATCCCATTAGTGGCCCCAAAAAAAGATATTTTGGTTGCCATGAGTCGCGTGTCCAATTGGACGGTGATGGTGATGTGCACGGATGACGTGGACCAAACACTTCCCTCACATCGAGGAGATTAGGGGATGGTGACAGCTGGTTGATGATGACGTCACTTGATTCCGAAGGTACTTTCCTTATCCCAAAGGTAATACACCCACAAGCATACCAGAAAGGCTTTGTGTGGGCCCGAGTTAGTTCCTGATTGGGAATAGCCACATCAGAAAATACCCGGTGAGCTGCCATTAGTTAGCAAGAAGGTTACGTCAATTAAGTGGAGTCGTTGTTCATAGGGGTAAAAGGTTTAAACGATGCTACAGTTGGGTTTTTTTTGGCGGGGTGGGGGGGGGGGGTGTGGGGGTTGTGAAAGGTTAAAATGCAAGGTGCATAATAGCCCTATTCACGTGTGTCGTTACTAAGATAATGAATGGTTAATTTTATAAACTCCCACCGGTGTCTCTGTCTCACAAAGCCCCCCTTAATAATTTTAGTTCAAGTAAATTTCTCTTAATTTTAGAGGTGTCGTGAATAATCCCTATCAATTTGAAAAATTAACCTTAACAATCGTGGGGGTTTTCTTAACTAGACCTGTCCAACTATGTCCAAGGGCCGGGCCGAGCTCGGACCTGGACTTGGCCACGAAATTCCTAGCCAATCCGGGCTCCGGGCCGCGCCACCGGAGCCCGCACCGGACTCGGCCCGGCCCAGTTTCTAATTTTATATTATATTTATATATATTTATATATTTTTAATATATAATTATAGTATAAAATTGACTAAAATTGTCATTAATGTATATTTTTATATGTTTTTAAGAGTATATTGTCATTAATATATACTTATATATACTTACATATATATTTTTAATATATACTATATATAATTATAGTATGTTATTGTCATGAATGTATACTTATATATATTTACATATAATATATAACTATATAGAATATAATTTTCTACTACTTAGTAAACACTTAGTATTATTGATTTTTATCAAAATTTCACATATTTTTTTAATTACTCTTAAAATTTTATTTTTTATAAAAAAATTAATTTTTAAGTCAAAAAATAATAATATAATAAAATTAAAAAACAAAAATAATAAATTTCACCCATGATAGAAAAGGTTGGAGATATAACTTTTGCTATTAATGCTTCTGATAATAGACTTCGAAGATGGAAACAACTGTGTAAAAGAAAATATTTTAAACCCAGATTAATTCTAAAAGATGTTGACCATAGGTGGAATTCTAACTATGCAATGTTAAATGTAGCAATATAATATAAAGAAGTTATAAATGATTTTATTGTTTTCTATACTTCTAGTTCTAGCTCTGGTAGTATGTATGGAATAACTGAGGATGAATGTGCAGTTATATATAATGTAAAATAAATGTTACAAGTTTTTTATGATGCTACTATGCTATTATCTGGTTGTTATTATCCAACTATCATTCAAGCTGCTTTACAAGTTTTTAATATTCAAACTTTTTTAATAATTATCGTATGGATGCTTATTTTGAAAATATGATTTTTCAATTGGAAAGTAAATTTAATAAGTATTTTAGGCCTATTCCTATTATTTTTGAGTTGGGGGTTCTTATTGATCCATGTTTGAAGGATGTTGGCCTTTGAAATTTATTATATTCTATGTATGGCAATATGATAATAGACACTGATGATGGTCAAACTATTACTGCTAGTGCTTATTATAATACTATTAGAACTTATTTTCAAAGATTATATGATGAGTATGCAGTTAGATATGGTGTAGCTACACATCAGCCTACAGTTTTTGCTTCTACAAGTTCAAGTCGGCGCAAAGATACGAGTTTTGATAGGGAATTAATGATAGCTCAGCTAACGAGTGGATCTAGGTCTACAACATCAATGGAAGTTTCTAAAATTGATCAATAATTATCTGCATCTTTAGCTAAAAATCAAAATAATACTTTCGATATTTTATAATGGTGGAGAGTATATGGAACAGTATCATATCCTATACTTGCCATCATTGCTCGTGATTTACTAACAATGCAGGTTTCTATGGTAGCTTCGGAATCCACCTTCAGTACAGCAGGACATTTGATCGATGACCACAGGACATCGCTGGATCCGTTTACCGTATAGGCGGTAATGTGCCTACAAGATTGGTGGAGATACGAGAAGAGAACTCAAGGCATCGATCGGCTGGCTAGTATTGAAGACAAACTTCAAGATTTGGGAATAGGAGATAGAGATAAAGAGTAATTAATTTGTAATTTTTATTTTTTAGGTGAAAATTCATGATAAATTATCTTGGAAAGAGTTGCAAATGATAGTGATATAGATGAATAGGTGCCAACCTAGTTGGGATGTATTCATCTATTGTGATACGGCAAATTCCAAAATAAATTTATAATTGTTAGTGATTATCTAATTATTAATAAATAATTTATTTTTATCATTTTAATTTATATATTTTTTTATAATTGTATTTGTAAATTATATAATTACAAGTGATTAATAATATGATTGATTTTTTCATCAAAATTTTGCCTAATTTATTGTTATTTACTAATTACTCTTGAACTTCTTTAACAAAAAAATTGAAAAAAAATGAAAAAAAGGGCCGGCCCAGTGCCCGGCCTGCTCGGGCCCGGGCTCGGGCCTGGCCCTAGCCTGGCCCACCGAGGTCCGAGTCCGGGCCCTGGTTTTGCCCGGCCTGGACCCGGTTTTCCGGGCCGGGTCGGGCCAGCCCGTTTGGACACCACTAGCCATGAGCGAAGGTTAAACTATTGCAGAGGAAGTGACAATTATAGGATAGGTAAAAACTTAATTTAAATTATTTATTAAAGGATAGTTTAGTCAATTTTTTATAATCTTAATGTATTTATTAGAATATTCTGTATAGATTCTATATCAAATTTAAGCAAGAAGGTAATATTAAAAGAAAGAATCAACTTGGAGGGTAATTTTGAAATTACAATAATGTGAGGGGCAAATTTAAAAATAGCTATAATTTGAGGAGTATATATGGGAAAACCCAATATACTTCATATATACGCGTGTAAGGGATTCCCTCCAAAAAAAATTAGAGTACACAATAATAACTCCGTCTCGTTGATGTTTCACAGTAAAGGTCTGAGAAAGAAGATTGAAAGAAAAATTAGTGTGTTATTCGCAAAAAAATAATTAGACAAAATTTTGAAATAGACTCATTCTATTTATTCACCAATATTGGTCATCTCTAAATTTATTTATAAAAATTGATCCAGTTTCAGCTACTTTAGAAGCACGGGCAGATACTAGGTTGATTTAAAAACAATGATATTTTTAATTAGCTAGGGTTGACGATCTCACTTAATTAGCAAGATAATTAAGTTCAAAATAGTCATGGCAAACCCAACTATTTTATAATTAAGTTCAAAATATTCGTGGTTGCCCCATCTAATTGGTGACATGTGTTTTTCCGAAAATTGATCGAGTTTTAGCCAGTGCTTGTTAGGAAATTCTATGGAGATTAATCTGCGGAATTAAACACTAAAACAAATAACGACACCAATGTAAATATCACGCGCAAGAAAACACTGAGATTTAACGTAGTTCGGCAAATTGTGCCTATGTCCACTGGGCAATCCAGAGAGAAATATGCCACTATGAATCAAGAGTACAATCCCTCCAAGTTACACATAAACTTGAGGATTAAATCACAAAAGAAAAATACAGTGTTAACTCTAGGACACTAAACTCCTGTCTTAACTTAAATCTCCATCACCAGCGGAGAAATCAACATTGTACACGGCGTTGTCGTTCTGAAGACAATGGCTTTTGAATCATTGCAATCGGACAACCGAGCTCTCCGGAATCTCTCTCTCTCTCCC
>JBAKGM010000081.1:13054026-13079118 GCA_037177215.1 Asparagus racemosus | reverse complement strand
AAATGTGTATTTTGTGTGAAAAATGGGACTTTTATGTAAAAATCCTCGTTTGCTCTCCTTCGCGAGGCATTCGGGAAGAGTTGAGCTCCTCCTTTGTGAGGATCTAGGCTAAAATGAGTATTTTGCATGGTCAAAATACTCGTAAAACTTAGAAAATGAGATTCTAGCTGTCTCGTGCTTTCGAGACAGTTTGAACTGCATCGACATTGTCGAGACAGTTTGGACTGTCTTGCAACGGCGAGGCGTTTGATCTGTCTAACCATTGGCGAGACAGTTTGAACTGTCTCGACAATTGCGAGACAGCTTGGACTGTCTCGGCCACTGCAAGAAAGTTCTCGCATTCTTTGATTTTTTTGACTAAGTGTATTTCACACCTAGTATTGTTCCTTGGGCTTGTTCTGATATATATATTTCTGTCCTTTGTAGCGGAATTTCTTGCTATGGCGTTTACTGCCTGCGAGTCGAGTGGGCTGAATAGCACTATTTTCTCCTCTTCTCGCGAGACAGTGCTGATAGCCAAGGCTCCCCTACTTGGCCCAAGTGCAGCTCTGGAATTACTGGAGTTGCTACAACAAGTGTATCGTCGTACATTGCGGAGGTTGATAACTGATGCTCCATTGGTTAAGAACACTAGCTCCACTAATATCATACGGAAGGCCAGCTTCTTGTTCGGGGATTCTGTTGAAGACCCAGATATTCTCTCCTCATGCTTCGAGCCCTGGCTATATGAAGGCAACGGCGCTCGTCTACATCTACCTACTTTTCCCTACCATCACTCACTGGTGCATCTGTGCGACCTATCGATCAGAAGAAGTATGATTTGGAGGTTGACAGAGGACCAGGAGTGCATTCATTGCAGGTATGTTAGCCAAGGTGCCACCCCAGGCTCCAGTGATAGGGGCTACATTCGTGGACTCTATCTTGGGATCGCGAGTTAAGATAATCCACCCCATGACGAGCTGATGATCAAGGCTGACATTGTGAAGAATGGCATGGCCAGAATGGGAAGGGAGCTGCCCGCCAAGAAGTACCGATGCTTCGGTTGGGTCCATTCTTCTGGCGAGCAATGGTGGTCAAGGATGACTGTATACGTCCTTAGTTGGTGGGGTCTAGAACTTCAGGAGAAGGATCTGTATATTCCTATTTGAGCGAGCATGTTCGGGCTCCCCATTAGCGTGAACCACTTCTTTGCGCTCTTAGAAATCTACAACCCGGACACCAATACCTTTCTAACAAGGAACGGTGAGTTGGTCTTGCCGCTTCATGAGATGATGAAGGTATTTGGCTTGCCAATGGGTGACGCGCCATACCAAGAATACTTCCCCATCAACCATCAGCTGAATCAGATTAAGAAAAGGGGCTACGCATGATATGATATATTATGGGAATTAACCTGCCACTATCAGACAGCGATAGCGTCCACCAATGTGAAGGCCAAGAAATGGCCGCAAGTTAGCTTGAAGCAGTTTGCTGACTACTTGTTTAAGCACTTAGAGGGTCCTGATGAAGTAGACGAGCTATAGCCTCTGAACTCCTCTGACATCAACAAGCTGATTGAGAAGGCGAAGGCTCAGTCATATACGACTCCATTTGCTGAGGATAAAATCCCGAAGGGCACCAAGTTTGAGACTTTCCTATAGCATACACAGAAGCAGATAAGGCCGCAAACTCTTATGGCGGGCTACTTGGCCATATGGTTGAAGAAGTGTATGGTCTCGCACCAAGTCTTCGAGTCCATGCCTTTGGAGGTGCTATATCCGACTGTCGAACTAGTTGTCGGTCGTCGACTTTCTCTTCTTCTGGCGATGGTGGCGGAAATATCCATAGCGGACTTCGACGTTTAGTCATCAGCTTCACTCAGAAGGGAAAGAAACCTTTAGACGAGATCCTGGTCACTAAAGTTGAGTTACTGTATACATATCTGATGACTTGGCTTGTTCTCCACTGCCCGGATCTGATGACAGTGCTCCAAGATGGTTGATCCTGAACTCCCATTGCTACAAACTTTGGAGAGATGTAAATGGGGAGCACAATGGCATGAGGTGTCCTGTCAGTTCAAGGTCACCAAGTGTTGGGAATTCTTAAGTGTTTCCCACACTTCTCGGGCCATTACGATGAGGTGCTTGTAGATGTTGCTGAGCCTAACGGAGACCGAACCGTGCTGGACCTTACCTGTTTCTGGTGGTTGATAAACATTCACTATGGTTATCTAGTCTTTCGGGTCAAGAATTCTTGCAACATCGAGCCTTATCTTCCCTGCCGATTCTCTCGTCAATTTGGCTATGACCAGATTTTCATTAGGAATCTGAATCGGGGGATGAAGATCCATGGAGGCCTTATTGACGGTGCATGCACCTGGTATTGGAGTATAAGTGGCTGCACCAATGCTAAGTTTAGTCTCCCTGCTGCCGAGCCCAAGCTTCAGATGACTTTCCTATGCCGCAAGTGGCTCATCGCAGCAAATGCTCCCACTTCAAGAATTTTAGAAGCTAAAGTGAAGCGCAGAAGAGAACCAACACCAACTCGTGCCTCCCCTTCATGAGCTAAACTGTCCCAGAAATCCAAGGACAAAAAGAAGGTCGTTTGGGAAGAGAGCGAAGAAGAATCTTTTGATGAAACAGCTTGGACTTCCAAAGGAGAAGAAGAAGCCGTTCGCCGTGAGGGGATCAGGATAAGGAGTGAAGTGGTAGCTCCTCGTCCTCATCATTCTCCAATTCACCGGGATGAGTTAGTGCGGGTTTCTCGCAGTGCTCCTTCTCCTCGCCAATGTCCTTTGAAGCGATCTCGAATGAAGGTCCTTTTCACTTCTCCCAACATAATGAGCGTTGAGACAGGAGAAGAAGAAGAAGAAGAAAGAGGAGCTTCTGAGCTCACCCTCTAGAAGAGGGTCCACTCATCGGCGACCGTGCCTGAGCTGGCTATTGTTGCCCAAGTGTCGATGCATCAGAAGAAGGTTGCACACAGGCCTCATCGTCAAAGATCTCTCTCTCCTGAGGCAGAGGGCACTGATTTCTAGATTGAGGGGAGAGGTAAAACTTGTCAGCTTATTTCTTAATTTGACCATCTCCTGATGTTGTGATGCATATTTATCTTCCTTTCCTTCTTAGGAAACTCTGAAGAAGGCGAGATTCTAGCAGAGCTTTCCTCTCTGTCGCCTTTCATCTATGAGGAGCCAAGCTTCACGGAGCAAAAACATGAAGCTATGGATGAGGACCCCTGGGATACTACTATTGATGTAGATGTCAATGTCCCTACTGTTCCTGAGGCTGCTGTTACAGGTATGAACACCTCATCCAGGTGGTGACTTAAGGAATTGAGGGAGTTTGACTTTGTTCCTCTGCTAGTGGCTTTTGCTCTTCATAATCTTTTAGAAAAATTTCAAGAAATGAGCGCAGGTGCTAGTCGAGCGGAGCCAACTCCCGGTATAAATCTAATCTTTACTTTATTTTCCTCTTCTTCATATTAAAAGTCTAATATATTGTAGCTGAGGTAGAGGAGGAACAGGCTGAAGAAGAGGCAACCCCAGGCGAGACATTGGGGGAATCTGCTAAACTTGTGGAATCGGCTCCCGGTATATACGTATATTGTCATGATTTTAATATATGTGTGTGTGTGTATATATATATAGGTATATTGACACTTACCATGTCTTTGCCAATATCACAGTGGAAGAACCGATGGAGAGAGAGCCCATGCGTGAGGAGAGTGTTGGGGAGCTCTCCGAACCGAGCTTGGCTTAGATGATCTCTGTTTCTGAGTCCGATCACAACCTGATTTACGATATGCTATCGGAACAGGCTCAGAGAGAATTTGTTGTAGAAACCGGCCCTTCTGCAGGTACATGTCTTACTACTCAGATTCTTTTGATTATCTTGCTGATAGCTAAAAATTTAATGGTATTTTCACCTGTAGCTTTTGTCTCTACTGCTGCAGAGCCAACCGTGGAATCTCTGACCTCTAATTTGGAGGTCCAGCCTCCCGATTCCCAGGCAGAATCTACTATTGTCTCACCATTCACTAAGGGCTCTCCCGTTCAACCCAGACCACCAACTACTCAAGCTGAACCTGAATCAACTCTGGTGGTTCCCGAGGCTGAACCAATTAGTGCGGGGCAAATAGCACAAGCTGAAGGCTCTTCGAGCCACATCGGTATATCTCTCGACCTTGTCTTTTATAAGAATTTTTAAGGTTTGAAAATCTTCTGAAACTCATGTTTCTTCCTTCACAGCACCTTCAACTATATTGTATAATTTAATTAAGGCGTTGATGTCGGACGAAGATCCGAAGCAGGCGGTTATTAGTGCAGAACTTGAAAGTTTCGCTTTCTCAATAATATAATCGACGGAGTCATGAATAAGGGCTCCTCCTTCAATTCTTTCAAGCGACTTCTTGATCAGCACGTAGCGACTATAAGAGAAGAGGGCTTCTCTGACTTGGCGGACTCCATTGCAGAAGATCTGACTCCGTTCAAACAAGAGCTGAAAGAACTTGTTAGATTGCGATCTGAGGGTGCTTCTTCGTATATTTCTTCCTGCGTTGAGTCTATTGTACAAGCTAAAGAAGCCAGGGGAGGAATTGTTGAGCAGGAATTGCATCAGTTGCAGTCTCAATCTGAACACATCAGGGCAAGTCTAAACATAAAAGAGAAGACCAAAGCTGACTTGCTTCATTCCATTAAGCTGCAAAACATCAAACTTGCTCGCTTAAGAAAAGTTGTCGAAGATACCAAAGAAATGCAGGATCTTCTAAAGATTGACCTAGCCAGAGCAGAGAAGTCTTGCTCTAAGCTGACTGAACAAATGAAGACTTCTAAAGAAAGGTCTGCTGAACTGGAGCGAGAAATTATTCAGCTTCTAACTCCTGATGATTTGTCGAGAATCTTCTTAGAGAAGGAGTTAGAACTGAAGTATATGGAGGAGCTTTCAAGTCTGGTGGAATGAATCCGCCACCGCCAATCACCTTGATGAAGTACTTTTGCTAATTTTTGTTGTATAGCCAACACTTTGTATTTCATTATTCATGAAATAAAATTTTAATTTTTACTACACCATCTATTCTGTTTTGCATAAATAAGCATAATCTTGATAGGATTTTTGGTAAACCCTCAGCTGTCAACAGATTTGATAAGCCTTTACTAACTACCATTTGAGTTGGGCTTGCATGTAGATTATCTAAGTACGTTCTACATGTAGCGTTGTGCTAAAAGAATAAACTCTCTTAGACTTTGTACTACAATATTAAATACGTAGTTTCGGTCAATATTCACGAGTATTGACTACCCGGCGGCGTGTGTTAGACGCTGACTTGTTCCTAATTTAAGGACAGGAATAACGCCTACTACGCGTAAATAAGCATAGGTTTAACAAATTATTAAGTCAGTAATGAGACTGACTATGTATTGAATACATAGGTTTTGTTTGCTACGATACTGAATACGTAGACTTGGTCAATTGTCACGAGAATTGACTACCCAGTGATGTGTGTTAGACGTTGACTTATTCTAGATTTAAGGATAGGAATAAGACCTACTACATATAAATAGGTGTAGGTTTAACAAATCATTAAGTCAGTAATGAGACTGGCTATGTATCGAATACATAGACTTTGTTTGCTACGATACTGAATACGTAGCCTTAGTCAATATTCATGGAAATTGACTACCTAGCGGCATGTATTAGACGCTGACTTATTCCTAATTTAAGGATAGGAATAACACCTCCTATGCATAAATAGGCGTAGATTTAGGCTTTCGAAATTGTTGTCTTCTCTTGGGGCAAAGACGAATCCATTGTGTCTTCTCTTAGGGCATAGACGAACTCATTGTATCTTCTCTTGGGGTAAAGACGAACTCGTTATGCTGAAAAAAAAGATATTTTCTTATCTCCTGCTTCAATTGAAAACTCTTTGTTCACGTAAACTGAGAGCCAAAAGATTCTTGACGCACGTGCATCAGGGAATCTATGAGGAAACTCAAATTGGGATCTCACTTCGAGAATCAAATTGGAGTCTAGCCACATGGCTTTGACTCAGAAAAGAGGGCCTTTAACTCACGTGAGTAAAAGGTGGAATTTGGATGAAATTTGGGAAAACCAAACGTTCAAATTTGTCTTCTCTTGGGGCAAAGACGAACCCGTTACTCATTCGCGAAGGAAATTGAGAATAGATTTTGATATTGTTGTTGGCCTTAACTGTTGTGGGTTTGGCCAAGTGGGAGTGATGATAAAGAAATTTTTATTTTAGTCCTATCTGTTCGAAGGTTTGACCAAGTCGGAGTTTGGAGATCATGACTATACAATAGTCTGATCGTACAAAATTGATGAAGGGTATTTCTCGGCTATCGGGATATGATAAACCTGAGTCCTTCATCGTAAAATGGGTTATCTTGAATATACTAAGGATAGTATTTCTTTAGAAACTTCCTATTAATTGGCATCATCATCTTATCACCATTTTGGGTGATTAAGCGGTATGGTTTATTTGAGTAGACCATATCAATTATAAACGGTCCTTCTCATTTGAAATGGAATTTGCCTTTCTTCTTAGAGTGAAGAATCATTGATTGCCGGACGGCAGATACCAAGTCTCCCTCCTTGAAAACCAGATGCTGGACCTTTTTGTTGAAGGCCTCAAAAATTCTAGCCTGGTATAACTCAATTTGTTGTTGAGCTTCCAAGCGTTTTCCATCCAACATCTCAAGCTCTTTATGAGGCTTCTGATGTTTCTCATCATCCATCATTCTCATCGCAAGTGCAACACGGAAGGACAGAATTTGTATCTTTAATGGCAGGATAGCTTCACATCTGTATACCAAGGAATACAGGGTGAACCTGGTCGGTGTTCGGATAGTGGTGTGATAAGCCCAAAGAGCCTCGCCAAGCTTATCGCCCCAGTCCCATTTATTGGTCTTCACAAGTTTCGACAAGATCTTGATGATGGTCTTGTTGAAAGCTTCAGCTAAACCATTCGCAGTAGGATTATAAGCTATAGATGAAACGTCTTGGATTCTAAGACAAAGGCGTTGCTGATAAATTGGGGGCCGTTGTCGTGCACAATTTGTCTAAGGACACCGTATCGATTAATGATATGGTGTTTGATGAATTTGATGACATCACTCATCTTGATTTCTTTGAGCGAAATTGCTTCAGCCCATTTGGAGAAGTAATCCGTGATTGCTAAAATAAAGCGGTCACCTTTTGCTGATGGGGGGAAGATAGGTCCTACCACATCCATTCTCCAAGTTTTGAATGGCCAGGAAGTGGTTGACGGATGCAGGTCTTCTGGCAACTGATGTATGTAGTTAGCATGTATTTGACATGCGTGACATCATCTTTCGTATGCAATTGTATCTTTGATCATGGTCGGCCAATAATAGCTCAATCTCCTTAGTCGATCTCTTAACTTAGGACCTGGTTGATGTGCACCACAAGTCCCATCAAGCGCTTCTTTGAAGGCTTCTTCTGCTTCCTCGGTTGAAAGGCGTCGGAGTAGTAAGCCGTCATATGTATGACGATAGAACGTTTGAGTCACGGCGTTATAATGAGATCTCGGTGCCCTTCTTCGAATGATTCCCTTTCTTTTACATCTTCAGGTAAAATACCATATTAGACATAATCTATAATGGGAAAATGCCAATCTCGAGGTTTCGAGCCTGGTTAAAGTGGCATGCGCTTCTTTGACATCCAGAGTGCATTCTGATATAAAAAGTTGATGTGTCTTCACAATAATCAATTGTTCTGTTTCTGGGGGTTGCACCAACGAAATAGCCAATGTCGCTAATGCGTCTGTATAGGCATTCTGGAGACGTCGTATATATTCGATGAAGAAACTTTCAAACAATTCTGCCATCTCTATCGCCGCCTCATAATATGGGATTAGGTCTAGATTCCTAACTTCAAAGTCCCCATGGATCTGTTTGACTATGAGTTGAGAATCCCCAAAGGTTTCGAGATATTCGGCCCCCACCTCTTTGGCGAGACTAAGTCCAATAAGTAACGCGGTGTATTCGGCTACATTATTAGAACACGGCTTAGTTAACGAATAAGCCCGAGGTGTCACATGCTTCCCTAGGGAAATTAAGACAACTCTAACTCTGGAAGAAATCTTAGAACATCCAAGGGTACTTGCCACATTGGTAGCTCGAGAAGCTCCGTCGAAGTACAATTGCCATATTTACTTATGCGACGTAGTGTTGACCTCGTGAATTTCGTCGGGTAGGTCTTCATAAATTTTAGATTTATCCTTGCTAGGTTGGACTGCTAAAAGGTCACAAATTGCTTGTCCTTTCACCGACTTTTGTTATTTGAAGTGGATGTCGTATTGCGAGA
The DNA here is from genome assembly GCA_037177215.1 of Asparagus racemosus. Taxonomy (NCBI): domain Eukaryota; kingdom Viridiplantae; phylum Streptophyta; class Magnoliopsida; order Asparagales; family Asparagaceae; genus Asparagus; species Asparagus racemosus. The sequence goes on along the minus strand of JBAKGM010000081.1, from coordinate 13,070,794 downwards.
GGAGCAATGCCCATCTTGCTAATCGCCAATTCAGGGAGGCTGGTTGCGTCATGAACACTCGGATTGAATTAACATCTGAGATGACATCTACCGTTTGTCCAACCAGGTAATGTCGCATTTTTTGAACTGCAAATACCAAGGCCGAGCATTCTTTTTCAATGTCAGGATATCGAGATTTAGCACCTACCATTGTCCTACTCAGATAATAGATTGCCTGCTCGTGACCATTATCATTATATTGTGCTAATAATGCACTTAATGAATGGTTCGTCACTCTGACATAAATCAAGAACGGTTTCCCTAATTTTGGTGCAATGAGAACAGGAGGATTTGATAAGTATGCCTTGGTATCTTCAAAGGCCTTTTGACAAGCATCATTCCGTATGAACGAAACACCTTTTTTGGTGAGCTTGGAGAACGGTTGGCATTTTCCCGCTAGATTCGAAATAAAGCGTCTGACGTAACCCAATCTTCTTTGTAATCTTCTAAGTTCTTTAAGGTTTCTCGGGGGTTGTAATTCATTAATTGCCTTCACTTTGTCAGGATTGATATGTATTCCCTTCGATGTGACAACCAAACTAAGAAATTTACCACTGGCCATTCCCAAGAAAGATTTAGTAGGATACATCTTCAATTGGTGACTTCGCATAAGATCAAATACCGTCCTGAGATCTTTGATGTGATCACTTTTATTGTGGCTTTTCACCACTAAGTCGTCAACATAACATTCAACGGTTTTCTAGAGATGCTCTTGGAAGATCTTCGTCATTGCTCGTTGATATGTAGCACCTGAATTCTTCAAACTGAAGGACATGATAGTGTAGCAAAAGATTCCAAGAGGCATTCCTAACGAGGTGTGCCTCTCATCATTGAGATGCATCTTGATTTGATTGTACCCGAAGAATCCATCCATAAATAACATTCTTTCAAACCCACAAGTATTGTCTATAATGACATCCGTGATGGGTCGTGGAAAGTCATCTTTCGGGCATGCGATGTTCAGATCCTTGAAGTCGATGCAGTTTCTAATTGTCTCATTCTTTTTTAGAATAGGGACAATATTCACCACCCAATTTGGATGCTATTCTTCTCTGATAAAATCCGACTCTATGAGTTTCTTTACTTCAGCTACAATTACTTCCATAATTTGTGGACAAAACCGTCGTTGTTGTTACTTCACGGGTTTAGCGTCTAGCTTAATATTGAAGTAGTGTACTGCCACTTTTAGATCAAGCCCTGGCATATCTTCATAATTCTAGGCAAAAACATCAATATATTCTTTGACGAGAGAAATTAATTCATCCTTCTCTCCTGGCGAAAGGCTTCCGCTGATAACTATAGGTTTCAGATTTGCTTCGTCTCCCATATTTATCTGAATCACTTCATCTTTGGTAGGTGGTTCCCTTTGTTCGAACCTATTACCGAACTGAACGCTTAAGTGGAAAGTCCAAGGGTCTTCCTAAGTTGGTGAGTGATCATCTCCTCCAGGCTTTTCAGGGTTATTGTGGTCATGTTAGACATTAGTCCTCTGAATACTTCCATGAGGCTAACGTCTAAATCCCACATCGAAGAATCTGATGAGTTGTCATGATCATCAATCTGCTAACAACATTCATCGGAAGATGAAGAGGTATAACCCAGACCCCTCTATTGTTCATAGTAACGACTGGGTTTTCCTTTCGGCACGTGGGAAGGTTGAGGTGGAGTTTGAATGCCTTGCCCATAACAAAGACCTGCCCCCGCACGAAATTATATCCTCATTTCTTCATGTAACGGTGTGCTCGCAGACTATACTTGGAGAAATATTTGCAAGATTCTTCTTCACTATCATTAGCTTCCCAGAAGAGGTTTTGTGGCAGAGATATTTTTCCTTTCCCGAAGATTATTTTATTTGCATCTTTTGAAGGAATGATGAAAGTTGATCCCATCGAGCTTTGGAGGCATTTCTTCATCTGGTTATCTGATGAAAATGGCATGTGCACATTGTAGTCTTTACGCAGTCCCTGTATTACACTATCAACACTAGGTACATACTCTAAATCGTAATTTATTATATGTTCATCAGCAAGTTGCCAATTACAACCTCCTCCTGACGATTCAGTTGTGTCAAGATCGATTAGAAGAGGCTCAATGTCATTGAGTACAAAGTTTCCATCATAATCGAACCCAGCTTCAGTATCAGCTTCATTTCCGCTGTCCATATCCTCAGCCGATGGTTCAATATCGAATTCAGCGCCATATAGTAGGGAATCAGTACAATAATTTTCCAACCTCTTGAATATCTGCTTATCCGTGACCACCGTCTTGACTACATTATCAATGTCAACATATTTTAAGCACTAATGTAATATAGACAGGACTATGACATTACTATGGATCCAAGGTGGACGCAATAGCAAATTGTAAGAAGTCTCTGCATCGATGACATAGATGTGACTTTGGACTTGAGATCCCCAAGCTAGCATTTTAGATGGATTTTTCCCAAAGGTCTAGAACCTCTGGTATTGAATCTGTAGATGACAGTGCCTGTAGAAGCCAACTTGCTAGCCGAAATTCCGAGATGATACATCAATCGGAGTGGCATGATGCTGACTGCAGATCCCGGGTCAACCTGAATTCGGTTGATAGGAACCGAGCTGATGTACCCAGTAAAATACAAAGGCCTATCGTGCTTCGAATTTCTCACTTGCATATCATCACGGGTGAATGTGATGCAAGAGAAATGCCTGGCTGCTAGGTTGCAGTGTGCAGGCTTCTCAGGAACCTGCTCGACCTGTGTGATAAATGCTTCTGAATCAGCTAAAGCTTCCTGCAAAACCTCTCTAGTCTCTTTAGAGAGACACATCAACTCATAAAGAGTTATTCTTACCAGGATATTGGCCAACTGAGCCATGACATCAAAGTGATACTGGTCATTCGAACTTCCCGATTTGTCTCTTCCAATCGAGACTGCTTCGGGGTTTGAACCTGTTGGGGTTGCTTCCCTTTCAGTTTAGCCATCTCCTCCTTGGTGATCTCCTACTGCTGTGATTTTTTTTTGCGGGCATAGGAGGAGTTAATGGTACTCCTAGTTCCATTAGCGTCTTAGCATTTGGATTGTGAGTTTCGGGGTACTCATATCTATACTCGTGTCTACTCATAGTGGCATAAACTGGCTCTCCTTCTGTTGCAAGAACTTCAGACTCATTTTCGGACGACAAAAGTGTTAGAATCTTCTCATCGCCTTCCTGTGGAGTTGCTGAGATGTGACCACAGGACCTGCCTTTACGCCTAGATTTCTATGCTGAAGAAGATTCGGTCCATTGCCCATCTTGAATGAGGTCTGGATGCACCCAAATTATTTCGCCATTAGGGACAGTATGTGAAACTAACCCCTTCTGATGTTGACCATGTGGATTATCATTGATTGTCTTGACTTCCACTTTCGGATAATCTTCTGTTGGTACATCATAGTTGGCATAGACTCGAAATTGATAGCCACCTATTCGAACTGACTTTCTTTTCTTTTTTTACCGTTACGCTACCGGCATCGATCAAAGCTTGAATCTTGTCTTTAAGGACAAAGCAATTCTTAGTCAAATGATGGATCCTCCTGTGGTATGAGTAATTATTAGGATCTGAGACCTTATTAGCTTTCTCCTGGTTCATGATTGGAGGTAACTTGATCTTGTTATTGTCCAGCAGATATTTGAAGGTGACCGGAACTTCTTCCTCCTTGAAGGTGTAAGTTCTCTGAAATCTTGTATCCGGAGCTTTTTGCAACTCTTGAGATTTTTGTTGAAATCTCAGTTGTGGCTGCTGCTGCTGTGGCGATTACTGATGTTGCTACTGGAATGCCTGATTGGTATCAACAGAAGTAGCTGGTGCCTTTCCTCTGCCACGGGGCACAAAATTTGATTTTGAGGGGCCTGTTGTTGATTGTCCTCTCTCATTCTTCTTTCTCTTGAGGAATCGTTCAGCTTATTCTCCTCAGAGCTTCAGGCCTTTCCATGTGGTTGGTGCTACAACCCCCATGGCCTCTAACAAATCTAGAGAAAGATTGTTGTGATATGCCTGCAATATAAACTTCTCGGTGACTAGATCCCTACAGTTCATGGCTTTGTTCTGGAAGCGTTTGACGAAAGAGTCAATCGTCTCTCCACTCTTCTGCTTTTCATCAAAGAGGGTTCCGATCAAGACTTCAGTATCATCATCGAAGAAGTTGTTAAGAAAAGAACTCTCCATGTCATCCCAGCAATTGCTACTTCTAGCCTTGAGTTTTCGATACCAATCGAAGGCGGCCACGCGAAGGGTACCTACGAACGATCGAACCATCAAAGGTTCATTTCTCGAGATCACTCCCAAATGAGATTTGAAGTAGATTAAATGTTGTGTAGGTGAGCCTCTTCCATCAAATAGTGTGAAGTTAATCAAGCTGAACTTTGATGGGTATGGAGTTGAGTCCCACTCTCTCAGGTATGGACATAGAATGCCGGTCTTCTAAACTTCTTGAGTGGATATCAGAGCATTGATCTTGCCTTCAAGCTCTTTTATTTTTCTCCTTTCACCCTCACCTTGCTTCGGATTACTCTCAGTATGATGGGTTGGGCCATCTCCACTTTGCGTGTCTGAGGTAGTTTTCTTCGGAGGTGGGTAGGTAAGGATGGTTTCATCCCCTTCCGTATCGCTATATCATGAGCGACATGGTGACTGGGTCCACCTTGTTGACTGGACTCAGGTTATGCAGCTTTCTAGCTTTACAACTCCCTCATCTGCTGCATGGCTAGCTCCATTTATATTTTCATTTCGGCCCCGAGCTCTTCTCTCTGTTTAGCTAAGTCTTCTTGCAACATTTGAGCCAGCATTTCAAGAGTGATAGTATAAGCTTCTCTAGCCTAACCCACACTCGATATCATGTCATCAGATGCCATTGCTGAGTAAGCATCGGAGATCTCATCTTTAGATGAATCCCCTTCATGCATTCTTCTATAATCTCTACGTCTTGTAGCTCGCAGTTGTAATCGAGACATTCTCTAGGAAATTCGGGTGCTGACTTTTTCTTCAGTAGTGAAGTCAGGATCTGTGTCTACTGCGGCCTCTCCTTTTCCTTTGTTTACCATGTTAATAGTAATTTCAGGGAATTCGTCTCGTTGGATGGTAGATTTTCTTCTTTGGAAACATCTTGGTCTTGGCTTCGACTCTTCTGCTGTTGGCAGGAAAAGCCTTTCGAACACTAAAGCTCTTTGCGGACGAGCCTTCGATTTGGAACAATCACATCCTGATAGTAATGTTGTTATCAACCGTGCACAAGAGCAAGAACAATCTATTTAATCAATTGTCCTTTTTCGTGTGTCTCCATCCCCAGCCTTATAATGTGGTCGACTAGGGTGCCATATTGCTTGCTCTTGTGGGTCGTCATGTATTGCACTTCTACCCCCCAAGTGTAACGTTGTATTTAATTGGAAGACAAGCCTTCTTTTGGGAACGTTGACCATTTGACCTGGCACACTCCCTAGGAGGCACTTTTGATCGTTCGGCCTTGTCAACTGAAGTTATCTTTACATGAACCAAAATTATATGGTCATCTCTTGTAACTTTGTGAATTACACGCTTAAAATTCTTCCCTTTAGCAGACTCACGGATCCCCTGAGGGATGCTTAAATGAGATGGGATAGGAATTCTTGAGGCTTGAGATGTCCCAGCTTGCTTGAGACCATTTTGAGTCTGGACATGACCCCCAGTCTGCTGTCGTGTATGGACTACGTTACCCAAGCGTTCTTTCACTGGTGCTTTGCCTTGGTTTTTGAGTTGTAGACCGAGGCGATTAGGTACTGAAGTTGTGAGTTTGGATAGATTCTCGGGCTTTTTCTTTGATACAACAGTAGGAGAAGTGGATGGATGAAACCGAGGAGAACTCTCTTGGTCTAGATAGTTGGAAGTGTCTCGGCTGAAACCTCCTTGGTCGAGACACCTTGGATTGTCTTGGCCAAAGGCTCTTTGGCCGAGACAGTTGGAAGTGTCTCGGCCAAAGGCTCTTTGGTCAAGACAGTTGGAAGTGTCTCGGCCAAAGGCAAAGCCTTGGGCTAGAATCTGTCCTGTATTCTGCACAGATTTTAGGATCTAAACTTTGCGGCTTCGAATTGATCCCTCAGTTGATTTCAACTCTTGTGCCTTGCGTATAACAGCACGCGCACGAGTTGCACGTGCACGATGCTTTTGGGCGCGCTCCTTCCTCGTCAAACAGGTCCTCTTGATGGGAATCCAGTCCTCCTTGATGGGAGTGCTGAAGATTTGAGATTGAGACGCTGTGGTTTCTTGACGCCTCTGATTATATGAGTTCGTATAATAGTGAACTCTGTCCATCGACTCTATGTCCTTTGCAATTTGGCGAGCCATCTTCTGACATTGCCTTTGACGAGCCCTCTTCGTCATGAGTTGTGGAGACCTTATAATATGACTCTTTCTTCAGAATAGAGCCACCATGAGCAGAGCTATCAGCTTTACAGTTTGCCGGGTACTGTTGTGAGGGGAAACCTCAGTCACAAATTGGGTGAGATTCATCACTCCTTGCGACAAGTCGGACTTCCCTCCTTAGAGATGAAACCCTCCGATGCTTACGAGATGAGGAGGATTTTGATGAAAAGGATGAGAGGTACTCTTCAAACTTAGCTTGATCAAAGACGTAATCTAGTCCATCAACCATGAGTTCAGCTTGATTATTGTTTGGCTGCGACACAATAGCCTTAACATTGAGACTATTGTCTCCCACTGTGGTCGCCATCGTGGTTTTGTCGAGAATGAGTTGGTTCTTTACAGTTTCCATTTCAAAATATTTCAAAATAAAAATAAGTGAAAGATTACACGTGTAACTCTCTCTAATACAAAGAAAATGATCTTACTCTCATACAAAACTCAAATACAAGTCACTACGTAGAGAGCTCCCGCTTGTGTGGGTTCTTTGCCTGTGTCGAGGATGCATCGTCCGTGGACTACCGAGCAACGATCATCAAATTGATGGGGTTAAGTTTATGTTTCGCTAAGGAAACAAGAACTTAAGCAAATATCTTAGCCAGGTAAGATATCTACTCTTCCCAAGATTTAAGGCGAACCTTAAACTCGAGGAATTTCCAAGTGAAGAATGGTAGCAAACTCTCCCTCTACTCCTTTTAGATTTCTAGTTCTCTCTAAAATTTTCGATCCAGATTAAGATTTTTTTAGATTCAAGATCTCCTTCTTCAATGGGTGTAGGGCGCTATTTATAACCTTTAGAAGGCATAACCGCTGAAAAGAGCACAAGTTGTGACCTGCCAGAATTGCATAGTGGCGAGACGCTTTTTGTGTCTGAGCCCAAAACTATCTCGGCCAAAGGGGTTGAGTCTCCTAGCTGTTGTAACCGCTTCTCTCTCTTTTAAGGCATCTTTAATGCCTCATTTATGCGCGTAGTGGGCGTTTTTCAAGGATGTAACTGCCCACTACTGTAGATGAACGTCCCCATGTGTTGAAAAGGTCAAATGAGCCCCATAAATAATAATAAAACACATGAAAAATATTTCAGACACAATAAGTGTTCTGGCAATGGCCGAGACACAATAAGTGTCTCGGCCATGTACGTGCCAGTTTTACCCCTGCGGTTAATTTTTTTAGATTTTGATGACGTCGTTCTTCAATCTTCTCATGATTAAATCGCACTTGGGGTTCATCGGCAATTTTCAATGCCTACACCCATTTTCTATTGATTTGTTTTATCAAAATTCCTTAACTACCCTTGTGTTTATTGTTGGCTCTCTCTCTCTCTCCCCTCCCTCCCTCCCTCCCTCTTGTAACCATTGCCCTAAATCTAGAGGTAGAAGAAGAGGGAGACGGGAGAACAAGAGGGGGGAGAGAGAGAGATACAGAGAGAGAGAGAGAGAGAGAGAGAGGCCAACAGTAAAATAGGGGTATTAAAGAAATTTGATAAAAAAAAGTTAATAGGAAATAAGCTTTGGTGGTTGACTAAAACGAAATATACTTTTAAAGTGGTTCCTGTATAAATTAAACAATAAATGTGGATCCTATATTACACCCCTATTTGAAAGGTGGTTTCCATATAAAAACCTTTTTTTTATATATCAGACACACATATTAATAAACTGTAGTGTTAGATTAGATGTTAGATTTTTAATTAAATATTAAATTATCTTAAATTTCAATATAATTTATAAATACAAGTTATGATATTAATATCTTAAATATTAAAGTTGCATATTTATTGTATAACACCTAATACCTAAAGTGAAATATTTATCTTATTTAACATGAGACTAACATGGTTAAAATTTATGAAATATATTAGTTCTTATTTTTGCAAAAATAATTTTAGTGTAATAAATAGAATGAATTGAATAAATTTCAAGGCATTATTAGAAATTATTAAATTTTAGAATGGTAAAAGAGGCAATCAAAAGTTTTAACACCCCAATCCTCTTTTATAAATAGTATAGATGAGAAATTGGTGATGCTCCTAAATGCAAGAAAATTTGGCACCTAAGTGCACAAAAGAATGCCATGTATCATATATTATTTTGATATTAAAGCAAAATTCTTGTATTAGTAAGTTTATTTTCTATCCATAAATAGAATCCTCATCAAATTAAATCTATTTAGAATTAGAAAGTTCTAGTTATAGTCAAATATTTGGTAATCCTAATCAAATCATACTTATCCATAATTGAAGAAAAAAATTAGCTATATATTTCAAAAAATTGCCACATGTCTCTCCTTAATTTTCAACGATAAATTTACAGTGGCTCCAATAAGTTTAATTGTTTAACACTAAACCCGCAAATTTTTTCAAACACTCAATATGTTTTGGAATTTTAGAAAACTACTAATATAGTTTTTGCTCATAATACCATAAAGGCATTACCCATAATTTTACACTAGCAAACATTATCACTCAAGGCCAATATACAGCCTTCAAATCATTCATATTTGCAGGATAACCCATAAAATTATAAATAACTCCTAAAAGGTACAAAAATTATGAATAGCCCCCTAAAAAGATATGAAACTACAAAAAAACCCCTTGAAAATCTAAAAATTATAAATAAACCCTTTAAATTCTAAAAAGTACAAATGACCCCCTAGAAAATCTTAAAATTACAAACCACTCCTTAAAATTCTGAAAACTACAATCAATCCCATGAAAATTCCAAAAACTACTTAGAGATCCCTTAAAAATAAAAAAATTTGAAAAATTTAAAATTACAAAAAGGCCTTCAAAAAATCTAAAAATTACAAGAAGACCCTAAAAATTCAAAATAAATAAATAAATAACTACCCAAAACTTAAATATTAAAAATAGGTCCCTCTAAAAATAACAAATTACAATTAACCTTTTTTAAAATCCAAAAATTAGAAACAACATCCTTAAAAATGAAACAATTACATACATAACCCTGAAAGTAAGAAACCACCATTATTTCGGGGGAGGGGGGGCTTCTATGAAAAGTTGTTGGGGATGAAGTGACAAAACTTAAAACTTGTTGGATGTATTTTGATAATTTGACCTCATAATATAACAATATTAATTTGAAAGCTTTCTTCCAAACATTTTGGGGGGTTTAGTGAGAGTTTGAGGTATTGGGGGGTTTAGTGTCTAATGCCTAAATTTATTACGGTTAAATGATGTTTACTCAAATTTTAATTTTTATAGAGAAGATAAATATTATTGGTTACATGTGAAGACCTTATATCTATTTAAAAATATATTAGTGGTTACTACTATTACAACATACCTTGATTTTTAAATTAAGATGGGAACTAAAATCCTAAGTAGACAGAAAAAGCAAGTGAAATGTATCATAAATAAAGAAAATCTAGATCTATTATTCTATGAGTGGGAGAATGCAAATTGAATTACATAAAAGGATAGTAGAGATGAAAAAAAAGGCTTAATTTCCCCTTTATTTATAAAAAGAAATTTGTAATTTACTATTAACCTTACATCTAAAACAAATTGCCATGTATCTCTCCTTAATTTGAATTTGACAATTTAGAATAAAAACTATCCACACACTTATTACGTGAGGTAGTGTTTTTTTTTTTTTGGAATATGATAGAAAAAGATAGATGTCGTAAAGGAGGGATTCATGGATAAGACATCTAATTTAAATTTCAAATTTTAACATGAAGTTATCCATATCCTTATTTTATATTTTCTTTATAAGAATAAAAAAACTTCAACTCGAGTTATCTACATTTGAAGGAGTAGCAGTCCAAAAAATTTTTTTTAATACAATTCAGTTCTTAGAAGGAAGACCCCAAAAAAAAAAAAAAAAAAAAAAAGGGGAACTCATAGGGGGTAAAAGATATACAAACCATAGAAATAAAAACAACCCGTGCAACCGTGGGCATGATGCTTGTTTAACTAGTAAAGAGAAAGATGTCAAGAAGTCAATGATGAACTTTTCCTTTTTCTTCTTTTTTTTTTTTTTTTTTTTTTTGTTTTTTTCTGGGAAGAGTCAATGGAGATAATCAAATGCTAATGATTTGGACATTGGATACGATATGGGTCGAATTATCTCACTTGCTTTGCACCATTTAGTGGGCTAATATGGTCTTAACTCTTATGATGATTCAAAATTGATGACCAACGTTAGTAAGACAAATATACACTTATTGAGTACCATCCGTATTTATATGTCAAACAATATATCTGGAGGCTTGGAAATTTATGTAATTTTCCGAGTAGGCGACATGCATGAATAGCTCTGATTCTATTGAACTCTGTATCAATGTATAGAAACTTCAAAATTGTTATGATCTACAAGTATATTATTTTGGCTAAATATCAGAAAACCCCCGTAACTTTAGATGATTATCAGATAACTTCACATAACTTTGAAAAATATTAGAAAAATCCCCTCTAAGTATAGGGATTATCAGAAAACCTCTCTTTTGCTTTTGGATTTTATCATCAAACCTCGTTTAACTTTGAGAATTACTAGAAAGCCCTCCTAAAAGTAGGGGTTTTTTAATAAAATCTTAAAGTTAAAGAGGGTTTTCTTATTTGATATCTTTAAAGTTATGGGGGGTTATACGATAATCATCCAAAGTTGAGGATGGTTTTCTGATATTTAGCCTAATATTTTATCCTCTAACTATATACTTACTAAAAAAAACATATACCCTAATATACCTTATCTATATTACCAAACCTTCACAAGCCTTAAGCTGTACAAATGATTTCTTTACTACCATTTGTATTTTTTTTATTGTGCCCTCAGCTTTTCCTTCCCTGCAAAGGTACACCTTTCAACTTCGTTAAAAAAATGAAATTAATTTCTCCGTTGACATCTCGCTAGCAAGCTGCAATACTTAAATTAAAAGGACAGTAACTAAATGAGCCATGTGCTAACTCCGGTGTAGTTCTTTTCTCCCCTTACTCCACGAACTCACCCGTTGAGGAATGGCTAAATAGCACTTATATACCCTATTGTTTCACCTAATTTTCAGTTATATACCTAACTTGTACTTGATAGCAAAAAATACCTAAATTTTTAAAACTTGCATTTATATACTCTCACTTTTTTCTGGTGGCACTTAAATACCCTAAAGATTTTACAACTAACACTTAAACACCATAAAGTTTTTAAAACTTGCACATAAATACCCTCAGTTATGCAAACTTGAGAGTATTTAAGTACAAGTTTAAAAAAGTTTAGGGTATTTAAGTGCCAAATTTAAAAACTTTAGGGTATTTAAGTACACATTTTAATAAATTTAGGGTATATAAGTGCTACCAAAAACAAGTAAGGGCATATAAGTGCAAGTTTTAAAAAACTTTAGGGTATTTTCTTGCTACCAAATACAAGAATATAAGTGAAAAGTTGATGAAATAATAGGGTATATAAGTGCTATTTAGCCTAGAATGTGGGGAATAGATTTTCAAGAGAATGATTTAGAATTTTTGCGTACTATAGACAAAACACTATAAAAAAATCATATAGGGAGTAAGAACCATATGACACATATATTACTATTAATTTTAAATCTATGTAACCATCATCATACTATGTCAGGTGCATTTTCTGACAATACAATCAGAATATTGTATCTATAACCAAAATATTGTATCTATTTAATTAGAATATTGTATCAGCTCAAACATCAATTTTAAAATCTGTTTTGAAACACGTGTCACGTTCTCCTTAAACACAGAGACCTCCAAATTCTTTTTTTCACCCACCCATCCACCCACGTACACAGACCCACTAGTCTCCTCCTTCTCCTTTATATATAGACTCTCCTCCTCGAAACTATACCAAACATTTTGGGAATGAATTACCCCTCTATTGATCATCCCTTCAGCCATGAGTAATCCAATTGTCCCTAGAGCTCACCCCACTCTCCGCCAAGTCTACGACAGAGGATAAAGGTTTCACTCTCACAGTCCTTCGAAGGTAATCTTTTTTACTATTTTTAATTTATCTGAATTATCACGCTTAATCTGTTTTCTTCTGTAAATGGAGAGGGCGCAAAGCTTGAAAGAAAAAGAGAAAAAAAGTTTGATCCTCAAAACTCTAGCCCGATGCAAATCGCTCGGCCACAGAAGAAACAGCTCACGTGCAAGCCACGTGACAAAATCCAAGTCCTGGCCTCGGGCGGCACCCGAAGGGTACGTAACGGTATACGTTGGACCCGGTAAGGAGCGGGTCGTGATCAGAACAGACTGCGTAAACCACCCGCTGTTCAAAGATCTGTTGGATGAGGCCGAGGATGAGTACGGTTACTCCCGCGATGGTCCGCTCGAGCTACCGTGTGACATCGAGAGATTTGAGAGGGTGATTTGGGAGATAGATGAGCTTGATGAGGTGACGGTAAGCTCACCGCGGTGTAGCTTCCCTCCTTCGCCTATGAGAGGGTGCACTAAGGGGCGTGTGGGATATCGGGCGCTGCACCCGTCAAGGCTCGTGATAGCAGATCGGATCTAAACTTGTTTGGTTGGGTTTGATAGTTGGTGTTAACTAAAGACTATCAATGTTCCCAGTGGCGGATCTAGAAAATTTTTCTTAGGGGGCGGACTGCAAGTATCTATTTACAGAAATAAATGGAACTCAATTCGGAGGTATATAGCTTATGATATGAATGTTTTAACGAGACATGTCAAAACAATTAGCAACAAGTTGGAAACATGCACAGAGGCTGAAACTTGCACGGCCCATAACTTTTGAATGGATTATCGGAATCACTATTACAATATGTTTTCAGAAATCTCTCAATATGATTTACAAAAGTAAGATCTCAAAGAGTGCAGCTGCCCACCCCGAGCACCACTTAGATCCGCCCCTGCTTGTAACATGAAGAACAAGTTGCATATGAAAATATTGTGCTTAATAAATGTATTATGAGGGTTGTACCATTTTGTTTACCAATTTAATTGGTTGATGTAGATAAATTATCCTAATCCATGTAGCGATCTATACGTACCTTCTATTTTATTACCACTTGCAACCCCTTAAAAGAGATGGTTGTTTCTTGCTGTAGTTGGTGTAGCTACATAAATTATACTTATCTAAGTTGTTAGCTAATTATATTAGCTTATATAAGTGTAAGTTGCTAATTTATAAAGTACAACCGTGAGCTAAGCAAAACTTTGTTTGTTCTAGATTTAGCCAAGTTATATTTATATCAATTTGCTTTTGATATTGATGAATTGAGGAAGATTACGGGCAATTGGGGACTATAATAACATATTTGCTAACCAACACATAGACAATTGGCATGCAAAAATATGTCTACTATAGATCCTAGTGATGTATACATTCTATGGCCCGCCTTAAAATAATGTTGGCAATGTATATTTCATATACTCTGATTTTAGGTAACTCAATAATGTTTTTTAGATTGTTGTTAGTAATTGGTGGGGTCCGTCCAATTGAGTGGGTGCATCCTATATGGGCTCAAACCGGTCCTTTAGAACCAGTTCCTAATCCTATGAGGTTAGAATTTTGTCATCTACTCTATTTATATGTACTTACGGAGAGATTAAATAGATGGATAAAAATATACTATTGTCATCTTCTTCCTCTCTCAGTTATGTGGCTTATGCATTAGTCATGGGATAGTTGCGGGGGTGATATGCGGGGGCTTCTCACGTAATCGTGCTGTAGCCCTCTGGCCGTTGTTCAAAGATGAAGAACCGGTGTGTGACAATCTTTCATAATTCTAGATAAATAGTTTCTAAACAAAAGATCTGTCTATTTTCATACATGATCATGTTCAGTTTACATTGGCATTAGCGCGAGATTAGGGTTGCTCACATTTTTTATTTTTTTAGGGTTAGATCTAATAATTATTGCATCTTGTGCTAGTTTATATTAGATCTGCAGTTTGTTGATGTGATTAGGTCCTTGGAAAAAAATTATGATTTTTTAATGATAAAAAACTTTATTTTTATTAAAAACAAAAAATTCTTTTAAATCCTATTTTTAACATTTGGAATGTCAGATCTATAGTATAAATCTAATTTTTATGAACTAGTGGGCAATTTTAATAAATTAGGGATTTATTAATTTTCTTTGAAATTAAACAACATTTATTTTTTTAGAAATTTAAAATATTTTTTATTTCTGAAAAAATTTAAAAAAATTGATAACCTTAGACCTCACCGCCACTAGCGCCCCCTGCCACCGCTAGGGGCGCTAGCGGCAGTAAGAAGCATCAGTGACGGATTTGGGTCTGGGCGCTGGAGGTGCACTACAGACTACCACTGTCGCTAGCTACCAGTGACAACAAGTTTGTTAAAGAAACATTTATCAATTCTACCATCAGATCGACGGGTTCACTGGCCATTGACAAAGGTCGTCCAGGGGAGATAGCGTCGTACACAGTTGGTCTGACCCACACACGATGCTAGGCGCCTCTCTTGATCATGAGAGCACTAGCCACCATTGATTATTACGGCACTAGGAGCCGCTGGTAGTGGCATCGCAGGCTAGGCATGCCAGCAAGCCCAACCAGTTATCGGGGCAGCGCTACTTAGCAAAGCCACCGTCGCCGACACCTAATCGGACCCTAAGGTTTCTAAAACCTTAGGGGTAGATTGGTAAATAGAGAGTGTTTATTTTCTAATTTTATAAGTTCAAAAAATTATTAGTAAATATTTTTTTAATTAGAAAATTATTTAAAAATAGTAAAAATGCCTTAAAATTTCTAGCAAAGTTTTAGAAACTAGTTTTATTACTTATCTTTAGAAATTTTAGAAATTTGTAATGTGGGGCTATCTAAATTTCAGAATAACAAATTTTTGAGATTTTACAAAAATAAATTTTTTGAATTTTAGGAGTTCATAAAAGTTACATTTATACCCCATAAAAATAATTTATAAAAAAATCTAAATAAAATCTTGGAGATTTTGATAGGTAGCTATTCCAATGGGAGCGTCTGAGACACGCATCAATTTCACAAGAACTAAAAAGTCATAATAAATTTGACAAGATAAAATAACATAGTTAAATGTAAAACTAAATTGTTTGTTTATTGTCATATCGCATGGTTAGATGCATACTAGAATATATAAATAAATATTTTTAAGTGGGAGTTTTCAGATAGAGATGGAACTATGATTTAACTATCTAATCAAGTCTATCTCTAGGAAATCCAATATTCTATTTTTAAAAATTTTATAATAATTTTAAAAAATTAAAATTTTGAACACCATGGTTGGGGCCTTAGGACTTCTTCTCTTTGTTTGGGATGTAATTTTATTATCGGTATAAAATGGTTGATGAGATGGAAAGTTCTTACGGGAAGAACACTACTCCACATAAATGTTAATAATCTTAATGTATCTGTCAGTGAAGTGTCATACTATTTTTCTTAAAAATAAGTTACCAAAATAGTTACTATGACATCAATCTGAGACTGAGTAGTTGAGATACCTTTGTCAGAAGATCCACTTTCTCTTGAGAGCAGGAGATTTGGTGAGTACTAAGGAAGTAATATCCGAATCAGAATAGGGTCCATCTTAGACTTAGATTTAAGGTCGACCAGTACAAGATCTAGAAGCAGAAAGATTGTTCAAGTGGTTCACCATGTGAACTGCACAGAGGAGTAATCTTATTGAGGAGTATGAGAATATCCGAATGCAAAGAATTTCCGAGATGCTCTTAAGATGAGAATCGGATATGTCTCTCCTATAAGGATCCAAGCTCTTTATTTTTAAGTTAGATTTAAATGAGATAACTGCTAGGAAAAACATCAAATTCACCTTCGTATGATAACATCTATGATCAGGGATCATGAGATAGCTGGAACTGTGTCGAGCTAGGAGTAGAAGATGGGCGATTATCAGGGCTTTACATAATTCTAGAAAAGACATTTGTCACTTTTATTACACGTCACAGATACGATAACATCCAGGGACGTGCAAATAAAAAGTGAAATTAGAGTCTAAGCATCAGAGTGTGTTCAAGGCTAAAATATTTACTTCGGCTTTGAGAGCTAAATACCCGAGGCACAAGGTTGAGCGTTTAGTTGCAATGGGTCCACTGGAAGATTTCTAATATGGGGTTTGAAATAAAAAGAGCCAATTAAAAGGTGAAAGTACCAACTAATAATAGCAAGATCAACTGATATGACTGCGGACAAGGCAATCATTTTGCGCAGGAGTGCGCACAAGCGAGAAGCTCGAATCATGAACCACTTCCATAGGGCATAGATTGTAGGCGTTGAAAATCGCTTTTCAGTCCCCAAACGTGACTCGTGACAGTGGATTGGTGATCAATGAGCAATCCCAACGATACAA
>JBAKGM010000081.1:13020485-13040453 GCA_037177215.1 Asparagus racemosus | reverse complement strand
ATATATATGGGGCATCACTTAAATTTTGGTTTGCTATGTAGTTTTCTAATCTCAAAAAAACTCTTTTATATATATAGGAGGACCTATGCTATTAGACATTTCTGATTATGGATAGTTTCAATCTAGTAAGGATTCTTAAGTAGAGATAAGAATGTTGGAGTGCAAAATTGATCATTTAACTGTTCGGATAAAATTGTTAATTGCTTGATCAAATCTCAATTTATTTAGACGAGTTTATGAACAAGTTTAACAAAAGTTGAAAACCCTAACTTTTTTAATTGAGGCTTACATATTAGTTTATATTGAATGTTACGTACCAAAGATAGGGATATAAAAATACCTATCTAATTCGACCAATAAATAAGCCTTCCAACACCTAAGTCATCGAATTATGTGCGGTTTACCATCATGGATATCATAGGGGCACCTACCACGACGATATTATGGGTTGTTTGGCTTGTGGATTTACACTATCAAGTCCTGATTTTGTCAGAGATCTAAAAATCTCAAAAGTTTTGAAATTCTCTCTTTTTTTTGTTTGTTTGTTAAAACCCATACAAAATACCGGTGACGGCCAACTCTAACAACCATAATTGGCAAAGCAAAGAATGGTTTTATCTTGGAAAATGATAATTATTATTACAAACTCCAAACTATCTCCAAGAAATAAGAGTTTAAGGTTCTTTTCAACAGGTTAATATCACACAACCCCCTTGAACTTTGGGATGTTGCACATAACCCATCTTAACTTTATTTATCTCACATAATCCTCCTGACTATCATGTGCCTCACAAATCCCTCTGAATTTTAGCTTATCTTATATGACCCTCTTGCCTATAATTTGCAAATAACTAAAATATTATTGACTAAAAGCTCCTAAACTTTTATCACCTGTTATTTACAAGCAGTGTACTCATTTCCCTAAAGTTTTAAGTTTTTTTTCTCAAGAAAAGTTTAGTTAGTTACAAATTATATGTATGAGGGTTAGGTGAGATAAGCTAAAATGCAGGGGATTTAGTAAGACACCCCATAGTTAGAGGGTTATGTAAAATAAACAAAGTTCAGGAGGTTAGGTGCAATACCCCCAATTTATAGGGTTTTATATGAAATTAACCCTACTTTTTAACAAGTGATTTCGTAGTTTTTGTTAGACAAAAATAGTCTGGGATTTTCGGAGTTAAGGATTTTGTTTCTTTTAACTATTGATTGACATGATAAGTAATATCGCATGACTCTCCCTCCCTCCCTCCCTCCCTCCCTCTCTCTCTCACTCTCTCTCTCACACAAAAATTCATTATGGTAATATACACTATATTAAAAAAGAAGCATAGTTATTAAGTTGTACGCAAGTATTCCACAAGATGCTAGAATATATGAAAATATCTTATAAAATGCAATTATAATCCGCTTATGGTTTCCCATTGAAAAACAAGCCGATGAATAATACAACAGGCAGAAAGAGAGAGTATATTGTCAGTCTGTGTTCATGAAAGTGGAAATTTAAAATATGAGAAAGGAGGAGAGCTAAAGAGACAAAATGGAAAACCAACAAAAGAAGGGGGAAAAAATAAAAGCAAAGGAAGGGGAAATCGCAGCGTACCAGTCTGAGCAAACCTACCGCTGTTTTTTTTCGGTAGCCTTCGCTATTAATGCTCAGAAGCAACGAACTAGGTGCAGCCCTTTATCTCCCTGCATCCTCATCCAGCAAAATATTAAAGTGGGACTCTTCAGTAATCCTAATTAAATATACCATCATTAAAAGCAAATATTCGAATTTAATTTTGAAGCAATTACACAGTGCATCAAAGATTATTGATTAAATTCATTTATAAAACTAATTGATAAAGGACAAATTGGGGGAATCATTTGTTTTTGAAGGAAGGTGAACGATTAATATTTGGGGTTTTTTTTTCCATGCTAGTCCCTAAAGTCTATCATGTTTTGAGTGGGTCCCCCAAATCATTGAAATTGCGTTCCGCCCCAAAATTTTAAGTAACTCTGAAACTAGTCCCTCAAATCATTGTAATTACTATCAATCGTACAATCATTAGGTTATATCCCTCAAATTTTTTGAATTGCTACTGGGTCCCTTAATTCTTAAGTTCTTGAAATTAATTCCTCCAATTAAGCATAGAGATAGCAATAAGAGGAAAATTAGCCTCTCAGATCACTTATCATTGTGATGGATGGACATGTATGCAATGCATATAAAGCTATGCATTTAAATTTGAAGAGACCTGTCTATAAGTTATATATTTCATTTTCAATAGAAATAAAGGTTACCAAAGTAAGAAGATTATAATACCATTGCTAGTCTTCATAGCATTAATGCAAATGGATGGCTATTTGGATGAACATAATCCAACTCCAGCATAAACACAATCAAACTTCATTGCGCATAGTCTACTCTACAATTTCCCTAAATAATTTATTTTTGTCGCTTCTTAGGGTGCCAATTTACCAAATCAAACGTTTGTTTATTCTAAATTTTGTAATAACCCATACTTTCTGATTGGTGAAGCTAACTTGATGATGTGATGTTGATTTTTAATTTTCTTAACTAATAAAAAGAGTTTGCAATACTTGTTTCATGTAATTTTTTGAAATACGAGTTCAAAGGTTCTTATAAATTTTGGGAGTACTTTTTAACAAAGGATTCTATACTTTTTGTTTGACAAATTAAAATAGTTTTTCGTAGTTAAAGGTTTTTTTCTCTCTTTTAACTATGAGAAATGCTAGCAACAGTCGCTCTTTAGCGACTGTTGCCTGTACTTGAGACATGCGTCCCTAGAGTGGGACTAAACCCTATACCTATATGCTAAACCTTAAACCCAACAACCAATTACAACTGAGTAAGCAATTGTTGCTAGCATTCCTTTTTAACTATCCATTGACATAATGGTGACATCAGTTGCGTGTCTTTTTTAACTATATAGAGATCTTTCCCTTGTTTGGTACATTTTGGGGATTTGTCATTATTGAGTTCCACGACCAGCGTCATGATTGTTCCTCGTCTCATTTCATTATTATTTGTTTAAGGTGTTCTTCTTATTATTACTAAGTAATATTAGGCTAGTAGGTAGCTGTTTCCGCCAAAAGTAAGGTTCTTTGTAGTTTCCACTAGAAATATTTCAAAATGAAAACAATCGAAAGATTACACGTGTAGATCTCTCTATTATAAAGAAAACGATCTCACTCTCGTACAAATAGAAATTCGAATAGAGGCCACTACGTAGTAACTCCTGCTTTGTGGGTTGTTTGCCTATGTCGGGGACACGTCGTCCGTGGACCATCGAACAATGATGTTGAACTGGTAAAGTTAGAATACTGCTTCACTAAGGAAATAAGAAAATAAGCAAATATCTTAGCTAGGTAAGATATCCACTCTTCCCAAGAATAAATCAAAGCTCAAACTCGAGGATCTCCAAGTGGAATATTGAAGGCGCTGCTTTCTCTCTGAAAATCTCCAACTCTCTAGCAGCTTCTGGTCAAAATTTTCAGGATCCCCTCCTCAGTGGGTGTAGGGGGATATTTATAGCCTTTGGGAGGCGTAACTGCTGAAAAGAACACGAGTTGTGGCGTGCCCACATTGTATAGTGGGCGAGACAGTTTGTAGTGTCTCGGCCTAAAACTGTCTCGCAGTGGGCGAGACAGTTTATGATGTTACGCACCAAACTATCTCGCGATAGGCGAGACAGTTTATGATGTCTCGCATCAAACTGTCTCGCATGAAGGGTCAGGCCTCTACTATTGTCACCACTTCCCCCCGCTTTTAAGGCACGTTTAAGGCACATTTAATGCCCCGTTTATACGCTTAATGAGCGTGTTTGAGGATGTAACTGTCCACTAACATAACTGAATGTTTCCACGTATTGAAAAGGTCAAATGGACCCCACGAACAACAATAAAACACATGAAGAATCACTCAGACACAAACTGTGTCTCGCAAATGGGCGAGACACCAAAGAGTGGCTCGCACATGGCGAGACACCAAAGAGTGTCTCGCCAATGGCGAGACACAATATATGTCAGGGGCATAATTTTGTCTATTTCACCCCTGTGGTTGATTTCTTTGGATTTTGATGATGTCATCTTCAGTCTTCTCGTAATTAAATCATACTTAGGGTTCATCAGCAATTTTTGATGCCTACAGATACCCCCTCCAAAGTTTTCAGACTCCGATGTATTTTATCGAGGAGTCTAGAATACTTTAGATAAGATAGGCATTACTTCCGTCCAACGTTGAACTTCATAGAAGAGGCATGTATTTTGCTTCGGTTCTTGAACCCTGGCTACGCGACGTCACTTACCATGTTTTGGGATCAATAGCCGTTGTGTTTGTATTTGGACTGGTCAAAATGATTGAGTAACTTTGAACTGATCATCTTCACCCTAAAAGTTGCAATTTAGATCTTAGTTGAATTTGCAGGGATGTTCGGACGAATATTTATACGATTGCTTCTTCTTGTCACAACGAGAGATTATTGTCCATCACTGTTGGAGTAAAGAAGGTGGCATATGATTCTTATTCTATTATGAGGATTCAAAGAAGAGGCACCGTTCGATTCATCGAGCTCTCGGAATCTGATTATCCGTGGCAAGGATAATCTTCAGAGAGAACTTTTGAATATAACCCAGGATATTGTTTGAGTGATCACATCCATGGACCATGATGGAGATATGCATGTGAGACATCTCAACTCACGTGCGGAGGCTAGCCGTCAAATTCTGCAGTTGGTGAGACAGTTTAGCTCATCTCTTCATGCGAGACAGTTTCTATTGTCTCGCAGAAATATCTTCAGCCAAGACACAAATTGTGTCTTGCAGAAATATCCTCAGCTGAGACACAAATTGTGTCAGCTCGACATGGGATCTGGGCTTTATAAACCCGACGGTTCGGGCCTCTTCCACTTTTATCAAACCACCTTTTCTCATTTAAAAAGCCTTGCAAACTCTTCCCTTGCCTCTATAAAAGCCCAAGAATCCTTTTAACTCTATAAATCTCTCATCTTCTTGCAAGAAACTCCCGTTTAGATCTAGGGTTTGTCTTAGTTTTCTTGAGATTTACCGATTTCGGTCAATTTTCTTCGCAAAATCGAACATCCTCATGATTCTCCATCAGATCTGAAGCCCCCCATCAAACCCTAGGCTTCCTGGAGCTTTTCTTGCCTTGATCCCGACCAAAACCTAATTTTTCAAACAAAACCCCAGTTTTTATCATGTCTCCCAAGAGATCCATGGCTGCCAAGACCAAATCCGTTCTCCGAGTCTCCGAGACTGAAGAATCACCCTCCCTGACATTTGAGGGTAAACAATTCTTGCTTTTCGTTGAGAAGAAGTTTTATGTGTTCGGTAAAAATAGGATTTTTATGTACAAATCCTCGTTTGCTCTCCCTCGTGAGGCATTCATAAAGTGTCGAGATGCTCCTCCGTGAGTACCTGGGCTAAAACAAGTATCTTGGATTGTCGAGATACTCGTAAAATCACAAAATGAGGTCCTGGCTGTCTCATGCTTGCGAGATAGTTTGAACTGTCTAGGCTTTTGGCAAATTTGGACTGTCTCGGCATTAGCGAGATAGTTAGAACTGTCACAGCATCTGGCGAGATAGTTAGAATTATCTCGGCTACTGCGAGACAGTTTGAACTGTCTTGACTAATTCGAGAAAGTTTGAACTGTCTTAGTTATTGCGAGACAGTTTCCTCAATTTTTATGACTAAGTGTTATCACACACCTAGTATTGACCTTTTTGATATATTTTCTCTACCTCTTGCAGTTGAATTTCCCACTACAGCGTTTGCTGCCTGCGAGTCAAGTGGGCTGAATAGCACTACTTTCACTTCTTCTCACGAGGCACCGCTGGTAGCTGAAGCTCCCCTTCTCGGCCCAAGTGCTGCTCCAGAGTTGTTAGAGATGATAGAACAAAGCGAACGATGCATATCGCGAAAGTTAATAGCCGACTCTCCACTGATGAAGAGTGCTGGCTCTACTGAGATTTTCCGGAAGCCTAGCTTCTTATTCGGGGATTCCGTTGAAGACCCGGAAATTCTATCTTCTCACAACGAACTCTAGTTATATGAAAGCAACGGTGCCCACTTATATTTGCCTTCTTTCCCCGCCATCGTTCGTTGGCGCATTTGCGCAACCTATCAATCAAAAGGAGCATGACCTAGAGATTGACTGAAGACCAAGAATTTGTGCATTGCGGGTACGTTGCTCAGGGTGCTACCCTAGGTTCTAGTGATAGGGGTTATATCCGTGGACTTTATCCCGGGATAGTGGGTCAAGATCATCCATCTCACGATGAGATGATGATAAAGGCTGATGTAGTGAGGAATCGCCTAGCCAGAATAGGAAGGGAGCTGCCAGCCAAGAAGCATCGATGCTTTGGCTGGGTTCATTCTTCAGGGGACCGATGGTGGTCAAGGATGACTGAATATGTCCCTAATCGATGGGGTCCAGAGCTTCAGGAGAAGGGTCTATATGTCCCTATTAGAGCCAGCATGCTTAGGCTCCCTATCAGTGTGAATCACTTTTTCGCGCTTTTGGAAATCTACAACCCGGACACAAATACGTTCGTGACACAGAACGGGGAGTTGGGTTTGCCGCTCCATGAAATGATGAAGGTGTCCGGCCTCCCGATGGGTGATGCGCCTTACCAGGAGTACTTCCCCACTAACCGTCAACTAGATCGTATGAAGGAGACAGGCTATGCTGGGTATGAAATATTGTGGGAGCTAGTTTGCCACTATCAGACGGCGATAGTGTCTACCAAGGAGAAGGCCAAGAAATGGCCACAAGTCAGCTTGAAGCAGTTTGCCGACTATTTGTTTACGAATCTAGAGGGTCCTAATAAAGTAGGCGAGCTGCAGCCTCTGAACCCCTCTAACATCAATAAGCTGATTGAGAAGTCGAAGGCGCAATCGTATACGACTACATTTGCCGAAGGCAAGATCCCGAAGGGCACCAAGTTCGAGACCTTCTTATGGCACACACAAAAGTAGATAAGGCCACAAACCCTTCTGCCGGGTTATTTAGCCATATGGCTGAAGAAGTGCATGGTCCCACACGTCTCTAAGGCTATGCCTTTAGAGGTGCTATTCCCAGCCGTTGAGCTCGTTATCGGCCGCCAACTGTCTCTTCTTCCGGCGATGGTAGCTAATATTCACAGTGGGCTTCGGCACTTGGTCGCCAACTTCCTACAACAAGGAAAGAATCATTCTCACGAGATTCCAGTCACCAAGGTTGAACTGCCATATACATATCTGATGACTTGGCTCGTTCTCCATCACCCAGACCTGATGACGGTGACTCCCGCTACTACAAATTTTAGAGAACTGTAAATGGAGAGCAAAGCAATGGCACGAGGTGTCACGCCAATTCAGGGTTACCAAGTGCTAGGAATTCTTTAAATGTTTCCCACACTTCTTGGGTCATTATGACGAGGTGCTTATAGATGCTGCTGAGCTAAATAGAGATCAAACTCTGCTAGACCTCGACTACTCCAATGGTTGATGAACATTCACCCTGGCTATCTCCTCTTTAGGGTCAAGGAATCATGTAGTATCGAACCCTATTTCCCCTGCTGGTTCTCCCGCCAATTCGGCTATGATCAGATCTTCGTCGGGAATCCGAATCGAGGGATGAAGACCCATGGAGGCTTGATTGATGGTGCACGCGCCTGGTATTGGAGTATAAGTGGCTGCACCGGCGCCAAATACAGTTTTCCCACTGCTAAGCCCAGGATTCAAATGACATTCCTTTATTGCAAGTGGCTTATTGTGGCAAATGCTCCCGCTATGAGAACTTCTGAAGCTGAACTGGAGCATATGAGAGAACCAACACCGCCCCGCATTTCTCCTCCCCGAGCTGCACTGTCCAAGAAATCCAAGGGCAAGAAGAAGGCCGTCCGAGAAGAAAGCGACGAAGATTCTTTTGATGATACAATCCCAACTTCTGAAGAAGAAGATGGAGTTGTTCGTCGTGAAGGGGTCAGGTTAAGGAGTGAGGTGGTAATTCCTTCTCCACATCGCTCTCCCGCACGAAGAGATGAGCCTTGCGCGAGTTTCTCGCCATCCTCCACCTCCTAGGCAACGTCCTCAGAAGCGACCTCGGTTGAAGACTCTTTCCACTTCCCCAAACAGAATGAGAGTCGAGACTGGGGAAGAAGAAGAAGAAAAAAAGAAGAAGAATTTGTCTCTGAGCTCTACCTTTGAAAGAGAGCTCGCCTCTCAACGACCGTGCCCAAACCAGCTATTATTGCCCAAGTGCTAATGCGTCGGAAGAAGCTTGCCGAAGCTTGCGCGCAGGACTCGTCGTCAAATGTCTCCATCCCCTAGGGTAGAGGGCATTGATCTCCCAGCTGAGGTGGAAGGTAAAATTTGTTAGCTTATTCTTGATTTGATTATCTAGCTATCGATTTAACATTTTTTCTCTTCTTTTTTTCTCAGGACATTCTGAAAAAGGTGAATTTCTAGCCTCGACTCCCCCTCTATCGCCTTTCTTCCGTGAAGAGCCAAGCTTTACTGATCAAGTATACGAGGCTATGGATGAAGGCGTCCGGGACACTGCTATCGGTGCAGAAGCTGATATTCCTGCTGTTCCCGAGGATGCCACCGCAGGTACGAATATCTCATCTAGATGGAAACTCAAGGAATTAAGAGAATTCGACTTGGTTCCTCCGCTAATCACTTCTGCGCTTCATGTTCTTTTAGAAAAACTTCAAGACATAGACGCAAGTGCTAGCCAAGCAGAACCAACTCCCAGTATAAGTTTAATCCTTACTTTATTTTATATTCTTCGTAGTAGAAGTCTTATATATTGTAGTTGCAGTAGTGGAGGAACCAGCTGAGGTAGCAATAGAAGAATCAGCTGGAGTAGCCGTTGAGGTGCCGGCTGAGATAGCCATGGAGGAGCCGGCTGAAATAGCAGTGGAGGAATCGGCTGCCGAAATGGCAACTCTAGGTGAAACGTCTGGGAAACTTGCCGAGCCTATGGAATCGGCTCCCGGTACATACATATGTAGCCGTAACACACACACACACACTCTCTCTCTCTCTCTCTCTCTCTCTCTCTCTAACGCCCAACATGTCTTACCAATATCACAGTGGAAGAAATGATGGGGACAGAGCCAGTGCCTAAAAAGAATGTCAGGGATTCCTCTGAACCCAGCTTAGCTCAGATGATCTCTATCTCTATTTCTGATTCCAAACACAACCTGATTTATGATATGCTGTCGGAACAGGCTCGGAGAGAATCTGCTGTAGAAGCTGGTCATTCTGCAAGTACGTGTTTCATTCTTCAAATTTTCTCAAGTATCTTGCCAATAATCGATAACTTAACAATATTTTCACCTGCAGACTCTGCTGCTACTGTTGTGGAGCAAACTGAGGATATTTTAGTTCCCAGTTTGGAGGTTTAGCTTCCTGCTTCGCAAGTCGAAACCGCTGTTATCTTGCCTCTTGCTGAAGGCTCTCCCGTTCAACCTGGACCACCGGCTACTCAAGCTGAGCCCAAATCAATTCCGGTGGTTCGTGAGGTTGAATCAATAAGCATGGGACAATCAGTCTAGGCTGAGGGATCTTTGAGCTGCATTAGTACGTATCTCCAGTCCCTGTCCTTAAAGTTTACGATCTTCTAGAACTCACATGTCTTCTTCCAGGGTGCCTTCTGGCATACTGTACGACTCAATTAATGCGTTGATGATGGACGAAGATCCTGAGAAGGTGCTTATCACTACTGAGCTCGAGAACTTTGTCAATCTTCTCAATGGCGTTATAGAGAAGGTCGTAAACAAGGGCCTCTCCTTTGGCTCTTTCAAACGACTTTTCGATCGTCGTGTAGCGGACATAAGGGAAGAAGGCTACTCCGACTTGGCAGACTTTATTACAGAAGACTTGGTTCGTCTAGAATAGGAGTTGGAGGAATTGCAGAGACTACAATATGGCGGTGTTTCTTCGTACATCCCCTCCCGGGTCAAGTCTATCATAAGAGCCAAGGAGGCCAGGCGAGGAGTTGCTGAACAAGAATTACAGCAAGTGCAGACCCAATCTAAGCGTCTCAGGGCGAGTTTGATCATGAGAGAGAGGGCTAAAGCCGACCTGCTTCAATTGATTAAGCTGCAGAACACCGAACTTGCTCACCTGTGGAAAGCCGTCAAAGATATCAAAGAAATGCGGGATCTTCTAAAAATTGACCTGGCTGGTGTTGAGAAAGCTTGTTCCAGGATAATCGAGCAGATGAGGGCTTCCGATGAAAGGTCTGATGAGCTATAACAAGAGATCATTCAGCTTCTAACTCCCGATGATTCTTCAAGAATCTTTTTAGAGAAGGAGTGAGAACAAAAATACAAGGAAGAGCTCTCAAGCCTGGAGGAACAGATTCGCCGCCGCCAGCTATCCCTCTAGGACTTTCTGTTAGCCTTAATGATTTAGCCGACACTCTGTATTTTACTTCTTCATGAAATAAAATTCTTTTGTTATGCCATCTGTTTTGTTTTGAATAAATAAGCATAGTCTTGATAGGATTTTTAGCAAATCCTCAGTCGTCAAGAGATTTGATAAGCCTTTACCAACTACCGTTCGAGTTGGGCTATCATGCAGATTGTCTAAGTCCGTTCTACATGTAATGTTGCGCTAAAAGAATAAATTCTCTTAGACTTTGTACTACAATTTTGAATATGTAGGTTCGGTCAATATTCTCAGGAATTGACTACCCGGCGGCGTGTGTTAGACGCTGACTTATTCCTGATTTAAAGAAAGAAATTAACGCCTACTACGCTTAAATAGGCGTAGATTTCAACAAGTTTCTAGAATTGTTGTCTTCTCTTGGGGGCAAAGACGAACCCGTTGTGTCTTCTCTTGGGGCAAAGATGAACCCGTTGTGTCTTCTCTTGGGGCAAAGACGAACCTGTTGTGTCTGAAGAGGAGGAATGTATTTTCTTATCCTCCGCTTCAATTGAAAACTCCTTGTTCTCGTGAACTGAGAGTCAAAAGATTCCTGACGCACGTGCATTAGGGAATCCACAGAGAAACTCCAAGTGGGATCTCGACTTCGAGAATCAAATTAGAGTCGGGCCACGTGGCTTCGACTCAGAAAGAGAGGACTTTTAACTCACGTGAGTAAAAGGTGAAATTTGAATGAACTTCGGAGAACCTAAATGTTCAAATTTGTCTCCTCTTGGGGCAGAGACGAACCAGATACTGGAGTGGAATTCTCGCTCTTGAGGGGAATCGAGAAAAGATGTTAGTATTGCTGGTGGCCCTAACTGTCAGAAGGTTTGACCATAGTAAACCCCAGTGGGAGTGAAGATTTAAGATGACCCTAACTGTTTAAAGGTTTGGTCAAGTAGGAAATAATAAGAAGAAAATTTTAATTTTGGTCCTAACTGTCAGAAGGTTTGACCAAGTGGGGGTTTGAAAACCACAGTTATTTAACAATTTGATCATCGTAAAACAGGTTTTCTTGAGTATACTAAGGATAGTATTTCTTCAGGAACTTCCCGTTGATTGGCATCATCATCTTATCACCGTTTTGGGTGATCAAGCGGTATGCTCCATTTAGAGTAGACAGTATTAATTATAAACAGTCCTTCCCATTTGGGCTGAAATTTGCCTTTATTCTCAGAATTAAGAATCATCAGTCGCCGGACAGCAAGTACCAAATCTCCCTCCTTAAAGACTCGATGCCGGACCTTTTTGTTGAAAGTTTTAGAAATTTTGGCTTGGTATAACTCAATTTGTTGTGGAGCTTCCAAGTGTTTTCCATCTAACATCTCGAGTTCTCCAAGATGTTTCTGATGTTGCTCATCATCCGTCATTCCCGTTGCTAGTGCGATACGAAGAGACTGGATTTGTATTTCCAATGGTAAAACGGCTTCACATCCATATACCAAGGAATAAGGGGTAAACCCAGTCAGTGTTTAGACTGTAGTTCGATAAGCCCAAAGAGCTTCGCTAAGCTTATCATCCCAATCTCGTTTATTGGTCTTTACCAACTTTGCCAAGATCTTGATAATAGTCTTGTTGAAACCTTCAGCCAATCCATTCGCAGTAGTATTATAAGTTGTGGATGAGACATCCTGGATTCTAAACTTGCCGTAGAATTTGATGAATGTATTACTGACAAATTGGGAACTGTTATCATGCACGATTCACCTTGGGAGACCGTACCGATAAATGATATGGTGTTTGATGAATTTAATGACGTCACTTGTCTTGACTTCTTTGAGCAGAATCGCTTCAGCCCATTTGAAGAAGTAATCAGTGATTGCTAAAATAAAGCGGTCACCTTTTGCCGATGGAGGGAAAATGGGTCCTATCACATCCATTCCCCATGTTTCAAATTGCCAGGAGGTAGCTAACGGATGTAAATCTTTTGGCGGCTGATGCATGTAGTTAGCATGTATTTGACATGCGTGACATCGTCTTGCGTATTCGACTGCATCTCTGATCATGGTTGGCTAGTAGTAGCCCAACCTCCTTAGTCTATCTCCTAGTTTAGGACCTGGTTGATGTGCGCTGCAAGTACCATCATGCGCTTCCTTGAGTGCTTCTTTTGCTTCCTTAAATGAAAGGCATCGGAGTAACAAGCCATCGTATGTACGATGATAAAGTGTTTGAGACACGACGTTATAGTAGAATCTCAGTGCTCTTCTCCGGATTGATTCTTTTTCCTTTACATCTTTCGGTAAAATACCATGTAAGACGTAATCTAAGATGGGAAATCGCCAATCTCGAGGCTCAAGTCTAGTTGAGGCAGCATACACTTCTTAGACGTTCAAAGCACATTCCTGCATGAAGAGCTAGTGTGTCCTCACAGTAATGAACTGTTCTATTTTTGGGGGTTGCGCCAATGAGATAGCTAATGTCGCTAACACATCTGCGTAAGTATCCTGGAGATGTGATATGTATTCGATGAAGAAGCTTTCAAATGATTTCGCCATCTCTATTGCCGCCTCATGATACGGGATCAAATCTAGATTTTTGACTTCATAATCTCATCGAATTTGTCTGACTATGAGCTAGGAATCCCCATAGGCTTCAATATATTCGACGCCCAGCTCTTTTGGCGAAACTGAGTCCAATCAGTAATGCATTGTATTCAGCTACATTATTAGAGCACGACTCAGTTAACGAGTAGGCTTGAGGTATCACATGCTTTCCTGGGGAAACTAAGACTACTTCAACTCCGGCAGAAATCTTAGAACATCCAGGAGCACTTGCCACATTGGTTGCTCGAGAAGCACCGTCGAAATGTAATTGCCACACAAGCTCATGGGAAGTATGGTTGGCCTCATAGGTTTCGTCGGGCAAGTCTTCACAAATTTTGACTTTGTCTTTACTAGGTTGGATTGCTAAAAGGTCGCAAATTGTTTGTCCTTTGACCGACTTTTGTTATTTGAAATGGATATTGTATTGCAAAAGCAGGAGTGCCCATCTCACTAACCGCCAATTCAGGGAAGCCGGTTGTGTCATGAATACTCGGATAGGATTAACATCCGAAATGGCATGAATTGTTTGTCCAACTAGATAATGATGCATTTTCTAAAACGCGAACACCAGGGCCAGACATTCCTTTTCAATATCAGGAAATCGAGCTTCGGCGCCTACCATGGTCCGACTCAAATAATAGATTGCCTACTCATCATCTTGTGCTAATAGAGCACTTAATGAATGAGTTGTAGCTCTAACATAAATTAAGAACAGTTTCCCTGAGTTTGGTGCAACGAGAACATGAGGATTTGACAAGTATGCCTTGATATATTCAAAGGCTTTTTGACAAGCGTCGTCCCATACAAATGAAACACCCTTATTGGTGAGCTTGGAGAATGGTTGACACTTTCCCGCCAGATTTGAAATGAATCGCCTGACATAAACCAATCTTCCTTGCAATCCTCTAAGCTCTTTGAGATTCCTTGGAGGTTGTAATTCATTGATCGCCTTCACTTTGTCAGGATCGATATGAATTCCCTTTGATGTGACAACAAAACCAAGAAATTTACCACTGGCCATTCCTAGGAAAGACTTAGTAGGATTCATTTTCAATTGATGATTCCGCATGAGGTCAAACACTGTCTTGAGATCTCTGATGTGATCATTTTTATTGCGACCTTTTACCACTAGATCATCAACGTAACACTCGACTGTTTTCCTAAGATGTTCCTAGAAAATCTTCATCATCGCACGTTGATACGTAGCACCTGCATTCTTCAAGCCGAAAGGCATGACTGTGTAGCAAAAGATGTCAAAAGGCGTCCTGAATGAAGTATGTTTCTCATCATCGGGATGCATTTTGATTTGATTATAGCTCGAAAAACCATCCATGAAGGACATTCTCTCAAATCCACATGTATTATCAATGATCACATCAGTGATTGGAAGAGGAAATTCGTCTTTTGGGCATGCGTCATTCAAATTTCTGTAATCGATGCAGACTCTGATTCTCCCGTTCTTTTTCAGAACCGGGACAATGTTTGATAGCCAGTCTGGATGTTTTTCTTCCCTGACAAAGCCTGCTTTCACGAGTTTTATTACTTCAGCAACGATCGCTTCCATATCCTGCGAACGAAACCATCGTTGTTGCTGTTTGACAGGCTTAGAGTCTGACTTGATATTGAGTCGATGGTTCGCCACATTTGGATAGAGTCCCTGCATGTCTTCGTAATTCTAGGCAAAGACATTGATATATTCTCTAATGAGGGCAATTAATTCATCTTTTTATTCTGGTGAAAGACTACCGCTAATAAATATAGGTTTTGGATTTGCTTCATCTCCCATATTTATTTGAACTACCTCATCCTCGGTAGGTGGCTCCCTTTGCTTGAATCTATCGCCATACTGAGTGTTCAAATGGAAAGTCCAAGGGTCCTCCCAGGTTGGTGAATGATCTTTAGACTCTACCGGACTTATCGTGGTCATATTAGACATTAGTCCTTTGAATAATTCACCAAGACTAGCATCTGAATCCCATGTTGAAGAATCTGACGAGCTGTCGTGATCATCGATTTGCCAACAGCATTCGTCAGGAGATGAAGAGACATAACCCAAACACCGTTTGTGTTCATAATAATGGTCAGGTTTTCCTTTCGACACATGAGAAGGTCGAGGGGGGTTTCGAACACCTCGCCCAGAACATAGGCCTACCCTATATGCGAAATCGTATCCCTATTTTTCCATGCAATAGCGTGCTTCCAGACTATATCTGAAGAAATGTTTGCGAAGTTCCTCATCATAATCCTCGGCTTCCCAAAAGAGGCTTTGAGGTGAAGATATCTCCCCTTTTCCAAAGATTATCTCCTTTGCATGTTTCGGAGGAACGACAAACGTTGACCCCCTTGAGCTTTGGAAGCATTTCTTCACCTCATTATTTGATGAGAGAGGAATATGCATATCATAGTCTTTACACAGTCCCTGCATTACACTATCAACACAAGGTACATACTTTAAATTGTCATTTATTATATATCCATCGGCAAGTTGCCAATTACAACCTCCTCCTGACAATTCAATTTCGTCAAGATCGATTACAAAAGGTTCAATATCATTAAGTACAAAGTTTCCATCGTAATCGAGCCCGGTTTCGGTATCAGCTTCATTTCCGTTGTCCATGTCCTGGGTTGATGGTTCAGTATCGAATTTAGCGCCATACAAAAGGGAGTCAGTAAAGTAGTTTTCTAACCCCTTGAATGGTTGCTTATCCGCGACCACCGTCTTGACTATGTTGTCCGCGTCGACATATTTTAAGCACTGATGCAGTGTGGACGGGACTATGACATTACTATGGATCCAAGGCCGTCCCAATAGTAAATTATATGAAGTCTCTGCATCGATGACATAGCATGTGACTTCGGATTTAAGATCTCCAAGCTGGCATTTTAACTGGATTTTACCCAATGGTCTAGATCCACTGGTATTAAATCCGTAGATGACAGTGCCTGTGGACGCTAACTTGCTAGCCGGAATCCCGAGATGATACATCAATCGGAGTGGCATGATGCTGACCGCTGATCCTGGGTCAACTTGGATTCGGCTAACAGAAACTGAGCCAATGTACCCCGTAAAATAAAAGGGCCTGTCATGCTTTGAATTTCTCACTTGCATATCATCTCGGGTGAAGGTGATGCAAGGAAAATGTTTGGCCGCCAAGTTGCATTGTTTAGTCTTTTCAGGAATCTGCTTTACTTGGGTAATGAAGGTTTCTGAATCAGCTAGTGCTTCTTGCAAAGCCTCTCTGGTCTCTTTAGAGATACGAAGCAACTCATAAAGAGTTATTCTTGCTAGGATATTGGCCAATTGAGCCAAGACATCGAAGCGATACTGAGCGCTTGAAAATCCCAGTTTGTCTCTTCTAATCGGGCGATTGAATTGAGACTGCTTCGGGGCTTGCATTTTCTGATGTAGGGGTTGCTTCCCTTTTGGATCAGCCATGTCTCTCTTGGCGCTCTCCTACTACTGTGATTTCTCAGCACGTGTAAGGGGAGTTATCGGCACCCCCAGTTCCGTTAGCATCTTGGCATTCGGATTGGAGACTTCAGGATATGTATAACTGTATTCATGCCCACTTCTGGTAGCATAAGCTGGGTTTCCTTCTGTCGCAAGAACTTCATGTTCATTTTCAGATGATGAAAGAGCTGAGACTTCCTCGTCACCTTCTTCTTGAGTCGCTGAGATGTGCCCACAGGACCTGGCTTTTCGCCTCAACTTTTGCACTGAAGAAGATCTGGCCCACTGCTCATTTTGAAGGAGATCGGGATGCACCCAAAGTACTTCACCATTAGGAGCCGTGTGTGAAACTAACCCCTTTTGACGCTGACCATGTGGATCATCATTAATTATCGTCATCTCCACCTTTGGTGTGATCTTCTGTTGATACAACATAGGCGGCATGGACCCAAAATTGATAGCCACCATGTTCGAGCAGATTTTCTTCTCTTTCTTTGCCGTTATGATGCCGGCATCGATCAAAGCTTGCATCTTGTCTTTAAGGACGAAGCAATCCTTGGTTGGATGATGGACTCTTCTGTGGTAAGCACAGTATTTTAGATCTGAGATCTTGTTAGCCTCCTCTTGATTTGTAATCGGAGGCAACTTAATCTTGTTATTATCTAGCAGGTATTTGAAGATAATCAAAACCTCCTCCTCCTTGAAGGTGTAGGTTCTCTGGAATCTTATATCTGGAGTCTTTTGCGACTCTAGAAATTTTTGTTGAAATCTTAATTGCGGCTATTGCTGTTGTGTTGGCTGCTGACGTTGCTGTTAGAATGTCTGATTTGCATCCACAGAAGTAACCGGGGCCTTTCCTCTGCCACGGGACATGAAGTTTGACTTTGAGGGAGTCGTTATTGGTTCGGCTCTCTCACTCTTCTTCCTCTTGAGGAACCATTCAGCTTGTTCCCCCCAGAGCTTCAAATCTTTCCACGTGGTTAGTACTACAACCCCCATGGCTTCCAACAAATCTATAGAAAGATTGTTGTGGCATGTCTGCAATATGAACTCCTCGGTGACTGGATCCTGACAATTCATAGCCTTGTTGTGAAAGCGCTTGACGAAAATGTCAATCAATTCTCCGCTCTTTTGCTTTTCATCTAAAAGAGTTCCAATCGAGACTTTAGTGTCGTCATCAAAGAAGTTAGTGAGGAAAGAACTCTCCATATCATCCTAGCAATTGATACTTCCAGCCTTGAGTCTTTGATACCAATCGAAGGCTGCCCCGCGAAGGGTGGCAATGAATGACCAAACTATCAAAGACTCATTTCCCGAGATCACTCCTAAATGAGACTTGAAGTAAATCAAGTGATGTGTAATTGATCCTCTTCCATCAAATGGTGTGAAGTTAATCAAATTGAACTTCGGTGGACATGGAATTAAGTCCCACTCTCTCGGGTATGGACACGGAATGCCAGCCTTCTTAGCTTCTTGGGCAGATATCAAAGTATTGATCTTGCCTTCAAGCTCTTTCATTTTTCCGCTTTCACTCTCATTTCGCTTGAGATTCCCACCCCCAGCAGGATGGGTCATGTCATCTCCACTTTGAATTTTCTTTAGAGGTGGATCAACGATGATGTTGTAATCCACTTCTGTATCCCTATCATCCACATCGTGAGTGGCATTATGACTAGGCCCAGCTTGTTGACTAGACTCAGGTTGAGCAACCTTTTGACTCTGCAACTCCCTCATCTGTTGTATGGCTAACTCCATCTCTGTCTTTATTTCAGCCCTGAGTTCTTCTCTCTGCTTGGCCAGGGCTTCTTGTAATATTTGAGCCAACGTTTCAGGCGTAATAGTGTAAGCCTCACTAGACTGACCTACACTTGATGCTGTATCATCCGATGCTATGACCGAGTAGGAGTCGGAGTTATCATCTTCAGATGAATCTCCTTCGTGCATTCTTTTATAGTCTCTACGCCTTGTAGCCCGCAGTTGAAGCTAAGACATTCTCTAGGAAATCCGGGCACTGACGTTTCCTTCAGGAGTGAAGTCGGGATTAGAATCTGTCATAGCTGTCCCCTTCCCCTTGTTTACCATGTTAATGGTAATTTCAGGGAATTCATCTCTTTGGATGGTGCTTCTTCTTCTTCGAAAGCGTCTTTGCCTTAGCTTCGATTCTTCTACGGTTGGCGAGGAAATCTGTTCAAATATCGAAACTCTTTGCTAGTGAGTCCCAGAACAGTCATATCCTGACAATAGTGTTCTGGTCAGACGTGCACATGAGCAAGAACAATCAATTTCATCAATTGTCCTCTTTCGTGTGTTACCACCCCCAGTCTGGCGATATGGTTGATTAGGGCGATGCATGATTTGGTGTTGTGAGTCATCATGAGTTGAACTCCCACCCCCAAGTGTAATGTTGTCTTTAATTGGAGGACACGTCTTCTTTTGGGGATGTTGACCATTTGAAATCATGCTTGCATGAATCAACATCGTATTGTCATTTCTTGTGACTTTACAAATAACAGCACGCTCCACATTTTTCCTTTCAGCAGTCTCGCAGACCCCCTGCGGGATGATCAAACGAGACGTGATAGGAACTTTTAAAGTTTGAGATGTCCCGGCTTGCTCGAGACGTTTCTGAACTCTAGTTGGATTCGATGCACAACCCCCAGTCTGTTGTCGTGCATGACCCAGGCGTGCTTTGCTTTTGTTTCCAGGTAGTGGACCAAGGCGATTGAACACTGAAGTTGATTTCTTTAGCTTCATTGTTGATGTATCCGCCGAAGAGGAGGACGAGCAAGGCAGAGGAGAACTTGCTAGACCTGGACAGTTGGAAGTGTCCTGAACAGCTTTTCTTTGGCTGAGACAGTTGGAAGTGTCTCGGGTGAATGATCTTCTGGCGAGACAGTTAGGACTGTCTCGGGTGAAGGCACTTTGGCTGAGACAGTTTGGACTATCTCAGGTGAAGGCAGGGCCTTGCGGCAAATTTTGCGCAGACTTCGGGATCCATACTTTGCGACTTGATCCCTTAACTGATTTTGATTCTTGTGCCTTGCGAATGATTTCACGTGCGCAGACAGCACGTGCACGACGCCTTTGAGCACGTTCTTTCTTTGTCAGACGTGTTCTCTTGATGGGGATCCATTCTTCCTTGCGCGGAATATTAGAAGTCTGGATCTGAGATCGAGGCGCTGCAGTTTCTTGACGCCTCTAGATACTGAGGTTCGCATAGTAGTGAACCTCGTCTGTTGACTCCATGGCCTTCGCGAGTTGGCATGCCATTTTTTGGCGTTGCCTCTTTAGGGCCCTCTTCGACAAGGTTGCAGAGATCTTGCGAGATGACTCCTTCACTGGAATAGAGTCGGTATGGGAAGAGCTCCCGGCTTTGTGATTTGCTAGGGTATTGCAGTGAGAGGAAACCTCTGTCACACTTGGGCAAGATTCGTCACCCTTAGCGACTATTCGGACTTCTCTCCTTGGAGATGAAATCCTCCGATGCTTGCGGGGCGAGGAGGATCTTGATGAAGAGGAGGAGAGATA
>JBAKGM010000081.1:12990232-13010592 GCA_037177215.1 Asparagus racemosus | reverse complement strand
ATTCTCTCACTTTCATACACTCCTACAAATCCCCTAAGCTTCAATTGTTATATCTACATCCTTGCAATAGGATTTGCATAAGAGAGAGAGAGCCATATTGTTCCTCATTTCATTGTGTGTGGATTGAGACGATCTCGAGGAGATCCGTGTTGTAAGAAGTTCTGGCTTGCAAACCGGTGTGTGTAGTGGATTTACCATCGAGAGAGGTGGTCGGGGACCTAGGTCGAGAGGACCGAACCTCGTGAACACATCGTACTCTACTTTAGCTAACTATTTCTTTACCTTACTCTCTTTTATTTTATTGCATTCTTAAATTACTTGCTTAATTTTTAAGATATTGCACATTATTGTTAGATTACCCTATTCACCCCCCCTCTAGGGTAATTTCAACATATGCAATTCGGCTAGACTCCATCCAAAAGCATATATTTAAGCTTATATATACCTGTGTACACATACTATCTCAAACCACAGATATAATATCATAATATAAAAATACATCAAGCTACAATGAAAGTGAATATACTGAATAGAAACATTATAAGTCCCAATATACATCGGATATTGAAAATACATAATAAGACAAAAAATACGGCTCCAACGCCTCAAATGCGTATTTCAAAGTATAAGGTATCTAACAAAAAAGAAATATAAAGGAAAGACTAAATGTTGGTCGAAAGATGATAACTGTCTCGCCATATACAAAAACTACTAAGGAACTCCAAAACTGAAGGAAAGAAAATGCTAATGGGCCTACAAAAAGGTATGAGTTCCTGACATTGCAATTGGGTGTGCAAAGCAAGGACAGTCAAAAAGGTACCTAGCAAGTGTGCAAAACAAAGGAGGTTTTGTGCACGCGTAACAGGTATCATGGACTAGTGAAACTTAAGAAAGGCATATAAACTAGTATATTCTTAGAGTACTCATTATCAAATAAACATGAATCATAGAAACAAAACTAAGAACGTCAAATAATAAACAACAACATATACAACTATAGGGAAGCATTGGTAGATATCATAATGAGAACGCAAAACTATAAAATAACCACTCACCAACTACTTGCAGGCTAAAACTGTCCAGACCCCCATAATCTGATTCATAATCGATACTTCTCACAACTAGAAGGAAGAAGGAAGAAAACAAATCGAGGGATTGTCAAGCAAGTGACCTACAACAAAGCATCGAGAGAGAAAAGAAATGAAAAGAAGAAACTGACAAGTCATATCCCAGAAGATACAATTTTGGTGATAGAACATGGATAGCTGATGTAAGAAAGTACACTAAATAGGGGAAAGATTGTGAATATCCAAGATAGTGAAAACCACAAAATAACCTTGCAGAAGCTAAAGCAGCATAAAACTGAAAATAAATCTAAAACAACAATCAAAGACACAAAATCCTAGGGGTCTTTACCATCCATAAACTGCACATGCAAGACATCTCATCTGAATACAAAATGGATAGAATCCATGCCACTTATCACTTCCTCAATTAATTCTTGATATCATATTATTAATCATCATTTTATTTAGAAAGACCTTTGCGAAGTCTATGTGTAAGTTATCTAGGATAATTTCTGACACTGCCAAAACACTACACTAAACGTGCCCCATGACTGAAGAGCACAACCATGAACCACATAGCTCTGAAGATTTAGTCCACTATAATTAACCTAACTGATTTTATTTTCTTAGTTTTGATATACATGAAATGTTATGCACAAGTCCCTATTTTTGGTCAAAAAGTTTCACGAAAGATTGAGATAATGAAACAGTCATCCTCTTTTATTAATCTCTTTGGAGGAAAATAATAAATAAGGAATGATACAGTGCTTTTTAGTTACACTGGAGATTCTGGAAAGCTGTGCCAGTAGACACTAGGCATTGACTCCGTGGACCGTACAGGGAAAATAGCACTGTCTTTTGAGTTGGTTTAGAGAGGTTAGACTGGGCCACTATGAAGATTTTCGGAGACGAAGGACGGATTTGTCATTGAGGGTTCGCCCTGATGAACAGATATAAGGAGGGCCAGAGATTATTAAGGATCAACCACTAGGTGGCTTGAGGTGAACATAGCTTACAAATCCTACCCAGTGCAATTCGAGCTTTGGGTGGTCGAGGATTAAGTGTATTCTCTATTTTCTTATTTTTGTATCCTGATCTATGTATCTCTCTCTTCTTTCTATCTATCCCCTTGTCCTCTTTTCTCTATCTGCCCCTTATCTCCTTTTCTCCCTCCTTACAATAACATATTTATGATATTCACATTGCCCCC
Source organism: Asparagus racemosus (assembly GCA_037177215.1). Taxonomy (NCBI): domain Eukaryota; kingdom Viridiplantae; phylum Streptophyta; class Magnoliopsida; order Asparagales; family Asparagaceae; genus Asparagus; species Asparagus racemosus. Next base: position 13,008,315 of record JBAKGM010000081.1, on the reverse strand, counting down.
ACTTGAGGAGCTTGCTTGTGCACAATTAGACCTATGCCTATGTGTCAGCCCTATTGCCATCTATCACATACTATCACGTCCGTTACTTCGTCAGACTTCCATTAAATGCATTGTGAGTGTGAGATCTGGTAGATCTAGACTCTCCTAATTATTTTCCACCTTCAGTCATTTTGCGTTAAATGCGACATGGCCTCCCCTCTCGTACAGTCAGTGAGCAATTGTCATCATCATTGTTTTTGTCCTATCATTGTACTGTATTGTGACCACCCAACCCAGTGTGAGCGATTTGAACAATATAATGGTTCGATTAGTGCATGCCTTAGGACCATGCACCTTGGTTTATATGTGTCGCCGGTTTAGGAAAGTCAATGCATTGAGTGAGCGCTACTTGCGATTAAACAATTTAGGGAGAGGTCTAATTGTGTCAGGGATGTCTTGTCATACGTACGGGTTGTAGGGCCTAGATTTGTAGAGTAGCTTCGTACCTATCTCTGCTTGGTCAGCTATCCGTGTTCTAAGTAGTCGATAGTGGGTTGATTGTAATTGCTAGGGTCATGCGAGTTAGCTTTCTTACGAATTTTGGTTCAGGTCGATAAAGGTGTCTTTGGGTCAGTCTTCGCATCTTGGCCTCTCCATTTCTTAAACTATCCCACTTCTCATGGTACATTCGCGCATCTCTTAAGGTTTATTACTGGCTATTATCTATCTGCGTAACTATTCTGTACTTTGAATCAAGCAGTTTTTTTATGAATGGCACTTGGAGCATATACATCTATTATGGGAGATAGGTGAAGGGGCTTAGTAGTTGCATCTTCTTTGGTGTATGCATCTTAGAGATCCTATGGGGTGTGGGGTGGCCTGACAGTGGTGTTTTGTTAAACGAATTAGCGGTAGGAATCTTTAGAGGTGTATTGATGAGCTTGATTGACAACTGCTTTGAAAGAGGTGAAATGTGGAACATTTTGAGACTTGACTCTAACTGACATGAATCATGTGTGTAGTCAACCATCTGAGTCAATATGATATCATCCAGAGGTGTACTAGGAAGCTTAATGATGTAATTTGGGTAGTGAAATTCAGAGGCATACTAAGAAGCTTGACGGATACTTGTCTGGGAAGAGGTGTAACGTGGAACGTTCGAAGACTTTACTCTATTTTGGCATAACTTACATGTGGAGTCAACCGTCTATGTCAAGATAATATCATCAAGAGGTGTACTAAAGAGCTTAACAATGCCATTAAAGTTCAATATGGAACATTTCGAGACTTGACTCTACTTGGCATGACTCACGTGTGGAGTTGGCCCTTCGAGTCGAGATAATATTATCTAGAGGCATACTAAGGTGCACAACGATGCCATTCAGATAGTGACATTTAGAGGCATATTAAGAAGCTTAACAACCACTTGTCTATAAAAGGGTGTAATGTGAAATGTTCCGAGACTTGACTCTACTTTAGCATGACGCACGTGTGAAGTCAGCCATCCCAGTCAAAATGATATGGTCTAGAGGCTTACTAAGGAACTTAGTGATGCCATTCAATTAGTGATATTTAGAGGCATACTGAGAAGCTTTACGGCCACTTATCCAGTAAGAGATGTAATGCTGAATGCTCCAAGACTTGACTCTACTTGGCATGACCCACATGTAGAGTCAGCCGTCTAAGTCGAGATGATATCGTTCAGAGGTATACTAAGGAGCTTAATGATGCTATTTAGGGAGTGACATTCAGAGGTTTACTAAGAAGCTTGATAACTACTTGTATGGGAAGAGGTGTAATGTGAAACATTTCGATAGTTCACTCCACTTGGCATGATGCACGTGTCGAGTCGGTTGTCCGTGTTGGGACCATGCCCACTGATAAGCATGTGGCCTCCCCTTTCTTACAACTCTCAGAGCATAGTTCTAATGTTGTTTGCTTGGGGTATTCTTTGAACATTTGGTAGCGTGACTCCTTCTAGCGCATTTAATCGCAATGGGCCCTTGCCACGAATGAAGCTGATTTAGGCATATCTTTTGATTTAGACCTAACGTGGGTAATTCGTTTGCATCTGGGTAGTCTAATCACCTCCCTCGTAAAAAGAGATTGGTGGTTGGACTTCTTATGCAATAATTATGGGGCCAGATTATGATGGGGCTAGACTGCTCTCATCGTTTTCCTATTGGAGGAGGGCCTGTATAAGCGTGTCTAGAGGTGGAGGTAATATCTTCATCCGTCATTGTTCATTTGTAATGCCTCAAATCACCCCACATCATCTGATGCCTCATATTTGCATTGAGTCTGAGATCGAGAAGCTTAGGAAAGAATTGGTCTTGAACACTGGTGGTCCTGAAGAGGAGAACAAGATCGGCTGCCAATTGGTGGATGCGCTATTGAGAAAGAAGATCAATCTTGAGTGAATTATCAAGAACTAGTCGAAGGCATGGCATGAGGTGGATAACGAGAGGAATCTGTGGCACTTTGAGTGTGTGATTCTGCGGAGGATCGTTCAGAGGCTTCGATGGTGCCTCAAAAAGAATCCTTGGAGGTCCACAAGCGAAGACTCGGAGGGTGACTAACCTGCTTTTCATGCTAGGGCGTAGCCTACATCTGTCCTTTTTCTCCTTCTTTATGTTTTCCTTTTGTTCTTCATGCCTTATAGAACAAAAGTATTGCTTCACCTTTTTGTTCTTCAGGCCTTATAGGATCTTCATTAATGAAAAATGAAACTTGCTTAGTATTGTTTCTCCTTTCTTCGTGGGCTCAGACACTGAATGATTTTCGTCCTTCATGCATTCTTTTCTTTAGCATTGTAATCTCTTGAGTTTTTATGAGTGCACTAAATGCATCGCTACTCAACTGTTGGATGTCGCATGCCTACATCTATGGGCCTTTCACGACTCAGACTTGCCCATGTGGTGCATTGGCTACATCTTGCAGTCTGAGCAAAGAGGGAGCTTTAGTGACTTAGGCAAGCATGGGCCATGCGTCATGTTGGCCGTGCATTTCTTGTGATTTGAACAAAGAGGATCTAGGTCAGCCAGGTAGCAGTGTAGTTCAAGTGGAAGTAACTATTTGCATTCCACTCATTTTAGTTTCTCATTTAACCACGTCTTGGGTATCATGATCATGCTACGTGGCAATCGTTGGTTAGACCCTCCTTTCTATAAGTAGGGGCTAAGTGATAATTGCTTATTGTGTGTAGCCTTCGTCTTCTCATTCCTAGTTTTTGTCCCTACTTCCTCAAGTGTCTTTAAGGAAGTTAAATGTTGGTGCTAGACCTTCCAAACACCCTCATCATTTGTCGGTGCCTGCGACGACGTTCACAACAAGTTTGTTGGAGAAGCTGCTACAGTAGCAGCTCCAAGACTTGGAGATCAAAGTTAGGAGCCTTTACATGGTGTTGAAGAACTCTAAGATGAGTGCGAGACTCTTTCTCTGTGAGACTCCTTCTCTCTCTCTAGCTACAACAAGCACCTGCTCCGCAATGTGAACGCGGTAACGCGCAAGCTGTAGGACGTCAAGTGCGGGGTCCGTGACGTGTTCGCCACCATGAAGTATTATAGGTGCCACATCAAGTCTTTTGATGGGTGCTTTGTTGATGTCTCATTTGATGAAGATGATGGCGAGGATTGACTTTGGCATCCATGGTGTCTGCCATTCTATTGGTCCTTCTATTTACTTGGTTGCCTTGTCTGGTACGATTGGCTTGTTGTCTCTGTTTTTTACTTGTGTCTATAAATATTCACAAGATGTAGCGACTCTTTTTTCATTTAGTAAACTAAACTCCTTTCCTATCACCTTTTGTGGATAACTTTCTAACATTTGTGTTGACCTGGTACGCCTGCTCACAAATTGAGTGCATATGAAATATCGGTTATCATGCAAATAGATCGTGCCTGAAGAAGTAGTAATGACTGTTGATCTTCCACCTTCATTTTTTGTGAAGTTTTGAATGTGGTGCGGTTATAATCATGCCTCGAGAGATTTAGCCCCTCCACGTGATTACAAATAATTCGACCACTTTCTTTATAAGTGGGGAGAGTTACATGTGTAATTTTAACCCCTCTTGCTCATTTCTTTCTTTTGTCCTTGGCCATGTTGATTGCAGGCACTAGCTCTTCTAAGAGAGTTTGATCCCCACCACTAGCAAGGCTAGATGTGGGACCAGAGGTAAGGATGGAGGCAAGGCTGAAATACACAGCCACATTTGCTTCCGACCTAGTGCGGTGACTAGAGAATGTAGCTACACAACTTCCTTATGTGATTGAGCAATTCCACACTAAAGTTGATGCTGTGATGCAATGGAATGGCAGTCTCCATTGTCTTCTTCACAAGGAAAGGACTGAGGCTTTTAAGGTTGATGGTGACCTCAGCTAGATCTTCAACTCTCTTTGGTGCTATAAGTTGTGCCTGAGGTGCCTGGGCGATAGCCTGGAGGGTATTTTTCCAATGAGGAGAATGACAATAGCGAGCAATCACGGCGTCATCTTGCATTACCTAGTTTTGTCTTTGATATTTGTTATAGCTGCTTTTCTTTGGTTTTGGTTGTATTCATGCATCTTTCTAATCTTTAACTTTAATTTCTGTAAAGTACTATTTTTGTTCAATTCTTGTTGCAATTAATCTGCTTGTGGTTTCAATTTGAGTGTTCACCATGCAACCCAATTATGCATTTCTTGAATCACCATGTATCTGTATGTCTTATGACTTGGTCGGCTACTTCCATAGAACCATTAAGACCCAGCCTGATCGAGTAATGGGGTGGTTTGATGTGTTGGGCATGACAGCATGCTCCTTGCTTGTCAAGTCTTTTCACAATTGAATGCATAGTCAAGTGCTAGCCATGCGCCGGTCGACTTCCCATATAAGGAGGAGTTTGGGGTCCTTATTGCTCCCCATCTCCTCTCACATATCATCCTTAATTTCTAAGTGTTCATGATGTCTGACCCACGTGTCCTTCGGGCACTAGAAGATGATTTCTTTTGTGTTTTGTGTATCTTACATGCTCATGTGGTGGCTTAGTTGGAGGAGGCCCTCACAGATAACAAGCAACTCTTTCCATATCACTGCCAGTTTGATGCATGAATTGGACAAGACCAAGGAAATGCTTGAGGGAACCGAGAAGGAGTTGTGAAGCTCAGGATTGCCTACAATGCTTTGGTGCTCACCTTCGTCCGAAAGGAGTCAAAAGAAGGCCATGCAAGCTCAAATCGATGAGGGATGCTTACATAGCCAAAGCAAGAGATTGACGAGGGTCAGGCAGATCCAAGTTGTTAAATATTGGTTCTAGCTAATGTTCCTCTTTTTGCTTTCTATTTGCCTACATTGTACCCTTTATTTTCATGTAGTGAATGAAGAACTTTGCTTTCTTAACGAATCTTCTTTCTCCTTGTATTTTTGTGTATCATTGTAGGATCTGACCGAGCTGACTTTTATGAGGAAGTCTGTTTACACATTGAGTTTCTCATGACTGGTGCGCTTGCTAACGCTCTCTTAGAGCTCCACAGGGTATAATAGTATTGTAATTACTTGTCTAAGTAAATTCTGACTTTGTACGTCATTTTTATTATTTCAATTTGACTGTAGAGAGAGAGAGCAGGGCTCGAGGCATCTCGAGATGCATGCCATAATCTAGAGATGATCTGCTCGCCGTGTGTCGTTCATTCATGGTTTGGGGCTTCAGCTCATAAATAGGCAAAAGAGGGCATTGATACTGACTATTTTATCACCTTAAAAGTTCACTCTGAGCCTTTTGAAAGAACTCTGAAAACTGCAAATTGTTTTCACTTGTGGTTTCTCGTCTTCATCAACCATGCCTCGACAGCTGCAACCTTCTAGCGTTAATTAGAGTCCATCTTCTAGCCATTTTGTTGTCAGTAGACCTTCAGCCATTGGTAGCGGGCCTAAGGTGTATGAGTGTCTCTTGTATGAAGGTAGGCCCTTTCGCTTGAATTTTTATTACATCTCGAGAAGCGGTCCCAATTGGGGCCCACTCGATACTTTCATATATCCTTTTCTTCCTTGATATGGTTGCATCTGATGTTGCTTTCAATCCTCACACTGGCCTTGCCGATATGTATCTAATAGTGATCTCTTGTTTGATTGCAGTGACATTCTCCATGATACCCTCGTCTGATGACAGTCAGGTCAGATTAAAGGCAGATAAGACGATTCCTAATCATGCCTACCCAAGAGAGTTGCCACTTTTAAGTACTCCTAACCCTGAGTTGGAGAGAGTTGTTCTACATCTGGACTCTTTTCAGCTCTGGGCCACAACCAGTGAGGGTGACCTTGTTTTAACTGACCATTCTATTTTACTTAAACTGGCTTATTTGTTTAGAGATGAGGCAACATGATCGAACCCACCGGAGAAGTCCTGTCAGTTGCATACTATAGATGGTGTGTAATTCTATCTTCATGCTATAGATGGTGTGGAATTCTATCTTATGGTGTTGGATTGTTATCCTTCGCTCTACTTCACTCTCCCATTTTGACCTGTTACTCGTCCTCGGATGATGTCTTGGGATATCATGCTCTTTACCCATTGGCTGTTATCGAGGGTGTTCTCTATGCAATGGGCGGCAAGGATGTAGGTTTGAGCCATCTTGAAGGTCTACACCCCTAGTGTTGTTCGAGATTTGCCCGCCGACTAGGATACAACAAGAGTGGGTATCTTCCAAAATTGGTTCATCGATGTCAAAGGGGTTACCATTGTCACAACTTCCATTTTAAAGCATGGGTCCTTTCCCAATGGTGGGATAAGTTTGTGTCTTATGTCCTAACCCATTTTGGGGACGCATTGCAATAGCTCGGTCTCTATTCTGCCTTGTGATCCACACAATATAGGCTCATCACAAAATATTAGAATTTCTTGGGAGTGTTGTACCATCCCGATTTTGGTATCTTCTTTACTCTGAATAGGGAGCTTGGCATAGATCTCATGAGATGTGGGCAATTTCTAGGCTCCTTCTAGGGGAACACCCATATGAGGAATACGTTCCTACTGCAACCAAGATCCATTACTTGGAATCATTTCGTAATAGCCATTATGAAGTATATCTGGAGTTGATGTGTCATTATCAGATATGTTGTAACGTGAAGAAGACTCACAATGGTAGCTTTAGTTTAAGGACTTGGTCTGAGAACTTGCTTAACCAGCCCTCGATGGTGTAGTTATTGGGCAATGTACGCCAGAACCAAATTTTGAGGTTGCGTTGCACATGAAGGCAAGCTGATGTGGTTGGTTTTCTTCATCCAAGGGTCAACACAGGAGTTACCACCATCAAGCGGTGCATGGATTGAATGATGATGCTACCTAACCCTGCTTCTTATTGAATTGGTTGACAGGTGTGTCATTTCGGATGAGGCAGTCCTTCAGAGGTGCTCTTTCCTATAGTGATGCTAGTATGTGGGTAGAGGCCGGGTCTACTCCCTGCCACAATCTGTAACATCCCCTAGGGTTTAAGGGCATTGGTCACTCAATATTGTGGCAACCCTTAGGGTACGACGAGCCCTAGGGTCGATTTACGTTACTTGTACCTAATCATTTTATTGTGGACCACTGCCAGGTATTGATCACTCCATCAGGAATATGAATATTGGTATACCCTTGCTACAGGCATATGAGAGGTCTAAGTGGAGTTTCATTAGTTGTGGACCACTGCTAGGTTTCTGATCACTCCATCTAGGAAGATGGATATTGGTATACTCTTGCTATAGGCATATGAGAGGTCTAAGTGGAGTTTCAAGTACACTTAGCATGATTTGGGAGAAACTATCTTGCTAGGGATATTTCAAGTTTTATTATGTCCTTCCAAAAATGGATTATAATGCGGCTTTCTCGAATAAGTTCAAGGATCATGGGGACCTCCAGTACAAGCTTCCACGCACTTCTTTGACTTGGTTGATTAACGTCCACCCTGCCCATCTCATCTTCTGAGTGAATAACGTTTGTTATTTGGAACATTATTTACCAAGTCTTTTTACCCTGCAATTCGGCTACGATCAGATGTACATGTATAGCCGAAACCTAAAGTTTAGATGCAAGGATAACTTAGTTGATGGTGCTAGGGTGTGGTGCAATTCGTCTTAGCGAATGGTGTGTGCTATCACCTCACATCTATATTGTAGTCGGTATAGCATGGTGAGAGTAGGGCATCCAAACTATGAGACATTGACATCATGTTTTGTCCATATTGAAGCTTAAAGATCAAGCTAAAAGCCCAAGAGATCAAGAAAAAAATTGAGTCAATGAGTCAACAATGGATTCAAATCTGCTAGGAACTAATTGGTTAACCTCTCGATTGGTCAATCGATTAGCCAATTGATTGGCCAACCTATTAGTTCATAACAGAAATCGTGTGTGGCTGAGATTTATTTCTTAGAGCTCAAGGCTAATTCAATGGCTGTTATGATTGTAGTAGGCTATAAATAGAGGTAGAGGGTGAAGTATTTGAGTGTGAAATTTTTTATAAAAACTCTATTTGGAGTGAAGGATTACTCTTAATTGAGAAAACCTTCTAAAATTTTAAACTTTTTATTTACAATAAATAAAAGAATGATCCTCCTTTTAAATTTTCTTTTCTTCTTCTTTGTTGATGACGATGAATATGAAGATTTACTTTCAAAAAGCCAACCCCTTGCAGTGTAAGTTTTTACTTGCTTATTTTAGAAATTCACGTTTTAGAATTTTATTTTCCTTTTATTTTTATATTGGTAGATTAGGTTTATTCCATGCCTTGTAGTGTAGATTTACTTTCATGCTCTTTTATTATTTCATTATTTATTTTTCATGCTTTGAAGAATTTATTTTCTTACATTTTTCTTTTGTAGTGTAGACTTACTTTTATGCTCTTTTATTTTTATTAGTTAGATTTCTTTTATGCGCATAGTTTAGATCTTAATTTTCTTTGTTATTGTTCTTATTTTTGTATTTAATTTTTATTATATTATTTCATAATTTAGATCTCTTTCTTTTATGCTTTCTAGTCGAGATTTTGTTTCCTTATTTTTATTTTGTAAAATGAGTAACTGAATCTTGTAGGAATTCTAGAATTATATAAAACTAATTTAGTTTTTTATAATTTATGGATTGCTCTCTTATACTAAAAATGATCATGTTTAGGATAAACAACTAGAAAACTAATTGGTAAAAGAAAATTTTGATAATCTATGTTTATTTTGACTGGTTTGATAGGTTATTCTTATGAATTCTAAGAGTACTATCTAGTTGTTATTCTTCTCTTCAATAAAATTTTTCTTGGATGATAATTTGATAAATTTTACTTTCTTTTAGTAGTTTGATAATCTATGCTTTGTAAATCTAAAGTAAAATATGATAGAAAGAAAGTAGTTCATAAATTCGAAATGAAATTAACTAGTAGATTCAATTTTGGATTTCTATCTTCTCTACTTGATTTCCTTTATATTTTACTTATTTTGATTTTCCTCTTTTTGATTAATTTTTTCTCTTCTTAATTTTGTTCTTTTTTATTTTCTTTATTTCTCCTCATTGTTTATTTTTTTCCCATTATTTCTTCACTCTCTTTCTCCACTCGTGTTCTATTTTTTTTATTTACAAATAATCACACACTCTGTACATCTCTACACATTCACTTCTCTTTGTTGGCACACAATTCTAGAATCCAATTTAGAATTTTTTCTATACATCTTCCTCATGGGATCAATATTGTAACTATATTACAACTTGATAGTTGTCCTCTTTCAACTTAGTGCATGTTTCTTATGCCCCCATCAAGTTTTTTAGGCTGCTATCGAGGAAGGTGCTTGTAATTAGGAATCTTTTATTTTGATTCTTTGATTTGTGTGTTTAATTATAAAGAAACAAATTTGAAGAAGAAGATTGAGGATTGATGATTGAAGATTAAAGATTGAAGATTTACTCTCAAAGGTGAGTCCTCTTTCTAGTACTTTTAATTTCACCCTTTAGTTAGTTTCTCACAATTAGAGATAACTACAAACAATATAATAAATTCAAACAAGAACTCTCTTTCTCACATTTGTTTGATTGTTAACCCTAATTTTTAAAAAAGTTTTTTTTTTGCATCTTTTTGTAGTTGCTTTTAATTCTTAGGGTTGCATTGCATAGAGTTAGTATGAATTCACCAAAGTGATTTGCGTATTTTGATTGAGCACTCACTTGAAAGTGCTCTCATGGCCAAAGGGTTGCATTGCATATAGTTAATAGCACCAAAGTGATTTGAGCATTTTGATTTGAGTACTCACTTGAAAATACTCTTAAAGGGCAAAAAAACCCCTAATTAAGATAAGGTGATTTATTTCATCACCCTTTCCTTAGCTCACAAATCTCTAATTCTCCACTTAAAAAACCCAAGCCGTCGAAAATTCATTAAATATTAGCCCTTAAGGACTTGAGCTCATTAAGAAATAACAAATTCTTACGTGAACTAATTTAAGTTTATTTGAATATGTTGGTGTCTAAGGCAATATTTAGGTGTTGTGTAAAGCGCTAGGAAAGAGACACTTAATTGGTCATTGACCTCCCTCTAGTACTATCCTTACCTGGCTCACTGACAAAGTAAACTTTAATCTTTTCACTCAAGGAGATTTTGGTTTGGGACTGGTCTAGTTGAGTTTAGGGGTTAACCCCAAAATTAAGGGCAATTGTACACTTGATTTGTTTAGTTACGTTTTCCTTTTATCCATCTTCTTTTGTTTCTAATCTTTTAGGTCTCTTAGTTTTACCTTAAACCAATCGTTAATCCATGTTGAAAAAAATTTTCAAGCTAATGAAATGGCAAATCCTAACCCACCCGTTCTTCAAGACATATATTATCCCACTAGGAATGCAATCCCGTGTCGCATTTGGCTATCCGATGTTAATGGAACTAATTGAGCTTAGACTGCACTTCATGAATTATTTGAAGAAATGATTGTATATCTTACCCACAAATTCTATCTTGACTTGGGACGAATTTGTTACCATTTTTCTAAAGAAATTTATCCCAATCCATAAGATGGTAAAACTTAGAAACAACATTTTGAATTTCAAAATAGTTCCAGAGGAGCCATTCAGGAAGTATTTTGATAGGTTTAAGATTCATCTTATCCAATGTCCTCACCAAGGTCAAGAAAATTGGTGATTATACCAAATCTTCTATGAATGATTGGATTATTTTTCAAAAACTTCCTTAGAATCTATGTGTCAAGGGAATTTTCTAAAGAAAAATGCTAATGAAGCTTAGAAACATTTAGAGAGTTTATCTAAGAAAACTATGCAGTGGGAACACTGTTGTTGATGCTCAAACTTATGCTCGAATCAAACAGTCACTAATCGCTGCTGGATTAGAGTTTATGTTACGGGGGCTCGTTTCTCCTCCTAATACGATGTCCGGCGGCTGCTCTTAACACCGAGGAGTACCTGTGAAAGGGTCAGAGTTGGGATCTCTGGTGGCCACTCCGACGATCAAGTCAGTATGTGAAGAAGTAAAATGTTTGTTGAAGTAAAAGAGCGGAAATTAGGGCTAGGGTTTTGGCAAAAGAGTTTGCTTTTCTTGGTCACTGTTCATTTTTTGCTTTTATACGTGGGTTGGAGGGTATTTCCGTCATTTTTGGTAGCCAAGATGGTGCGTCAGCCTTACACCTCCGTAGGCTGACTTGGCGACGTGACTTGGACGTGTGAAGGCTGCTGTGGCCTGCTGCGCCGAACAGTGTTGCCAAGTGTTAACAAGGGAGTGGCCAGGGAGTTTGTATTGTTACGACGGTGTTAATGAGGATGGGACCTATAGCATGGCCTGCCTTAATTGTCTGAGGTGCCTTAAATATCGTGTGTGTAGAGAGAATCTGCACATTGATTTCCTCATTAATGCGACGCCGACGTGTTGTCGTGACTGGGACCCAAGGCGGTTGTCCTACGTGGAGGGAGAGATGGGTTGACTTGTCGACGCCCCTTATGCTGTTCGTGAGGGCGTTTGGCCAATGTGGCTGTCGGCTCCTGGTCGTGGCGGAGGCCGACTAATATAGTCTTTCATGTCGTCCACGAGGAGGAGAGGGGAAGGGTCGGCTAATACCGCCTCTGGTGTTATTCACAAGAGTGGACTGACCAGTATCGCCTTTCGTGTCGCCTACGAGAGGGGCCGACCAGTACCGCCTTTTGTGTCGTCCACGAGAAGGGGCCGACTAGTACTGCCTTTCGTGTCACCCACGAGAGGGGGCCGACTAGTATCGCCTTTCGTGTCGCCCACGGGAGGGGGCCGACTAGTTCTGCCCTTCGCGTCGTCCACGAGAGGGGGCTGACTAGCATAATGGCTCCTCTACTAGGGCCACGCTGGGTGTCCTAGGGGAGAGACAGCCGAGGTCGACATTCGAGTCATCTGGCGGAGCTTTCGTTGGTGCGCCCGAATCACACTTCGCTGTCGTTTGGGAGGGGAGTCTCACTCCCTTAATCGAGAGGGTTATCGTTGATCAAGGGTTCAGGACCATAACAACTGTGATGAAAGAGTTTTATCAGTTCCCCCAACCAAATCGAGTGGTCAGTCCCTAGAGTCAAACATAGCCTCTAAAGGAAAGATGGCTACAATTCTGTGTAGGTTAGAAGCTCTTGAAACCAAAGAATGAGCCCTAGTTTAAATCAATCAAGTTTCTGCCCCAGGATGTCATAACTGTCTATCTTCATCCCATGTTTTAGAGGAATGTGCTCTCTTAGGAAATAATCAACCACTAGAGTAGATTAATGCTGCATTCCAGTGTCCTTGAATGATTCGTTTTCTCCAACATACAATCCGGGTTAGAGAAATCATCTAAATTTTGTATTGAATTAGGAAAACTTCTTTAAAAATTAAAATTTCACTCCCACTTCAATCTAACAATATTCTAGAGGAAACATAGTTTCATTCAACTCACCAACTAATTTTCAACTACCTAATTTGTCCTATCCAAACTAGCCTCCTCATCATCAAGTAGTAAATCCTATTCCTCTAAGTTTTCATGATGATAAACATCGCAGTGTCTTAGAAAAGGATTTAGAGGCATTGATCAAAGCTTCTACATAGACCACCAACATGTTGACTCAATCATTCAACACTCTGAATTCCTTCGTGCAAACAGCTGGTCAAATGCACAATTCAAACGCTAAAGCCATAGTTAGGTTAGAAACTCAACTTGGTCAACTACCTAGTGCTGTGAGCAAAATAGAGAAAGAAAATTTTTTGAGTCAACCTGCTGCCAACTCTAAGGGCACTAGATCAAGTACAAATCATCCAGCTCAAGTGAATGCAGTTCATACATTGTGGTCATGGAAACAAATAGATAGTCAAGTTAGAATGCCTTTAGACCAAACCCCTTCTTTCTCTTCTCTTGTCCAAAACATGCTTTCTTATAAATTAACTCCTTTCAAAGACCAAGAAGTTGAACCCGAGATTGAGTCTAATCTAAATAGGTATAAGCCATTGCCCCCTTTCCTGATAGACTCGGACCTAGGAAAAACTCTCTTTAGATAAAGAAAATCCTAGAAACTTTTAAAAAAGTCAAGGTCAACGTTGCTCACTTTGGTGCAACTGAATAAATCCCAACATATGCAAAATTTTAAAAGGATTTGTGCATTAAGAAAAGAACCACTAATGTTCCCAAGAAAGTCTTTCTTGCTGCTAATCTCAGTGACATGCTTTCAAAGCTCATGCCCCTGAAATATAAGGACTTGGATTGTCCTACTATTTCATGTGTTATAGGAAATACCTCCATTGATAAGGCACTTCTAGACTTAGGATCTAGTGTGAATCTTCTTTCCTATTCACTCTATCAACAGCTAGGGGAAGGTGAGTTGAAACTGACCAGATGCACCACAATTAGCTAAAAGATCTATAAAAATACCCAAGGGAGAGATAGAGGATGTTCTGATCAAAGTAGGAGAGTTCAGTTTTCCTGCTGATCTCATAGCCCTGGTAATGCAACCTGTTTCTAATCTTAAAGGTCAAATCCCAGTTCTCTTAGGTAGACCATTCTTAGTAACCTTAAATACTTTAATCAATTGTAGAACTGCTCAAACGAAGTTCTCTTTTAGGAACATAACTGCTGATCTCAACATTTTCAATCTAGGAAAATAGCCCAGTGATCTATCTGATCACCCCTTAGAAGTGAACTTTATTCAGGGATTTCTAGTGAATAGCAAGAGACTATGAGTCAGATCTTCGTTTATCTAACTTGGATTTTGTGGAGGTTTTTAATGAGGATATTAGGTTGTTAGAAGAGCTAGATCCACCAGTAGATCATGTATCTACATTAAGTTGACAACCAAAACACTTAGAAATATAACCCCCGAGTCTAGCTTCGGTCGTCTATAGAGGAGCCCCCAAAGTTAGAGCTCAAACTCTTATCTAAAAATCTATAATATGCCTACTTAGTAGAGAATGAGGCCTTACCAGTCATCATTGCTTCTGATTTGATACCTAGTCAAAAGAGAGCCCTCTTAGATATTTTGAGAGAAAATAGGATAGCCAATGGGTGGACCATGGCTGATATCAATGGGATTAGTCCAACTATTATTCAACACCAAATCCATTTGGTAGATGACACGAAACCTAGTAGGGATCCTCAGTATAGGTTGAACCCAATAATGAAAGAAGCGATTAGGAAAAACATTTTGAAATGTCTTCATAATGGGATCATTTATCTCATTTCGGATAACTACAGGGTAAGTGCAGTCCAAGTAGTTTCAAAGAAATTTAGAATCACTGTGATCTAGAGTGAGGCTAACAAATTGATTCCCATTCAAATTTGAACATGATGGTGAGTCTGCATCGATTATAGGAAACTCAACTTAGCCACCTGAAAAGATCACATTCCTCTCCCTTTCATAGACCAAATGCTTGAACGTTTAGCAAGACATGAGCTCTACTGTTTCTTAGATGGTTATTCAAGTTACAATCAGATTCCCATTGTCCTTAAAGATCAGGAGAAAACCACTTTCACATGCCCGTACGAAACTTTTGCCTACTGTCTCATGCCCTTTAGGTTATGCAATGCTCCTGCCACTTTTCAACGGTGCATGATCAGTATCATTTTTTATATGGTTGAGCGATTCCTAGAGATATATATGGATGATTTTTTGATATTTGGTGACTCATTCTCTAAATGTTTGCATCACCTCAAACTTGTCTTAACCCAGTGTAAGGAGAAAAATCTGACTCTCAATTGGAGCAAATGTCACTCATGGTCCGACAGGGAATTGTCTTAGGGCATGTAGTTTCCATAAGGGTATAGACGTTGACAAAGCGAAGGTAGATCTCGTTTCTAACCTTTCTCCTCAAAAAATTATCAAGGATGTTAGATCATTCTTAAGTCATGCTGGTTTTTATCAACGGTTCATCAAAGACTTTAGCAAAATAGCCAGACCTTTGACCAATCTTTTAGCTTAGGATTTACCCTTCGATTTGTCTCCTAAATGCCTTAGGGGTTTGATCATCTAAAAAAGGAGCCCACCTCAACTCCTATCATTCAAGCACTGGATTAGACCCTACCCTTTGAGTTAATGTGTGATGCATTCAATTTTGTAATTGATGTTGTTTTAAGACAATGGATAGATGGAAAAGCTCATGTGATCTACTATGCAAGTAGGACACTGAACGATCCACAGTAAAATTACTTCATTACAAGGAAGGAGTTTTTAGTTGTTATTTTTACCTTAGAGAAATCTCGTCATTTCTTTTATTTTTACCTTAGAGAAATTCAAGTCCTATCTTGTCGTTTCTTTGACCAAGATTTTCACAGATCACGCTACACTGAGATATCTTTTAGCTAAAAAAGATGCTGAAACACAACTCATCAGATGGATACTATTAGTTCAAGAGTTTGATTTGCAAATCTTGGGTTGGAGAGGAGTAGATAACCTAGTAGCAGATCATTTGTCTATACTTCCTAATGCACTAACACTAAATAGTCCAATCAACTAAAACATTTCCTAGATGAAAAACTCCTACAAGTTCAATCTGTACCTTAGTTTGTAGATATTGTAAACTATTTGGTCACAAAACAGATCCCTTCATATTGGTCTAAATAAGATAGATCTCGTTTCCTCACCCAAGTGAAATATTTCTACTAGGATGGTTCTATCTGTTTAAGTATTGCCCTGACCAGATATTTAGTAGGTGTATATCGAATGAAGAGAATAGGAGTGTTCTTTCCTTTTGTCATGAGCAAGCTAGAGGGAACCACTTTGGCCCAAAAAAACTGCTGAGAAAATCCTCTAATGTGGGCTATATTGTCCCAATCTGTTCAAGGATTCATTAGAGTTCTGTAAATTCTACAACTATTGTTAGCTTTTAGGAAAAATCTCTATAAGAAATATGATGCCCTTACAACCAATCCTAACCGTTGAGCTTTTTGATCTATGGGGTATCGATTTTATGGGACTATTTCCAAACTCTTTTGGGAATTTGTACATACTAACGGCTGTGGAATACATGTCTAAATGGGCTAAGGCGGCAGCTTGTAAAACCAATGAAAATAAGGTGGTTGTCAAGTTTTGAAGAAAAATATATTATCATGGTTTAAAGTGCCTAATGTTTTGTGAATATGTGTTAAGATTGAAAGTGCACAATCAAGTTATAGTATAGTGCAATGGCGATCCCACGAGGAAGATGTGTAGAAAATATTCTAACATGGATCCTAGACTTGTGGGTGGACAATTAGGAGTGAAAATATGGAGAGATAAAGAGAGTTTGTGATTATTTACAAATAAAAGAAAACTAGAACAAGAGGAGAGAAAGAGAGTGGACAAATAAAAGGAAATAAAGAATAACAAGGAGGAGAAATAAAGAAAATGAGAAAAGAGCAAAATCAAGACTAGAAAAACTAACCACAAATAAGAAAAGTCAAGACAAGTAAAATATGGAGAAAATCAATAGAAAAGATAGGAATCTAGAATTGAATGCACTAATTGATTTCATTTAGGTATGAACTACTCTCTTTCGTATCTTATTTTACTTTAGATTTATTAAGCATAGACTACCAAACCACTTAAGGAAAGCATAACCTATCAAATTATCATTCATGTAAAATTACAATTCACTAAAAGAACAATAATTACATAGTAATTCTAGAATTCATAATCATAATCTATCAAACTACTTAAGATAAGTATGGATTATCAAATTCTTCTTCTATCAATTAGTTCTTTAGTTGATTATCCTAAACCTTATCATTTTGAGCACAAGAGGGCAATCCACACATCATAAAAGAAAATCAAACTAGTTTCATACAATTCTAGAATTCTAACAAGTTTTAGTTACACATTTTAGAAAGTAAAACAAGAAAATAGAATCTAGGACGGAAAGCATAAAAGAAAGGGTATAAAAATAAAAACTAAGTACAAAAATAATAACAAGAATAAGAAATAAAGATCAAAACTATGAGTATGAAGGAAATCTAACTAAAAAAAATTAAAGGAGCATAAGAGTAAACCTATTCTACGAAGGAAAAATAAAAGAAAATAAACTATACAAAGCATAAAAATAAATAATAAAATTAAAAGAGGATGAAAGTAAATCTAAACTATATGACCTGAAATAATTCTACTATACCAATATAAAAATAAAGAGAAAATAAAATCCTAAAACAAGAATTTCTAAAGCAAAAAAATAAAAGAGAAAAATGAAAACTTACATTGCAAGAGGGTAGGCCCTTAAAAGCAAATCTTTAGCTTTATCTCCATCAACAATGAAGAAAAAAAGAAATTTTAAAAGGTGAAAAAATATTTTTATTAATTGCAAATGAAGTTTATAATTTTGGAAGGTCTTCTCCATTAAGAATAACCCTCCTCTCAAATTGGAGACTATTATAAAATTTTTCATTCTCAGACCCCTCGCTCTCTACCTCTATTTATAGCCTACAACAATCAACAAGAGCCCTTGAATTAGGCTTGGGCTCTAAGGAATTAATCCCAATCATTTACTATTTTAGTTACTGTAAACGGTTAAAATATACTCCATCCAAGCCAGTAGTCTAGCTTGGATCCAAGAAGTAAACACCCATGGGCTAAACTATAAAACCCCGATAATTTGAATATTTTATGATATATAATGATAAATATATTTTATAGTGACAAATATCATTAAATGATATTTGAG
>JBAKGM010000081.1:12977545-12988587 GCA_037177215.1 Asparagus racemosus | reverse complement strand
ACAATTCATAGGGTACGCACCTCGAAGGTTGCGAGAACGCACCAGGGCAGGCTCAAGTCGTGGACATGATGAAGCCGAAAGTTCACAGCAGGTCCAAGTCAGATGTTCACAGCAGGTTCAAGTCGAGGAGAATGTCATACAATCACAAATGCACACACAACCGGATGATGAGATCATCCAAGCTCATGTTGAAGGCGAATGGGGACGAGGGAGAGGAAGAAGAGGGAGAGCGAGGGGAAGAGGGACAGGAAAGAGTGTTCTAAATATTTGCTAAATTTCGATATTGCTTGTTTTATGATGTTTACATTTGAAATGCTAGTGGGACTACATGTTTATGATCTCAATTTTAGTAAGTTAATAACATGTTTGTTTGTGTTTGAAATTGGTTGTAGATGTAATATAGATATAAATATGTGTTTATTTGTGATTGAAAATTAATTATGGATGGATGGAGTGATATATATATCTATAGCAAGATGTGTGCTAAATTGATATATGTATAGCATGCATATTTGTGTGCATGTTGTCTGCCAAATGGTCGGGGTTGGGAACCCCGACCATTTCATTTCACAGGTGAAATGATTGGGATTTCCAATCCCGATCATTACAACCCCTTTGGAACAGACCTATCGGAGTTAGCAACCACGACCATTTTGGTTGGGGTTGGCAACCCTGACAACTTGGGCACTCCATTACGCAGCTAATGCAGGAGAGCTGCTAATTAGTTGGGGTCACGATTTTTTTTTAAAACGATCCAGTTTCTAGCCACGAAACTGATGTAGCCAGAAAGTGAGTCGATTTTTGGAAATAAAATGGGATAGGGTCGATTTTTGTGATTAGATTTGGGATTGGGTTTATTTTGAAAATTTCTCCTATTAATTAGTCCATTGACCTTTTTCTCCTCCCCAAAAACCCTGAACCTGAATCCATCGATCGTCTGTCTCCTCTGATCCAATGCCGATCACAGCCGCAGCCGCCGCCCTCTATTCTCCTCCCCTCGCTCTCCAAAACCCTAGAAACCCCAAAACCCTAATCTCCTGCTCCTCATCGTCATCATCAGAACCCCTCACAATCCCCGACACCACCAACATCACAATCCCTCAATCCCTCCCCAACCCTAAGCTCTCCGCCCACTACGTGCCCTTCGGCGCGGCCGACCCCTCGCTGGAGCGCCACTCCCTCGACGACATCGTTTACCGCAGCAAATCCGGCGGCCTCCTCGACGTCCGCCACGACATCGGAGCCCTGAAACAGTTCCCCCCCTCATACTGGAAAAAGCTCTTTCACGACCGAGTGAGAGGCACCGAGTGGCCCTATGGATCGGGGGTTTGGTGCTACAAGGAGCTCGTGTTGCCGGAGATTGATGAAGATGACATCGTGTCGATGTTCGAGGGGAACTCGAACTGTTTCTGGGCGAAGAGGTTGGGGTTGGAGTATTTTGGGGGGATGAATGAGTTGTGGGTTAAGCATTGTGGGATTTCACATACGGGGTCGTTTAAGGATCTCGGGATGACTGTTCTTGTTTCTCAGGTATATAACATTGATGTTTTTATTGATTACTAGGTGTAGTACTTGATCAAGTTTGTGGTTTTGGAGTTTGCAGGACACTCTTGTGGGTGATGATTGAAATTTTAGGATTATTTTTTGGTAATTCTCTTTTGGACATAAGAATCTGAAGTTTGTTTTTAGACACTTAGCCATAGCTCTTATGTGTGAGATGTATATCCTTTTAACAGAATTGTACTGATGAGTAGCCATTCTTTTGGTAAAAGAAAAAAAAGTTAAACAAGCAAATAGGGCAAGTTGGGCACGGCTTTGAACTTGAGCACACTTTTCTCTTGTAAGTATGGAGTCTCGAGCTTGTAAACCTCAGCTGAAATCTACGCTAAAAATGGTTGTTTGCATCAGAAACAACTATATCCCCAATTCCATAAAGATAGCTATACGCATTATAGCATTCCAAAAAAAAAGCCCTAAAACAAGACCAACAACACTAATATCCTAGGAAACATCCACCAAAAAAAAAGGCATCAGACATCAATTTGGAGCTCAATCTGACATAATCGGGCTCTCAGCTTGTCCACCAACAGTTTTAGTACCCATTCTCCCTGTGGTAGAGTTCATCCTCCCTCCATTAGCGCCATCCACATCACCAGATCCACGACTTGATCAACAATCATGGCGTCCATAACAAATATTGACCGAGCTTTGCCTGTCAATTTTCCTAACCAGAAAGATAGCAAGTGATTAATTCACGTCAAAAGTTCAAGAGAATGTTTCGATTTAATAGAGAAAAGTTTTTCATTAAGTTATTGCCTAATTAACAAAACTAAAGCGCTAGAATAGAGATTCCAGATCAATTTTTTCTCCCAGTGAAATTGAACACACCTCGATCAAATCTTTTTCAAGAATTATGTATGAACCAAGAAAGAACTATAAATATCGATTCACAGATTTGCATTATCTCTATTCGAGCCTGGAATGTAAGCTCAAACTTAATTACCTTGTTCAATGGTTGAGTACGTGGTCTGCTTTGTTATTTTTGATATTTGTTGTAAATTTTTCTTAAGTAAATAATTCAATTTTCTATTAGTTTTTGGATGATCCTTTTTAGATATAAGAACTGAGACTTAATATATGTATAAAGCTTGGACCTGATTTACTGGTTTGCTTTCGGATATTTGTAGGCCATAGCTTTATTTGGTGGGCTATGTATTTTAAAGAACAAATTAATTTGTATTAATTCTTGCTAAACTCTGTAAGTTAGTTTTATAAATTTGCACAAATTCTGATGGCATCATCACATGCTTGGTTGTGAGTGGAATTTGTTACAATTTATTTAGTAACTATGTTTGAGTTAGGTTTACATGAAATCCATTTCTAATTATATGTTAGCTCACATGATTAAAAATTTTGATGCTCTTAAATGTAGTAGTTTAGTTTGCTCCACTGTTAGGGACCCATTATAGAATGCCTATGTGGAAAGACAATTTATTTTAAATATGAAACTTATAAAATTACAAGTATATATCAAAAGTAAATAATTGTTGCCTTGTGGGCCTTGGCGCAGTGGTAAGGTTGATGACCATGACT
This sequence comes from Asparagus racemosus, assembly GCA_037177215.1. Lineage (NCBI taxonomy): Eukaryota > Viridiplantae > Streptophyta > Magnoliopsida > Asparagales > Asparagaceae > Asparagus > Asparagus racemosus. The sequence continues at coordinate 12,985,494 of JBAKGM010000081.1, read as the reverse complement.
TCGAGGTCACATGTTTGAGTCTCAAAAACAACCTCTTTGCGAGCAAGGTAAGGCTGCATGCATCTCACCTTCCGCAGACTGCACAATAGTGGGAGCGTGTACTGAGCCACTCTTTTTATATCAAAAGTGTACTTCTGTTTGTTTTTGTTGTTTATATTTATTTATTTATTTTTGTCCTATTTAATAATAAGTTAACTTTTGTGTTGTTATTATCTTCTAGTTTGAGAGAGTCATTCTCTATGATGGGGCTTTGAGATTTGAAATTATCCATTAGCTGTGGAGAAAAACTTGCTGCAGAAGCATGGATCACCTACTTTCTTTATTATTCGTATACTCTAGAATTATCCCATTGTTTCCCGGTGTCCTACTGGTAGGTTTTTTGGGGGGGGGGGGGGGGGGCAAATTCTCTTCTTCGAAACAAAAGTTACTCATATTTAAGGATAGTGTTAATTTGTGATTTTGATTATTTTTTTCATTCTTGACATGATATGTAAATCACAAAGATTTTTATATTGATTGAGTTCTTTGCTATTACTATTTCTACAATTCAGTCTCTAAAAATCCCACTTTGGTGCTGATTATCTTGGTTCTTACAAGTTATAACTCTATCTTGGTGATACTCAGAGGGCATTGCACGTTGTCTTTCTGAAGGTTCTGCTTTATTTTTCTTTTCTGTCTTATTTAGTTATTTACTTCTTTTTAATGTTTTCATTCTGACAGAAGTGTAGAATTTTACCTCTTTCATTTTGACAGGTGTAGAATTTACTACTACTATTTTTTCGCAAGTGATTTTTTGGCTATACCCTCATGTACAGGTGAATCGCCTCCGGCGTCTCAATCGCCCAATAGCAGGCGTTGGCTGTGCATCCACTGGGGATACTTCTGCAGCCCTTTCTGCCTACTGTGCTGCTGCCGGCATCCCCTCTATTGTCTTCCTTCCTGCAGATCGTATCTCCATTGCTCAACTTGTTCAGCCCATTGCGAATGGTGCCACCGTTCTTTCCCTTGATACCGACTTTGATGGCTGCATGAGATTGATCCGGGAAGTAACTGCTGAACTTCCTATTTACCTAGCCAACTCCCTCAATTCCCTCCGCCTTGAAGGCCAGAAGACTGCAGCCATTGAAATCCTTCAACAGTTTGATTGGCAAGTGCCTGACTGGGTCATTATCCCAGGTGGTAATCTGGGCAACATCTACGCATTCTACAAAGGGTTTGAGCTATGCCGAGAGCTTGGCCTAGTCGATAAAGTGCCACGGCTGGTGTGTGCACAAGCTGCAAATGCTAACCCACTCTATCTCTATTACAAGTCTGAATGGAAGGACTTCAAACCTGTTACTGCCAGCCAAACCTTTGCCTCTGCCATTCAAATTGGTGACCCTGTGTCAATTGATCGGGCAGTGCACGCCCTCAAGGCTACCAATGGGATTGTTGAGGAGGCTACGGAGGAGGAGTTGATGAATGCAACAGCTCAAGCTGATCAGACCGGTATGTTTGCATGTCCTCACACTGGGGTTGCACTTACTGCATTGAAGAAGTTGAGGGATCAAGGGGTGATCAATAAGAATGACAGGACGGTGGTTGTGAGTACGGCACATGGTTTGAAGTTCACACAGTCAAAGGTGGATTACCACTCACGGGAGATTCAAAACATGCTTTGCCAATATGCCAATCCACCAGTGAATGTGAAGGCAGATTTTGGTTCAGTTATGGATGTATTGAAGAAGCAGCTCTCTAGGAATATCTAATGTAAGTCCTGGTTGACCCCTCAATTTCCGCCATTGACTTAACTGACAAATATCTGATTTGGGTCTTTTGTAGTTTTATCTATTCTTTATCATCCTTTGTTGATTATTTTACATACCTTATTTTCTTTTTTAATTCTATTTTTCGGAAATTCTATGATGTTTATTTTTAACTAGTGATCTTGAAATGTAAAACCATTATCTGGAATGATTCTTATGAATTATGCAGCAGTCATCGACCAGAGTACACAGTTAAGGTATCAATAACATTAGTTAATCCTTCATGAATTCTAGGATTTTGTAGATTCAAGATTTTTCTTGATGACTTCTGTTCCATGTTGAATTAACATTATGAACAGGTCTCACATGTCTAAATGTGATAATGTTGGAATAGGAATACCTGGATGCATGTATATGTTTAGCATCATGTAGAATATACTAAATATAATATATGATAAAGCCATGGTCTGTAACACTCACTAGCGTAATGTAATTGCCGCTACGCCACAGGAGTAAAGCTTCTTCTCGGCTGTGCGGCTGTACAAGAGACACAGGTGCCTATTTTTACAGTAGGCTGTGGGTTTTTCTCCATGTAAATTGAGATTAAAGTGATGAAGGGTGGCATAAAGTGTCATTAGATTTTCAAATATCCATGACCTAGTGGGATCTTCTCAACTTTAGCATGAACACCTACTAGAGGTTTTCCTATTCATGTCCAACCTCTATGTGCGTTGAGTCATTGACACATGCAAGGTACTTGATGAGAACATGTCCATCATGTCCAGGATGTGCCCAACCTCGAACCGTCTTGGAGACAACCAGATTCAACATGGATGCGTTTTTTAATAATTTATATAATTGATGGTCTATAGCTTATATGAAATTGATTTTATCATGAATCTGGGGTGTGTTTGGCAACTTCGGTGTGTTTGTCAACTTCTCCTTAACCAGGTTAATATCCACTAACCTGGTCAAGGAGTTGAATCAGTGGCGGATCTAGCTTGGACGCAGTGGTGTCAATTGACACCCCTTCCTCCAAGAGAATAGGGGGGAGCTTACATTTATTTTAATCAAGTTTCATTATTATATGTATATGCATACACATTATACTTGCATTTTTTTTGCCCGATCAGAATGATAGTTCTGCACCCCTCTTGCAATGAATGATTGATAGTGTTACTATTAATGCTATCATTGGTAGCGTTACTAAAGAAAAAGATGATCGGATCAATGATTGTTTAAAGATATATATTGAGAAATATGCATTTTCATAGTGTTATTAGTGATGTGACTATGTTTTTTTTTCAAAATATGAAAACCTATCAAGGGTAGGTAGCTGTAATAGTTTTTAAATTATTAACTACGTGGTGACATCACTTTCTAGAAATCTTGGATCCGCCATTGAGTTGAATTGTGTTTGGCAAAAAACTGTGCCATAATTGACCCAAATTTTTACTTATTTTCCTCCCCATATCCCGTTTAAGATTAGACCGCCACCTCCCTGGACCAATCCTAACCTAGTTGAGGACTTATCTAGGTTAAGAAAGATTTGCCAAACATACCTTAGAGGTGTTATCATGCTCAAATTTGATTCTTTTTACATGCATACATTGTATAGTTCTGACCTAGTTTTTTTTAGCTCACTTTCCTCCCCTTATCTAGGTTAAGATTGGACCACCTCTTCCCTGGACTAATCCTACCCAGGTTAAGGACTTATCTAGGTTAAGAGAGATTTGTCAAACACATCCTAGAGGTCATATCATGCTCTAATCTGATTCTTTTTACATGCATACTTGTGTAGTAAATATTCACATATAACATACATGTGTACATATTTGTTTATCTATATCCACCTACCAATCTATACCCATTTATCTGTGTGTGCGAGGGCATGCATGCACGTGTGTGCACATGCGTGCTTGTGCGCGCCTGTGTGCTTGCATGCGGGCATGTACAGTAGGCTATGACATAGCCCAAAATTGGAGCTTGGGATACTCTTTTTTTCTTCTCCTTAAAAAACAGACAATTATATTAATAATCACATTTGATAATATCAGTATTCTTTGAGAGTGGATAGAGTCTCAAACTTGAAAACCCCAATCAAATTTGATATATGAAATGATTGTTTGCAAAAGGATAGAGAGTACTCTCTCTACTCCAAATTAAAGTATAGTTGGTTATGTAGTTTTGGTTCTCTCATGCTTTAAGTTCATGACCGGTGGCAATTGAACCTAGATTTCTCCTCTGATATCATGTCAAAACACCCTACCACTACACCAAAAAGCTAAAATTGTGGTGAGGGTGAGGTTTAGGGTTGGAGTTTTACATTCTAATATGTCCTCACAGATTGAGCACCCTTCCCTTTCACCAAAAACTCCAAATTTGTAGTGAGGGTTGAGGGTTTTTATTTTATACTCTAACGATATGTTTAGTTGGAAGTTTTCCCTTTGATTACCTGAGGAGTTTGAAGTTGTATCTTGTTTTCTTTTAGTCAATCGAATGTAGTTTGTGAATTTCTAGCTTGATTGATATTTTCCAATTTTTATTTATATGCTTCAATTTTTGTCGACGAATTCTAAAGCTGGCGCCTAGCCCCCTTAGGCTCTTGCTTAGGCCTAGCCGATACTTTGGCCGCTAGCCTAGGCCTCAGGATTGCCTAAGGCAGTAGAGATCCTATCAGAACCATCCTTACAAGTGTGGGGTGATTTACACCATTGATTAAATAGTCACAAATTTTCCCAATCTAACCCTCTTACCCCCTGTGTATGGTAAAGACCACCCTATTCTATGGAGTGTTCTCATAGAATTTTTACTTAGGGAAGCATGGACCGCTTACGCGACTTGCACCATTTAGTCCTGGTCATGATTTCCTCTGCTGCTGCCTCTACGTTCTTTGACCTCCTCCGAACTCCTCTGTCCTCCACTGACAAACACCTCCAGCTCCTTTGACCTTCAGCAAAGCTACCACTTAAACAAGAAAAGAAATCCTCTTAGACGCCACTTAGGCGCTAGGTGCCAGTTTGACACCTAGCGGTGCTTAGCGCTTTCAATAACATTGGTTGTAATTAAAAATAAAAATATATTGAAATATGGAAAACCGCGAGGGTCTAGGCGTCGGTTTCGATGGCTAGGTCATTTTGCGCTTTTTGTAACTTTGTTGGTTATGCTCTATTTGGAGTTCACTAATAGAGGGTGAAGGAAGGGAAAGAAAGAGAAAATATGTGAGGGGAAGGAAAGTGAAGAGAAAATATTTCATCATGTTTGGGAGCTAAGTAAAGAGAATTGAAGGGAATTTATTTCACCATGTCTGGGACTTTTAATAAGAAGAAAAGGGTATCTGTTGAGGAAACTTATTTGAATAAAATCAAATAATAAGTATAGACACTGAACTTGTGTTTCTTATTTAATAAAGAAAAAGATACAAATGTTGGGGTTCACACCTGGACATTTATGCCTGACAACTCACATGCTTATTACTAATTGCAATTCATATGCAGAGTTTCTCACAAATATTTTTCTCTTCTTTACTCAAATAAAGAAATAAAATCCCCTTTTATTAGAATAAAACAAAATTTTATTCCTAATTAATAGATAATATCAAATAACACATCCTAACAAAATAACAATTTCAATCCTAACTTAAACATCAAATCAATCCTAACTAAACAACAAACTCAATCCTTACTATAGATCTTAACTGAAAGAAAAATTAAACCCTTAAAAATAAAATTCTAATTGAACTCTCCCTGTCTTACAGCAAATTCTCTGGAAATTCTCTACATAGTAGGGTTTATCCTATAATCATGCAACTTAAACTCTTGGTCTCTGCACGAATTCTTATTTAAAAGATGAACATGTTTATTAATTGTTTTAGCTGCTCACCTTTTCTTTAAGCGTTTTAGGTCATGAAGAAAATATTATCTTTTTCCCTCTAATGTTTAAATCATAAGTGGTGGTTCTCCCAAACCTTGTCACATATAGGTCGTATAACCCAGAACTACCTAAACTAATGCGTGCAACATTCATGGGAAGGGCATCACACGAAATGCAATCTTCATCGCTTGATATCTAGATAAGAACTAATCAAAGTTAGGTAATAAGATGTCTGGTCTTGTCGATCCAACCGATGCTATATGGTTGTGGATGAGGTTTAGGTGTTAATTTTAACATATCTACAGCTGATTTAGAGGCAACATTCACATTAATACCTCTATCAATCATTAGTTTAGAAAAATTGACCTTATGTTTAAAATAGGTGTGAAATATACTAGTTCTTCACCAATCTACCTCATTCCTAGGTGAAACAAGTGAATACGTAACATGTACGTGTTCGTCAGTGATTATTAACATATCCTTGACATCACTAGCATCATACTTAGGAACATATGCTTCTATAATAACCCAGATAACATCATTCTTATCATCGTGTTTTTCATTTTTATCGAGCACTGTATCGATGTTAAGATTTCTTGTAGGACACTGATAAATATAACGTCCACCTCCCTCACAAATATAACATTTGGGTCCTTTTAGGCCTATTTGGATGACTTATCACTAATTGATATATCTTTTTGGCCTTTAGAGGTAGATTTATTGTTCTTATCGAACTATGTGTGCTTCTTATAGCTTGGATTTATAAGATATTTCTTTGTCTCTCTCTCTCTCAAGGTCATTGGTAAGCGTGGTCTCTAGAAGTTACTATGTAAAAGCATCGCATGCTAGATAGTAGTTTGCAATTTGATGCGAAATCTAGACAATGTAAAGTGGGGTCTTCATGAAGATGACAACGACAACTAAGCTATTAAACTTGTACATGTAGTCCGTCACAGACAAGTTACCCTGACGTAACATTGACTATTGGTCCATCCTTCTATCTAGATAGGAGGGTGGGAAATACTTCTCTTTTAGCCTTTTTTTTAATCTCATCTTATGCCTCAATAGGATTTTATGCATCCTATCTAAGTCTTTTTCTACGAAGGTCTAAGATCTAAGTTGATTCTACTAACATCCTCATAGCAAATCTAATCCTATGACTCTTTAACATACCGTGCCAGTCAAAGTCAAAGTAATGCTCTATGTGTGCAAGCTAGTCACTAAACTCTTTAAGGTCATGCCTACCTTCAAAGGATGGAACCTTAATCTTTCTTCTTGGTGAAATCATCTTCTCTAGTCTTAAAAGGGGTGTTATCATAATGTGCATAGTAATTGTGTTCCCTATAAAGCTTGCCATGTATTTCATACCATCTATATGAATGCGGTCTATCCCAATGGTCATCTCTAACAAGTCATATCATTCATATTCTAATATGTATATTCCTTGTATTTCCTATAAATCCTACCACGCGCTCCTTACCCTCTACTTGGATGGGGCCTATTTCAATGGTCATCTCTAACAACACAGTTACCATTCATATTATGAAGGTCTCGAAGTCGTGTTTATCGTTTTTAAACGTGTAAAGAGATCATTGTGCTTTGTGTTTTTCTCCTCTACAAACTTGTTAAGTGTTTCGGTGTGTTTGATGAGTTATGCTTGCATGTCATTTTGTGAGGTAGCCATATTATCCATAAAACCATTACATAACATAATTGCACTAGCAACCTAAAATAAAAGTCTATGATTTTTTGAATTGAAATAACTATGGAGTTAACTCTAAAAGAACGACGTATAAATTGGATTTAGGACAGGGAGGAGGGCTAGTGCTATCTAATATCTTTATTAATGATTTGTGAAAGCATGAATTGTTTTTTTAACATAAACTGGTGAGATTATTTCGTACTAATGCCAACAATTAAGAAAGAAATAAACAAAGTTTGATTCTTATTTTGTGCTATATCTGCATCATAATAGACAAATCCCGCTGATGTATTAAAATGCATTACTCAGTTCTGCCCATCTTGCAGCTTCTTCGGCGAAATAAGGCTTTCTTTGTAAATAGAGAAATCCCTGTCTAATATATCTCCATCAAAAAGTTTGTACAAAGTTCTACAGTTAGGATTAAATCTAATGAGATACCAATTTCCCCTTCAAACAATCTTAGGAGAACCACACTGGCTGTAAATTCTGTAGAATATAAGTTTCGACGCAACATTGAGAGGTCATTGTGAAGAAATTTATACTCTTTGGCCCATGTATTATTCAAAATATCTTTCAAACCCCATATCTCATAATAACTATCCAAATAGTTCCAAAATGTTAGCCAAATC
>JBAKGM010000081.1:12964985-12977445 GCA_037177215.1 Asparagus racemosus | reverse complement strand
CCTTAGAATGGGCAACAGGGCTCATAGGAAGAATAGAAATGAATAAGATATAGTAGAATTAAATGGTGAGAAGCAATATGTAAACTATGCAAGTTACTTTATATCAACAAGAGCATAAAGAATACAATTTAATAAAGCATGAGCAAGTGTATAATCATTCACAAACAAGAGCAAGAATTAAGCTACTAAATCTAGTTAACTCTAGATTACTATTATCAATTTTAGGTTATTTGGTAAGTAAACACATTGATACCTGGTCCCAGGGAGTCAGGGACTTAGTAGAGCTAATCTCATGCATTAGTCAATCAACAAGATGAGAAGCTTCCACTTGTGGGTACCTAAATCATACTCTGCCTCCTTTGATGTATCACGTGTTACAAACCCCCATTAAAATCCATAGTCATTTTATTAGAAATGCACATGATATGTTATGCACTATACCATGGTTATAGCAACCACTATTCTAGTCTGGTGCGCATGTGTGTCCACTAATGAATAACATATCAGACCATCTCCTCCTGCTTAAGTACTGGTTATATCAAAATCCAACTACTAAGTGGGATAATCTCATATTTCTATTCACTTTGAGCACGTAGCCATATGAGCTCAATTCACAAGGATCACCCGCTAGGTCCTAGCATTGTCGGCCGTACTTCACACGGTCATGACATTATCCATCAATCCTTTTTAAACAATTCTTTTATAATTCTTTTATCATGTTTTCATCATTAACTTCTTATCATGAATACAACTATGAGATTGTTTATCCGCTTTCGTCACTATGTACAATTCAAGGGTACGCCTACCATGCGTTTCTAAGTCAGTCTCATTATCTAGTTACGAAGGTGTCACAATCACAAATAAGGGTTAAGCTTAATTGTGAGCTAACTAGCACAAGATAATCATGATAATTAAAGTTAATGAGATCATAAATGCAAAAAATATATAAAATTACAATTAGTTATGATTAAACATGAATATAAGTTATGACAATTCAATATTCGGTACTTAATTTACAACTTCATAGATATATAACATGAAAATGGGGTAAACTAGGTCAAAAGTCAAAGGATCAAACACTCAGACAGTCGGTGGGTACCGTCGGTAGTTGTAGATGGTCAAAAAAGTATTTTCATCAAGACCGATCTAAGAAGTGAACGCCCATGGGATAAATACTTTGAATGAGCCTAAAGTCAAGCCCATAACAAGCTATAGTGAAGGTCACCTAATGACTGAAGCGGACCTCGCCAGGCAACCCAAGTCAACTCGACTCGTCCAAGTCAGATACGAGTCACCCCCACCCCCCAAACAACACGCCTCAGACCGAGTCGAATGGCGCTATTTGTCAAACTCAAAACAAAACTCGCCATACAGCCTATATCGACTCGACTCAATCAAATCAAACGTGAATCGAGTCCCAAACCTACTCGAAAGGCATCATTAGTCGGCCAAGCCTAGAGTCGAATTCTGTTCAAACTCATAGGCGAAGCTCACCAACCAATGAACTCCGTCCACGTCAGCTCAAGCGAACCAATTCATCCACCCCTAAAGAAGGCGTACCCACGTTTGCAGCAACCCTCGCCCGCACCCACAACAACCTCTGTCCATGTCCGCAGCGAGCTTCGCTAGGACCACGAAGTCCTCCCAAATAGCTTCTATGAGAGCTATTCTTAGGGGATAACTGCCCCAACTATCTCCTGTTTTCATGGCCACTAACCCACGTTCTAATGAGGCCATTAACTCTCTTTTTTAGCCTATAAAAGAAGAGGATTCGTACAATTCGAGGGACACATACACAAAGGAATATCATGAAGAGAAGACCGAGCTAGCTTCCAAGTGATCCAACCCTCACCAAAAGCAAAAGACTCGTAAGTCTTGATTCGGTTCGTCAATGGAGTACAAGATTCACGCTCCACCAGCACATAGAAAATAACCCCAGGAAATACAAATTTTTCTTAGTTTCATTATTGTCTCTCAAATTATAATCCGAGTCAATTGCAATAGAAAAGATTTAAAACAGGATGGCGACTCAGCTAGCGACTACTTTCTCCTCCAACGAGAAGATTGTGTCGCAAACCGACACTCAGACACTAGGATCTATAGCTAAAACACTGGTTATTGAATTTGACCAAGAGAAGTTCGAGGAATCTATTTCCAAGGATAAAATCTCTCCAACTGCACGCAGTTATTGTAGCATTCACCATAGTGTGGACCCCAAGTCTAAAATGACCCCCACATATGTGAACACCACGTATGTGAAGGAAATCTGACTTGTGCCCTAAGCAAAGATTAAGATATTAACACATCTGATCTCGGGCTTCAGTCATCAACTCCTTTAGGAGTTCGATTTAAAGCATCTCGCAATACTCGCTATGCTTCCTCATTAGAAACCAAGAATGGGGTAACCCCGCATCAAAATTGCCTCAGAGGAATACAATCATCATGGATGATCCCACCAGAAAAACATCTGGCCAACGTCGCCATAAGCGATGTTCGCATCTAGCCAAAGCCAACGAGGTTGGCACTAATATTGATCTACGAGAATTCATAACTCTGAAGAGAGCTTGCCAATGTCAACATTGTGCGGCCATCAGAGAGGTGATCTTGGCAGTCCAAGAAGGTTGCCAATGTAAACAGTTAGTTTTCAACCATCTCGGTCCAGTTCTTGGGCCTTCAGAAGCTCGAACTAAGCGACGACAATGTGCCCAACGAAGCAAAGCTCAAGTCTTTACAGTCAACATGATGAGTGTAACTTCCGAATAAGCCGAGGAAGATACGCATAGCTCCTCTGATCCAGTGTATTTTCTGGGCATTGGGTCCATACTTCCAGAAGCAGAAGGTATACATTGTAACACTGGACTAAGGAGGAAAGCGGCAATTCCGTTCAATTACTCTTCCATAAAAATACCGTAGTCCTCATTTCAAGCAAATCAACCATATGCCAACTCAGCCATAGCATCAAACCCGACCCCTAGTTCAAGTCAAGAACAAAGGTGGGAAGTAAATGCAACAGACTGAGAAGATCTGCTGACTCAAATGGCGATCCAGAAGAAATAGGCGGACGACCGAATCAAACACCTAGAAAGAATGATTGAGCAACTCTTATTGAATCCCAGTCCTCAAGCAAGCTCTTCAAAAGGGAAAAAGATAATCAGCTAAAGCCCTCCAGAAGAAGATCAAGAGCACCAAAGCAACGCAGATTCTGAACATGCAAGGTCAAAAGCGACGATACTCGCTAAACCAAGCAAAGAAGTGAAAGCTTTGGAGGACATCCAGAAGCAGCTCAACACTCTTTCTCAATGAACAGAGCTTAAGAAAGTAGAGATTATCTGACCTTACCCCATCAAGTGAGATACAGTACCCTACCCTATGAAGTTCAAGCCGCCTACGTTACATGCGTTTGATGGTAAAGGATCTCCGAATCAACATATCTACTACTTCCATCAACAAACTGGGAATGAAGTGGTAACGATACCATTAAGGTACGTCTCTTTACAGGTACTCTTCAGGGGGTAGCCTTTGACTGGTTTCAAAACTTGCCTGAGGGTTCAATCAGATATTGGGCAGATTTAGAATCCAAGTTCCTCTCGTAATTTCACAAAGAACAATCCGACATCACCATGGCCAATCTCCTTTCTAACAGACAAAGTGGGAATGAGACGGTTCAAGAATATATAGAACGATATCGCAACTTAACATTGCGATATCGAGATATGCCTCTACCGATATTGCTACAAACTTGTCAGCATAACTTTCTGGAGAAGATTGAAGCTCACATGGGTGTTGTCACTGCCCACACTTGGAAGGACTTGATGGAACAAGCTGAGATAGCCGAGAAGTCATCAGAACGTTTCAACAAGTTTGAGTCTCACACCAATTTCAAAAGTAATAAGGGCAAGTAAGGGCAGACGTCACAACTAAAATCTAAGGAGACGTCACAACCAAAATCTAAGGAGACTTTTGCAGTAGGAGTCTAGAACTCAAACAACAACCCACAAAGAGAACTAAGGAAGAGCTCCCAGCGCAATAATTCATTCAAAGATGAACATACAATTGCTATTTTCTATGTTCTCAACAAGGAGAATCGTTTGAAGCTCCCAGAATCTCGACGCCCTGAAGAAATCGGAAAGACCGACGACCCCAACTACTGTCTCTATTACAGAATGTTGGACACCTGACAAAGAACTGTTATATCCTCAAGGCTAAAATTTAGACATTCGTCAAATCTAGAATTATTAAGCTCAAACCTGAGCAAAAGAAAGTCACCACAAATATGATGACCCTTCAATTCAGTTCCATGTCAGAAATCTGGGCTTAAAATAGCATTGTTCCCATTCCCACTACAAGGATGGAAGTGAACAACCACGATTACCTAAACCAACGAGATCAAGGCTTGATCCCTCTCACCACTAAGAGAGGGGAGATGATGTCGGTGCATCCTGATCTCCCACAAGATGAAGACTGGACTCTTTCGAAGTCCAAATCTAAGCATAAGATGAAGACTTGCAATACCATCTCTACAATTGTTGAAGAGAAATCCATGCACGTCACTTCACTCACCGATTCGGAGGGAGAGAAAGTGGCTCTAACAGGGACAAGATCTGACAAAGATTACCTAAAGAATTTCAATCAGCTAGGAACGTCCAAGCAATAGGAACTGGCCAAACAAAAGGGAACTCGGTTCGATAAGGCTTTACTATGTCTGTCAAGTGACCCTAAAGCCCCGTACAGATATGACATCATGGCCCAACTTGCCAACATTCCACCTTGTATCACTTTGTATGAACTCTTACATTTGTCAAAGGATACGAAGCCTTGAAAGAAGCCTTGAACAACAGCAAGACGTTCCTCACTCACTTGACTGAACTGCCTCAAAACGAAAGTCTCGAGCAATGCTATCAATGCCAACAGCAGACGCCTAGCATCACCTTCACTCTGGAGGACATGCTTGCCAAGGATTACCATCACAATCGACCTCTCTATTATACTGGGTATATAGAGTCGACAAAGATTGAGAGGATCCACATCGATCCGGGCTCCGCAGTAAGTATTATCCCTTGAAGACTCTTAAGCTTCTTAGGGATCCCCTCACATAAGCTCTCAAAGACTCGTGCGACCATCCTCGGCTTTAAATCCAGCAGTAGTCAATTTCTTGGAAAGATCTGACTCAATTTTCAACTAGGGAACTTAAAGACAGAAATGACTTGCTATGTTATTGATGTCAAGACGTCCTACAACCTTCTGTTCGGACATCCTTGGATCCACTCTAACATGATCATCCCTTCAACTCTTCATCAGTGTTTCAAATACATTGATAAACAGGATGTCCACAGAGAGTTAATGCTGAAAAGTATCCTTTCAAGGGAGTGGAGAATTACTTTACTGACTCTCTCTTGTATGATGAAAATAAAACAATTGAGATTGTCCTCCCCAATGATGAAGATATTGGTAATGAGATAGATGTTGAGCTAGATCCTATTGATGATTTAATCTAGGAGATAGATCCACTTGTAATTACCATGGATGACCTTTGTGTCAACCAATCTGTTGAAAATCAGGGTGATTTAATCTTTAATAAAAAAGAGTTTGCTTACGGCTATTCCCTAGACTCTGGGGTTGAAACCTCAAGAGTCGAAACTTTGATGGCTAAGTTAGCTTCCGAATCAACATTGCATATGCCGATAAATGAATCGTATTCAGCTCACAAGCAACTAGATAACTCAGAGGATGTCACCTTCATGGTTCAGTCCAAAGGGAATATCCTTGACCCAATCATCTTCGGAAAAGTCGAGACACAATCTCAATTATCAAACTCTGATACAGAAACTAAAGGAGCACTAGAATTTCCCCGATACAGCCAACAATCTCAACAAATTATAATAAAAATAGGATATGACCTTATTGCAAAACAGGGATTGAATTTTAATAAAGGACTACGAGTCCCTTTGATCCCTTCTATATCAGAAGGTGAAGTTCTCGATTACTACAATCGAACTAAGCGTGGGCTCAGTTACTTTTCTCCTGGAGTCGAACCACATACTAAAGCAGCATTTGATGACTTTCTGAGCAGCGCTTTAGATACATCTGATTGGGATTCTGACATCAGCCTTAGAGCCCTATTCATAGCCAACATGGTCTCCTATGATGTAACCAGCGATCTTAATGAGTTCGAAGTGTTTGAAGATCTTGAAGATGATCCTTAGACAAAATAGCTTGAAAAATAATGGAAATCGCGCTTTGAAGCTAGAGAGCCACCCACAAAAGACAAAGTGGTTCAAATAAACATTAGCAGTGAAACTAACCCCAAACCCATTTTTATCAGCGAGAGTCTATCACTCGCTGAAAAGGAAGAACTCATAATTCTTCTTCAAGAATACATCAACCCCTTTGCCTGGAGTTATGAAGACATGCCAAGCCTAGACCCCAATGTAGTTGTACACCATCTTAACATTGACCCCAGCATCAAACCAGTCAAGCAACAATAACGACGTTTTTGTCCTGAGTTGATGGAGCAAATCAAAAAGGAAATCTACAAACTCATTGAATGCAGATTCATCCATGAAGAACAACACCTCGATTGGCTAACCAACATTATGGTGGTGATAAAGAAGAGCCGAAAGATCCGAATCTGCATTGACTTCTAAGATCTCAACCTCGCTTGTCTGAAGAATGAATTTCCTCTCCCTATCACGGATGTCATGGTTGATAATACATATAGATTTGAGGGGATGTCTTTTATGGACGGATTCTTTAGATAAAATCAAATCAAGATGCATCCGGATGATCAAAAGTACACGGCCTTCAGAACACCCTTAGGAGTATTTTGCTACATGGTAATGCCCTTTAGCCTGAAGAATGTTGGTGCTACTTATCAATGTGCAATGAACACGATATTCTATGAACATTAATGCAAGACGGTTGAATGCTACGTCAATAATCTCGCAATCAAAAGTCATCATAAGCAAGACCACGTCAATGACTCGAGAATGGTGTTCGAAATCATGCGAAAGCACCAGCTCAAGATGAATCCAACGAAATCCTTTCTGGGGATAGCCAAATTCCTAAGATTTATTGTCACATCCAAGGGAATACACACCGACCTTGCAAAAGTGAAAGCCATCCAAGAGATGCCACCTCTGAGAAATCTTAAAGAACTCAGAGATTTACAAAGACAATTAGCTTACATCTGAAGGTTTATCCCCAACTTGTCTAAGAAGTGCCAACCATTTCAAAGACTTATGAAGAAGGGTATTTCGTTTGTTTGGGATGATACCTGTTAAGAAGCCTTTAATGAGATCAAGCAATATCTCTCAAAGTCGCCGGTCCTAGCTGCACCAGTGTCAGGTAAACCATTCTAGATCTATGTCAGAGTAATAGATCACTCTCTTAGAGCACTCCTTGCTCAGAAAAATGATGATGGTCATGAACAAGTCATCTACTACATCAGCTAAACTATGATTGGTGCCAAACATCGGTATATTCCAGCCGAGAAGGAATGTTTAGCATTGGTCTTCGCAATTCAAAAGATGTGGCATTACCTCACCGACCAATCTATCCACGTCATTTCAAGAGTTAATCCTCTGCGGATACTCATGACAAAACCTGGTTCACTGAATTCTAGGCTAGCAAAATGGGCGATATTGCTCTCACAATATGACATGATATTTGTACCACAAAGAGTAGTCAAGGGTCAAGTAACTGCTGATTTTCTAGCAGAGCATCCCATCCCAGAATCATCCAAACTCTATGTAGATATTCCAGATGAAGTCTTCAAGTCAAATATTGCCTTGAACCACCAAATATGGCAATTACACTTTGATAGCGCATCAAGGCGAAACCACAAAGGTGCGATTGTCGTAGGAGTGGGGGTAGTGCTCATCGACCCCTGTGGACATGTTCTCCCTCAGGCCTGCTCGTTGACCAAACCATGTTCAACAATGTAGCTGAGTACAACGCTCTCATAATCGACCTACAACTCACTCAAGACATGGGTGTCAAATACCTAGAAGCTCATAGTGACTCCAAGTTGATCATGAATCAAATCAAAGGAGAATATGAGGTTCACCATGAAGACCTCATACCCGATCATAAAACAGCTATAAAGCTCGCTCAATCATTTGAGGGCTTCTACATCAACTACGCAGATCACCTTGAGAATACCCATGCAGATGCTTTAGCATCCCTTGCGGCCACACTTTCCTTGGCACCAAAGTCCACCAGATGCATCACAATGGCTAGCCATCCCTTATGCTCTTTGGAGCATATTCTCAAAGCCAACGAAGTCCATGTCATGTCAACTTGCTTCGAAGGCAACGATTGGCGGTTCCCAATCATCGACTACATCCTACACGGATCCTACCAGATGATTCAAACCAGGCAGCCTCCGTTCAAAGAAGAGCTCCGCGCTATTTCTACAATTCTACCACACAGACACTATATCGATGATCTTTCGACAATATTCTTCTCCTATGCTTATCACCAAATGAAGCTCGAGGAGTATTAAAGGAAGCCCACAATGGTATGTGTGGAGCTCATCAATCGGGTCCCAAACTTCAAGACCGACTCTGTCATCTAGGTTATTACTGGCTGATAATGATAGCAGGTGCAGTAACATATGCTAAAAGGTGTCATGCGTGTCAAATCCACGCTGACTTCCTAAATCAACCTCCGGAAGAATTACATCCAACAGCTACCTCATGGCCATTCGAAGCTTGGGGCATGGATATCATCGGGCAGATCAATCCACCGTCCACTAAGAGTCATCGATTTATCCTAGCCCTTACAGATTACTTCTTCAAATAGGTCGAAGCTAATCCCCTCAGAGAAGTCAAAACATCTCAAGTGATCAAATTCTTGAGACATCATGTGATTTACTGATTCAGCGTTCCTAGACGAATCACTCACGATAACAGTCCGCAATTCATCAAGCAACGGTTATTCAAATTCTGTAACAAGGTCAGAATTTAAGATGTGGCTTCTACGTCATACAATCCAGTTGCTAATGATCTAGCTAAAGCTTTCAACAAAACCATCATCAAACTTTTGAAGAAGTTCATCACCTTCAACAAATGAGATTGGGATGAGAAACATGGAGAGTGTTTATGGGCTTATCGAACAACAATCCGCACTCCCATCGAATCAACACCATTTTCCTTGCTCTACGGATGTGAAGCCGTGATCCCCCTCGAAGTTTAGATTCTGTCGTTAAGAATCACCATTACCTAGAAAATAGCTTCGACCCATTTGAACTCGAAGAACATCATCAAAAGTGTCTCCAAGAACTCGAAGAGCTGGATGAACTGAGACTTCAAGCTCAGTAAAGAATCGAGATTTACCAGTCACGGATTTCAAAAGCCTTCAATAGGATAGTCAGAGAATGATCCTTTAAAGAAGGCGACCTTGTCTTAGCCGTTCATCGACCCATGGTCATGACGCACAAGACTAAAGGTAAATGGTAACCCAAATGGGAAGGACCATTTGTAGTAGAGACAGTCTGCTCAAATGGAGCATATCGCCTAATTGACCAAAATGGCAATAGGGTCATGGCACCAATCAATGGAAAATTCCTCAAGAAGTATTACCCTTAATCCTAGTCAAAATCATATCCCGATAGAAATCTTGGTCATGTTTAAGCTTCCATCTCTGAACCAGAAATATCTATCTTTTTGATCCAAAATCCAAATCAAAATCCCCAAAAGAGTCATCAAGTTAACATTACACCTCTTCTTGCATCTAAATCTATTACCTCTCATGTTAACGATACACCTCTGAATAATATCAAGTTGATCAAAGCGTCATGTTAATAATGCACATCTGAACGATTTCTCATCTTAATTGATCCGACCAGTTAACATTACACTTCTGTCAGACCAATTTCTCGGCCGGTCAACATTACACCTCTGTCGACTTATCTTGGTAAAATTGACCGGTTAACATTACACCTCTGTCAATTTGCTCATACTAAAAAAAATCGGTTAGTTAACATTACACTTCCATCGATTTTCTACCGTTAAGTTAACATTACACTTCCAAACGGTAATTGTCCTTCGGACTTCTTTCAAACCGATCGATTAACATCACACCTCTATCGGGTATCCTATTTGGCACGTTAGCACTTCACCTCTGTCAAACATTCCTACACTATCATGTTAACAATACACCTCTGAATACTGTCAACAGATCAAACTGTTATGTTAACACCACACCTATGTCAGTCTGATCCCTTTCATTTTCCTCCCCAGCAAAGATGTTACTATGACACGTTAACACCATACCTCTATCATACATACATCAAGGGAGATAAAAGAGTTCTTTTTATTCAAAAGAGATAAGAAACATTAACAAGAAGTCTTTGCATAGGTAACAGATAAAAGGCGTTTATCTGTGCAATACTTTTGCTAATATTGGCATCTTTGACTTCTTGAGCACTCTTCCTAGCCTTCTCCCTCAAAGTCTCAAGATCGACGAGGGTAGCTTTAGCTCGGATTTCAGAAAGCTTCCTTGTCTCAGCTTGGAGTTCCACACCTTGAGAGTCTCATTTCTTGATGAACTCAGCCAAATCGGATTCAAGCACTTCCTTTTCAGATTGAGCTTCTTCTAAATGTGTTTGAGCTACAATAATGGTGTGTTTGGCAGCAGTGATGATAGTATCCTTCTCCTGGATGGCCTCCTACAACTCTGCATGGTAACCCTCATTGGAAGCGAGACTCTCATTTAGATCTCAAACCTTCACGTCGATCTGTGCCATTTCTTTACGGGCGGACTCGAGAACTTCGTACTGGACAGCTGATAAGCGACGAAATTCAGTCTCAGCAATGCCCTCAAGATTAGCTATATGCAACTTCTGCAAATCATTAATGTGTAGCTCAGCTTCGTCAATCACCATCTTAAATGGCTCAGCACGTGCCGAACCAGCAGTCGATGACAATACATCAAGTTGATCTCTCAACAACTTCAGAGTACGAGCAGACAAACCCCGCCTCTGGCGAAAAGCGTTTGCAATGCTCAAATTAAGTAACTTTGCCAAACCATCTGCCAATATCTTGATCTCTGTCTCAATTAAATCGATGGGATCAGGAGATTGAGGAATAGATACGATATCCGAAGAGCTTGCCCTACCAACATGCCTAAGGCACCCGGATGAAAAGCTAGCAAGGTCTGCACTCGCTCGGGACCCGACATCAAAAATGACGCGAGCGTGGCTAACAGATCAGATGCAAAAGAAGGAATAGTAGATTTCACCTCAATAGACGAGGTGACAGTCGCCATAGTCATCACCTCTGAAACCACTATTCCAAGATCCGTGGGTAAAGGCTCAAGTTCGACATCTACATTCACAATTGAATCTTTACCACCTTCATGCCCACCTTCAAAGGTTGGAACCTTAATCTTCCTTCTTGGTGAAATCATCTTCTCTAGTCTTAAGAGGGGTGTTATCATAATGTGCATAGTAATTGTGTTTCCTATAAAGCTTGCCACGTATTTCATACCATCTATATGAACGCAGTCCATCCTAATGGTCATCTCTAACAAGTCATATCATTCATATTCTAATATGTATATTCATTGTATTTCCTATGAATCCTACCACGCACTCCTTACCCTCTACTTGGATGGGGCCTATTTCAATGGTCATCTCTAACAACTCAGTTATCATTCATATTATGAAGGTCTCGATGTCGTGTTTATCTTTTCTAAATGTGTAAAGATATCATTGTGCTTTGTGTTTTTCTCCTCTACAAACTTGTTAAGTGTTTCAGTGTGTTTGATGAGTTATGCTTGCATGTCATTTTGTGAGGCAGCCATATTATCCATAAATGTTCAACCATTACATTACATAATTGCACTAGCAACCTAAAATAAAAGTCTATGATTTTTTGAATTGAAATATATTTATGGAGTTAACTCTAAAAGAACAACGTATAAATTGGATTTAGGACAGGGAGGAGGGATAGCGCTATCTAATATCTTTATCAATGATTTGTGAAAGCATGAATTGTTTTTTTAACATAAACTGGTCAGATTATGTCGTACCAATGCCAACAATTAAGAAAGAAATAAACAAAGTTTGATTCTTGTTTTGTGCTATATCTGCATCATAATAGACAAATCCTACAGATGTATTAAAATGCATTACTCAGTTCTGCCCATCTTGTAACTTCTTCGGCGAAATAACGCTTTCTTTGTAAATAGGGAAATCCCTGTCTAATAGATCTCCATCAAAAAGTTTGTACAAAGTTTTACAGTTAGCATTAAAACTAATGAGGTACTAATTTCCCCTTCAAACAATCTTAGGAGAACCACATTGGCTCTAAATTCTGTAGAATATAAGTTTTGACGCAATATTGAGAGGTCATTGCAAAGAAATTTATACTCTTTGGCCTATGTATTATTCAAAATATCTTTCAAACCCCATATCTCATAATAACTATCCAAATAGTTCCAAAATGTTAGCCAAATC
>JBAKGM010000081.1:12931068-12953255 GCA_037177215.1 Asparagus racemosus | reverse complement strand
GTGAAACCCAAATTTCCCCCCCCCCCCCCCCCCCCCCCAACCCTCTTCTTTTTAGCTATAACAATTGAATAACAGGACATTTTAAAAAAAATTTTTTTTTGAAGAATAGGATTTCTTCTAAGAGAGCACTGCTTTCATTCGTTATGCACTCCAGGAGGAAGCACAAGAACAAAGCGTTTAGATTAGATTTTATCTGATTGCTGGAACCTATCTTTAAATGGATCAACTTTGTTATTTCAGTCAGCATGCATTGTTTTATATTACATTCCAAGAGATTGGTTTGCTACGTGAGTAGATATAATATTGCTTCATGCTAATTTCTTGCAGGATATGATGGCATGTTAGCTTACCAGCTTTCAAGAGGTTTTGGTTGCTTTCAGCTTTCTTGAAGATAAGCCACTCAATATTAGTAGCTTTTATTGGCCGTGAGCAGTTGGTTGCTTTCAGCTTTCTTGCAGATGAGCCACTCAGTATCAGTAGCTTTTAATGGCCGCGAGCAGCATCAAAATTTTGGGTTATAAATCTTTATATTTGATAAGACTACATATTACTCGAAAGCGTGCTTAATATTTTGTTTTCGAATCTTGGTCTGGACCCATTTAAGTATTGATCTTGGCATAACGATGACTTTTTCCCCCTATATTTTTTCCCTGTGGAGTGTGATGCGGAATACGATTGAATCCAACAGTTGTGAAACCCGTTTAGTTAACGAAAAGTCCGTCGGAGGCTAAACTATACGTGTTGCTAGGATTTTACCTCGTTATGATTGTTGGAGCTAGTTGCAGATATAATATCAGAGTTCCTTTAAACCTTTTTTATTAGCACTTGCATCATTTGATGCCCAAACAAAG
Source organism: Asparagus racemosus (assembly GCA_037177215.1). Classification (NCBI taxonomy): domain Eukaryota; kingdom Viridiplantae; phylum Streptophyta; class Magnoliopsida; order Asparagales; family Asparagaceae; genus Asparagus; species Asparagus racemosus. The sequence goes on along the minus strand of JBAKGM010000081.1, from coordinate 12,952,404 downwards.
TTATCCTTACAATATTGTTTGCGCCGATCGCGTGGATGTAATGTATATTAATGTGTTACGGAGAAAATCCCTCATAATTCTGTGTGTTGCAGATCGACTTTCTAGCCTGTTTTAGTTATTCAGCATATACCTCCTGCAGTACAAGTCTGCGAGTAAAACTTCATTTGACAATCATGGGGATTCAAGTGATGATAACAAAGATTAGACATAATAACTGCTTAACTCTCTAAAGTATAAGGGTTGTATTTCCAGTTAATCTTAATTGTTATTTAGGTTTAGTCTGTGGTGGCAATTAGTCGTCCGAACATGATCTAATTCAAGATATCAGGCTTGCATTAGGGTTAATGTGAACGCGACCCAGGTCCATGAGTTTCTGCACAGTGAAAGGAACCTAACAATTATACATAATGATGTTTATTAGAGCTAGTATAGTGCACATGCGTTATTTTTTTATTTATATTTTGATGTTTTTATGTCAGAAATTTGTTTTTGGATGTAATTTGAGAATTTATTTGTAAGTTTCTAATCATTAAAACCCTAGAGTAAATATTTTTTATGTGGTTCATTTTTGAAAGTTGTAGTGGTTAATTTACAAGTTCATGAAGTTTTGGGGTTCTTTCTACAATTATTAATTTCTGAAATTTAAGTTGTGAGAATTTTTGATGTTTTTATTAAACCGTGGGACTTTTTGTAAAAGTTTTGGATTACCTGAAAGTCGTAATTCTATTTAGAAAACCTAAAAGAGGTAATCCTATTTATTTTATAATTGAGCGATGTATGGAATTTAGAAATTTTACAGATTCATGGGGCTTTACATGGAAGTTCACAAAATAATTGTACCATTAAGAAGAGTAAATATAATACTTGCAAATTGACTAATGTGCCAATTTTTTTTAGTATCTGATAAGTTTGGTAGATGTTTCTTTAAAATATGCAATCTGTGGAAGTGTTTTGGATTTTTCATAAGTTTGTTGGACTAAATATGCAGCTTCTAGAAGTCTTTGGGTATTTCTACAAATTTTATGAGTTATATCAACCTTTTGCAATATATTCAATTTATTAAGGTTCTAACAAACTTACAAAAAACCCAAAATAATTTTAAGTTTTTTGGGTACTTTTTTTTTTGTCTTAAGATTTTAAATAAAATACTTACACATTTTTTAATGCTTGGCAATTTCTAGAAGCCTTTTGGGTACTTCTGTTAAATTTGTAACTTCTATAGAGTTTTCTGCAAAAATTGCAATTTAGGAATCTTTTTGGAGTTTTGAAAGTTCTTCAGCCTATGACAACTTTTCTATATAAATCGCAAAGGTTTTTTTTATTAAAGACATTAGTCCCTCAAATCTTCAATGTTTCATTTGTACAACCTATAAGATGTAATTCTTTTTCTTTTTCTTTTTTTTATAATTTAAGAAGATATATGGAATCTAGAATCTTTATGAGGGTTTTATATGCAAATTCGTAATATGGTTGTACCATTAGGAGGGGTAAAAAAAATACTTACATATTTTGGACTAATATGTGAATTGTTTTAAATTTGTTGTAACTTTGTGCACCTTTCCTTAAAGTATGCAATTTCTAGAAGTGTTTCATTTTTTTAAAGTTCGGTTGACTGTCTTTAAAATATGCAATTTTTGAAACCTTTTAGATATTTCTCCTAATTTTATAAGTTTGTGGACTTTTCTGCAAAATTTGTAACTTATTGAAGTTCCCTTGAACTTAAAAAAACCCAAAATACTTTTGATTTTCTTGCATTCATATAACTTTATTAATCACATATGATTTTTCAAATAAAATAATTACAAATTTTTATGCTAGGCAATTTTGGAAGTCTTTTCGAATTTTGCAATTTTTGCAGATTCTTTCATAAAACATGCAATTTCAAGAAGTAGTTTGGAGGACTTCTGCAAATGTTATAGATTCTAAAACTTTTCGATGTAAATCTCCAGACGATTTGAACCAAGCTCAAATGTATGTCACAAAGACGAAGCATGAATGCTTTGACAATCGCTTTCATACGAAGCATTACCTCATGAGAAAAAAGAAAACATTGGTTAATAAAGTTTTGATGATTGAAGAGGACATCATCAAACACATGCCTAAAAATAGAACAATTTATTGCAATAGCTTACCAAATTAGAATCCGAATATGTAAATATATTAGCAAAATGACACGAAGTCGTGAGACGCTATGTATCCAATGCATCAACATGAAATCAACTACAATTCAGAACCACAGAACTCTAATCCGCCATCGCCCGCCGCTCCCCCCCCCCCTCTCTTTTTTCCCCCTTTTTTTTCTATAAATCTATGATTCCTCCTAATATCCATCAAAATTTGGCAACACAATATTTCATTTTATTTTCTTCCAAAAAATATTCATACCAATCCCAATAGATGAAGATTTTAGTGGTTTCAAGAGTTCCCAAAAATAGTTGTCAGAAGATTTAAACCATTTTAAATTGAGGTTGTCAATGCTCGACCAGCTCAACCGTTGACTCGAAGAGAGATGAGACTACTGATGTTGTTGTGGTCCTGACTACTCCATCTTGATGTGGTGGAGGGAATTTATCATTCTTTCTCGTTGCATTTGTATTAGCTACTATCATTCGTCTTTGTATTATAGAAGCAAGATAGAATCAGTGGACTTGAGTAGTGCTAAAGTAGAAAACACACTTTTTTCTGAATCCACCATGTATTACAACTTGGATTTGTTACAAAAACTATAAGAAAATAAGAAAATGCCAAACCTTTAAATTAAAAGTTTTCTTACCCATTTCTCATATTGAATCTCCCTGTTCTCTATTCTCCACATCTTTCATAACCTCTGGCTCACGTGTGCTACTAAATGGGTTCATAATCTTCCAACGTTCCCTTTTACCACAAAGTCATGGTAACATGAGCATAAGAGAGACAGTGGTGAAATTGAAAATTGTTGATGGAGTTTAATGGATAGAATTAAGGGCAATAGAGAGGCTACGGGTTGGTGATTAAATAGAGAATTGATAGGTAACACATAAATAGAGTAGTTTTGAATATAAGGAGATTATAAGTGAGTAATTGTCATAGTTATTTTATTTTTCTTCTTCATTAATTTTGAGTATGCATGTATGTACATGTGTGTATGTGTGGCATCAAGAAGAGATTCAAAATTACATGAATATTCATAGTAATATAAAGATTATTTATACAACTATACATCTAAATTCGAAGACATTGTTAGAAGATATATTTTAACATGCAATACACATTTATAATAGCATTAGATTAGGGTGTTTTTTTTCCTAGAAACCACCTTAAAAATAGGATTATTATACAAAAATTACCTTTCATTGTCAATTTATACATAAACCATCTTTAAAATGAGTTTTTATTCTAATCAACTACCTTCCAATAAAAAAATTCACTGGAAACCCAAAAACCCCCATTAAAAACTCATATTCAACACATGTGACTCGCTTTGTTAATGTTTAGGTCTAATTAGAATGCAAGTCACATGCCTTAAATTTACATTTTTTAAGCTTTTTTTTTAATTTTTTTGGTGACAAATTGACTAGGAAGTGGTTGATTGGAGCAAAAACTCACTTTGAAGATGGTTTACATATAAATTAAAAATGAAAGGGTTTCTATATAACAATGCTATTTTTAAGATGATTTCTAAGGAAAAATCCTTAGAATTATTGATCATGTTCTCTTTTTGTTGCAATAAGACGTTTCTTAAATTCAATAATTTCATGTAAAATAAATAAAATAGTATTAATCAATATTAAACTAAGCGCATGTTTGGCCAATGGTTAAAATGGCATATAAGCAATTTTTGGGGCTTATAAGCCACTTTGAGATGCTTGGCAAGTAGCTTATTTTGGCTGATAATTCATCCTAGCTTTTGTTTTGGTAGATTATAAGCTATGATGTTTGACCAAGTAAAAGACAGTTATATGCCTTATAATTTCACAAAATCTAAAGTCTCATTTAATAAGTCACTGTAGGCGGTAAAAAATGCCCACCCCGCCTGAAGGAAAGCTCGTCCGCACGAAGCCTTCCCATTCATTTGGGTTCGCCTGAACAAACTCAATGCCACCTGAAGGAAGGCTCGCTCGCATGAAGCCTTCCCACTTGTTGGGTTCGCCTGCACGGACTCAATACCGCCTGAAGGAAGGCTCGCCCGCACGAATCCTTCCCACTTGTTGGGTTCGCCTGAACGAACTCAATGCCATATGAAGGAAGGCTCGCCCGCATGAAGCCTTCCCACTTGTTGGGTTCGCCCGCACGGACTCAATGCCGCCTGAAGGAAGGCTCGCCCACACGAAGCCTTCCCACTTGTTGGGTTCGCCCGCACGGACTCAATGCCGCCTGAAGGAAGGCTCGCCTGCACGAGGCCTTCCCACTTGTTGAGTTCGCCAGCACGAACTCAATGTCACCTGAATGAGGACTCGCACGCACGATGTCTTCCCACTTATTGGGTTCGTCCGCATGAACCCAACCCCGCCTGAAGGTTTGAAGCTCGCCTGAATCAAGCTCGCCCGCATGCTTGCAGCTCGCCTGCGAAGGAGCTTAGCTCGCCTCAAGAGCAAGCTCGCATGAAGACTTGGAACTCGCCTATGTGCTTGGACCTCATCTACACAAGGTAAGCTGGCCCACAAGCTCGCCTGAAGGGTTGAGGCTCACCTAAACGCTTCGCCTGCGCCCTGAATAAACTCGGACGCCAACTCACACGTTGGAGGGGCTCGCCAGCTGACCCCGCCAGTTTGTCAAAGGTCGCCGGGATATTCACATTCCCCAAGCTTGCCGGTTCAATTACTGGCCTCGCCTGAACGAGACAGGCGGCCATCCGCTTTGGAAAGTGGGCCTACCCACTTTCCACGCACTGGGTAATGATGAGGCGTGACTCTCATCACCCCTAAGTGGTCACATCCCATAGAGGGTGTATGGCTCTCCTCAACTGGGCATGGCTATATCCCACAAATCAAGGGAATGACCATGTCTCTCCTTGCCTATTTATAAGCCACCATCACCACATGAGAAGGGGCTTCTTATCAGAGGGCTGGAAGTTAGCAGGCATTGAGGCATTCAGCTACTTGGCATTTTAAGAGTCTCAATCTGAACTCTCAGGTTTGGAGACTCTCTAGCTCTTTGCAAACTCTTTGCATTGTAGCTGCATCCAAGTGAGCTAGGCTCAGGTAGAATCGAACTCAAGCACGTCGGAGCTTCTACTGCGTACTGAAGTACTCCGCCCGCAATGTCAATTGAATCGTCCAAGGGAAGCAAACTTGACTCAAGCATCGAGGGAGGTGTCCTATCGCTACCAACGAACCCATGTTAAAAACAAGAAGGGCCTACCCTTCGCTTCTATTGTAAAAAGCGATTGATTTGTAAACAAACGACACTACAAATACAGAAGAGATTTTTACCCCAAACATACAGGAATCAGGAAAATTTGTATCATGAAAGGGAACATGATGACTAACATAGACACAACCGGAAACCAGATCAATGCAATGATATCCTTTCTAATGAGGAGCATATCCTAAAAATATACAGCGTTTGGATCGAGTTTTAAATTTATTAAAAACCTGAGCCAAAAGATTTGGAAAGCATTTATAGCCAAAAACACAAAGAAAATCATAATCAAGTATCTTTTTAAAAAGTCATTGATAGGGAGAGATGTCGTCTAAAAGAGGGGTAGGTAATCCATTTATCACAAAAATAGCCGTGTATACAACATCAATCCAAAGTTGAGACGACATCTGAACATCAATAAAAAGGGTACGAGCCATCTCAATAATGTGGCGATGTTTGCACTCTGCCACTCCATTTTCTTGTGGTGTGTCGGGGCATGACTTTTGAAAATAAATTCCATGCATCAAAAAATGTTGTTTGAAAGCAATGTCGTCAAATTCTTTGCCACCATCACTCTAAAACATCTGAACTTTTAAAGAAAACATATTCTCAAGCAATTTTTGAAAGCTACAAAAAGGAGAAAAAACTTCAGATTTGTTTTTCATAGGATATAGCCAAGTAAAACGAGTGCAATCATCAACAAAACAAACATAATATTGAAAACCCAAATTTGATAGAATAGGTGATTGCCAGACATCAGAATGAATCAGATATAACGGAGTAGTATAGGATTGCTAAACATCACAAAAGGGTAATCGATGTGATTTTCCAAGTTTACATGAAATACACTTCTTCTCAAAAGTTTTTGCCGTCACAATGGCTTTATTCGACCTAAGCTGATGAAAGACTTGACTATCACAATGACCTAATCGATGATGCCAAGTGTCCATTTTATTAGTTAGGGAAATGAGAGCTGTGGTAGAATCAGACTAGATGGAGGAGTAAAGAGGGTAGACACCGTTTCTACCGGAACCCCGAAGAAGAACCTTCCCCGTGATTTTGTCTTTAACATGCACAGAAGAGGAGTCAAAATTAAACACACAATTTTTATCATCACATAAGCATTTAACAGATATTAAATTGTGTTTTAAACTAGGAACATGAAACACAGAGTTAAGATTAATTGATTTGGCAAAAGAATTTAATTTCACATCACCAATATTAGCAATAGGCAAAAGATTACCATTTCCTACTAGGACTTTAGTTTGTACCCTGATATGAGAAGACACGACTGAATTTGGATACTACAAGGCCTCATTAGGGTCACCATGAGACATAGCAACAAAGGATGGAGTAGTGTGAGGATGAGACATAGAATTAGGACAGCCCCCTTGAGAGACAAATCGGGAACAAGCTGGAGCTGTGTGACCTAGACTAAAACAAAGTTAACAAACAATTGTAGATGGACAAAAGCCCAATATCCCATTAGAGTCAAAGTTATTAGCAAATCATGAAGAATAAGAAGTATCGATGTCAACAATATTTGAACAATAAAACGAGAGATTACCATTCGCATTATTCAGTTAGGGACCCTGAGTTTGTGCACGATATTGTTGATTGCCATAAAAACCACATCCTCCTTTAGACAGCCCACCTTGACCACCGTGAAAACTACAGTTGTGGCCACCACACCCCTACCTACAATTGTGCCAGCCACCTGCTGCTGGGCACCTACCTGCTTGCATGTTAGACTCGGAAGGGCAGCAGGTTGCTATTGAGTACCCGAGCCACCACCAGAAATTGTGATTCTGGTTAATAGAGCTTGATGAACATCGAGATTGCACTCCTTCAAGGATAAATACGTTGTTCATGGAGAATCAGTTTGGAGCGGAGATCATCAAAAGTGATAGAATTGCTAAATAAGTCACCGCCGTAATGAGAGATTCTGAGAGATTCATAGCCACTACTCAATCCAAAAAGGATGTGTTGCACAAGCTCTTGATCACTCAAAGGAGAATTAATCGTAGCGAGGGAGTCCGCAACAACTTTGATCTCACGTAAATAGAGCTCCATGGATTGAATTTCAGCCTTCTTAATAATGGTATTGGTGTGTTTCAACTCCATAATTCAAGCAAGACTACTCGTCAAGAATCGATATTGAAGGCGATCCCAAATCTGAAAGGAGTGTGCAAGACCATGAATCTCAACTAAAACTTCATGAGACAAAGTAGCAAAAAGCCACAAATGAAGGCTTTGATCTATCCGAATCCAGGATATGTAATGGGGATTAAGTTGAGCAGTGTCAGTATACATTTGTGAAGGACAGGACGAGGCGTCGACAAAGCTAAGCAAACTATGTGAAATTAGTAACGCGGTGAATTGCGTCTTCGAGGTTACATAGTCTTCAACCATTGTCAATTGCACTGTGATGAGATTGGTCACATTTGGTGTAGTCAAAGACAAAGGAAAGAATGAGTTCAAGTAGGGCAACAAGGGAAGGAGGCCACTATTGTTAAGCATAAGAGCATGAAAACAACCTAATAAATTTAGTCCATGTAATCATGAAGCTATCTGATTGATGCCAATTGGTTGCATGATCGTCAGGAACAAAGCACGAGTTATTGAAGGTTAAGGATGGGTCCAAACTAATATACCCATTGTCGGGGAGGGTTGTTGTTGCAAAACAAAGAATAGAGGGTGTGATTCGCCAATGGACGGAGTAGTAGGTTGCAGCAACAAGTTGGTGATCTCAGAAAAGGGAGATGAGATTGATGCTATGGAAACCAACGAAACAGGGTCATGTATCCCTATTGAAACTAATGAAACAAGGAACAAAGGTGTTGTCAAAGTCGTGGTCGAGGAGGAAGATGAAGCCGGGATTATAGGAGGTGTTGAAGTTGATGTCCAGGAATTTGAGAAACTCGAAGAAGAGGATGCCATGATTCTAGGGTTTCAAACCTGATGCTCCGATACCATGAGAAATTATTGAGAGAGAAAGAGAAGAATCTGGCAATAGTGTTCGGCATAACCCTAGCATAAGCTGATGATTGTATATATATGAAGTGATATTAAAGATTTACATAAAGACCCTCTATACAATGCTATCTTACAGACTTAGTACAGTTGCACTATTAAGTCATTAGTCACATTTTTATAACTGTATATATCTTGTGAACTTGTATAAGTACTTCACTCTCTGTTACACGCATTTGCAATGATTTTTTAACTTTCCATGTGTACATATAGTAGTATTTTTCTCGTGTTCTTATGTTTTGTGTTTTATTTTTTTAGCATCTAGGCTACTTTTTCAATACAAAATTCTATGTGAATGTGTGTGCATATATCTCTCGTACACTTTTTGGACAGTTTTCTCTATTTTTATCTTGTATCATATATATCGATATGTGTGTTTTTTAACTTTTTATAATAACAAAAGGGGAGAATTGAGTGAGATTTTGTTTTATGCATAAACTTTTTGGTTCCTCAAGTATTTTTTGAAAAACTCGATGCATTGTTGTAGGGGAGTTCCACAATACCTATCTTTTCATCACATTTTTTTGGTATGCATGAATGAAAGAGGTGTATTGCGTATCATTTCCTATTTCATGAAAGTGAATGTGTGTTTATTTGTTGGCTATATATCTCAAAAACTTCATTATTGCAATAATTCAAATTTCAAGTTTGTTGTTATCAAAAAAGGTGATTGTTAGGACATTGTCTGTACAATATATCTCGTTCGAATAATAATAAGTATTCATTTGAGTCTAATCTATATTTGAGATGATCTAGTACAAGAATTGTTGATGCTACGAATCACGCAATTAGTTAATTGGGAAGTGTTAGGGGGTGATTAGGGGCCGCTAACTTCTCTCGATGTCCAGTCTTGACTGTTCCCTAATATATGCTGCACATGCAATAAATCGTAAGAGGTTGGGGTTGGGTTCTCCGGTGGCTCCTCCGACAAACAAGTTAGTATTCTTAACTAGAGTGGAAAAGTAATGTAACTATTTTTGAGTTTTTTGGGGGCAGAATGTTGCTTAAAAATTGTTTACCCCAGTATTAGAAACAGTCCCCCTATTTATAGTGATAATAGAGGGGTGACTTGGTAACTTTGGTCGAGTGAGAGCTGGAGGCTGAGTTAGCGTATGCTTTAAAGGTGTCAGCTGTTAAGTAGTGGGAAAGTCTTCTTAGCTTTAATGTGAAGTGATAGGAGGCACGTGGGATGATGTGTCTTAAAGATCTATGAGCACAGAGAATTGATGGCTCTGATCTCAAATTCAATGCGATGGTGACATGATGCTAGTGGGGGAGCTCGAGGAATGTTGTCATTTTCCTATCCTAGGTGGAATGTCGAGACGTTCTGCCTTTTGTGTCGACTCAGCGAGGTGTTGACCAACTCATCATGCAGGTTGTCTATCAAGTCGGCTCAGCGAGGAGTTCGACTAGTACCGCCCTTTGAGCCAGCCGCGTGACATGTCAACTCCTGGAGTCGTCCGAGCTAGGTGTTCAGCTCGCCTCCTGGATGATATCATTACCTACTCTTTGACTGTGGGCACTTCGCGCTTCGTGCCCGATTGTGGACTAGTTAAGGCGAGCATGCTTTGCCTCGATTGTGGTGAGGCAGTTAATCTGGGCCATTGTTTTCAACTATCTCGATAGCTGCAATCTGGACAGCTGTGGGCTTACATGCTTATAAATGGGATCGTGGAGAGGATGATCGAGACTGTTGGCTCTGCAAAATTCCTCCACCTCTTCTAGAATCTTGGTCCACTCTCTTCTCTGGTGATCTCCTTGAACAGCAATAATGGGTGCTTTCGGTCTTAATGCTAGGCAAGAGCTATTGTTAGAGATCCACTTGAAGGTAACAATGGCATAGCTAAAGATCCTTCACGATAGATATGACATCCCTCGGGCCTACAAACTAGTTGCACCGATGAGGTCTCAGGTGAACTACGATTATCCTGAGGAGAAGAATTCGTTATACATTCAGCATATAGAGTACGGCTTGCGCCTGCTACTGCATCCCTTCATCGACCACGTCTGCTCGGCCCTGGGGTTCTCGCCCATGAAACTGAAGCTGAATGCCATCGCGGCCCTAGTGGGTTTCGTGGCCATTTGCCATTGGCTGGGGATTCAGCCACCCCTGAGCGTGCTGGGGCACTTGATTAGTGTCAAGGTGTACCAAAAAGAGCCTCACTATCATTTCCAAGTGGTGGGCTGATTCAAGCTCGTTCTTGACCTTCCAAACTCGAACAAAGACTGGAAGAAAAATTTTTCTGGGTGGAAGGAGCCGACTTGGAGCTAGGCTACTCAAGTTAGCCAGAGGTGATAAAGGAAGCATTGGTACCAAAAGATTTGTCGCCTAAGGAGAAGGATGCTCTAGAACGGATCAAAGCGTTTGTAGGCACCCGCAAGATGGAACATCTGTTCGACAAGTCGGTCTTGCGTGTGACTGGGGTCTCTATCGTGGCTCCTACGGCTAGCGACTAGAAGAGGGTGAATAAGTTGATCCTTGGTCTGGGTGAAAGTACTGAGGGGTCGAGTGCTTTACCCGTTGAACCCCAAGGAGGTTCGTCGACAAGGATGACAAAGCGCTGAGGGGCCACAATCGCGACTCAGCAAGAAAGATCAACGCCTTCAGCCACTCCAGCCAAAAAAAGAAAGAGACTCCAAATGGTAAGTAGCCAAGGGCTAAGGAGAGCTGTCGAGATGCCAGAGGCCAAGATCATTCATCTGGATGAGGGGTCTGAGGTGGAGGGAGGGGTGGCACCCCAGTTGGCCGCGACTGAAGCAGAGGTTCCTATAGGAGACATTTCAGTGGAGACAAATGCTCTGCCAATGGGTGTAGGGGTTTTGGGCATTGTTGAGCTGACACATCACCCTGGGAACCCACTGCTGAGGGGGAGCCCTTGCCTGTGGATTTGGACTGGCCTTTTCCTCACCGTGTCGATGAAATCAATACATCGACTTGGGATAGGCTGAGGATGTTAATATTATGGTCTGCCAAGACTGGTCCTCAATATGGGAGGGAGTCAAAAGCGGAGAACAGGCACGAGTTAGGGTGACATCTTGACGAGAGGTCTTATATCCTTGAATCTCGTGTTGCTCAGTTGAAGGCAGTCGAGCAGTTTTGCCTTCACCATGATGGGGAGTCTTCGCAGAAGTCCTTGATGTGGGCCTCCATCTAATCCTCTAGAATTCTTTAGTTCATGGGGCTTTAGTGGAGCAGGAGATGTTCAGTAGCATGGATCATATTTGAGAGGCCTATGCTCAGCTTCATGCTACCGTAAGAAGTCCGAGAGCCATGGTGTCGACTGACCTCAAGGAGGCTCTCAAAGGGTTGTCGGCCAAAGAGGCTGAGATAAATGACCGGTGCCACGAGATGCAGGTGAAGGAAAAGATGGTAGTGGAGCTGAAAGCCTCTGACGTCCAGAAGTCCACGGAGATCGATAGGCTCAAGCGTGAACTTCACGAGAGCTAGAAGAAGGTGAGGCTGTCGGCTGAGGAACTCACTCACAAGCTAGCGGTGAAGGATTGTGCTCTAGTGCAAGATCACTTTCTTAGAGTGTGAGACCTATCGGTCTGAGGTCATCGAGGAGTACCGCCAGGGCCTTGTTGGAAAAGCGTAGGTGGTACTTAGCTGTAAGGCTGGATATGACTATCTAGAGGTGTAGCTTCCATCCGAGATGAGAAGCACTCCTAGTGGCTTTCACTACCCTTCGAAAGTCGCCTGCTATTTGGAGGCTCTGGAGGATATAGAGAGGCATGATGGAGGACTCAATCTCAACACAGTCGATGCAGAATACGTGGATGATGACGATGATGAATTAGTTGAGGCTCCTACCAGGAGGACCAAGGAAGGTGGCGAGGGTTCTTCAGGTCAAAGGGACGAAGGGCCTGAGTTAGGATCTCAGTTGACTCCTCCGCCTGCACCTACTAGCGCTCTTCTTCTGACCCTTGGAGCGGGCATGGACTTCTCCTCATCCCCTTAGTCTTAATCTCTTAGTCTTTTGTATCTTCAATTATTTTTTGAATTTAAACTAATATTCCAAAAGATAAATAAAGGCATTCTTTTGTTTGCTCAATCTATTCTTAGCTTGCAATTTGTTCATTAAGTTTTATGGGATGAGTTGACTTGTTTGTGAGTCAATCTGCTGGTTGAATTGCTTGGTAGAATATTCTGTGTTAGGTGGACGGTAGGTGCCTTGGACTGAAGTATATGCCAAGGTCTTATACTTGTTCATTTTTTACAAAAAATGATAGTCTTAACTCAGAGACGACCAAGTTGGCAACTTCTTCATAAAAGTAGACCAAGGTAAAGGTGGCACACTTGGGTCGCCCCATGGATGATAACTTTACCGATCTAGAATAGATCTTTATTTGTTCGAGTCGACTTGTTCGGAGGTCGGCCAACACTGTGTTTTCAGTCGGTGCCGTGAGTAGGCAGTTTGTTAACTCGCCTATTTATTTCAATGGGTTGAGTCAACTGGATTTTGAATAGTCATCGGTTTGTGGATTATGAGGCAATTTCTGGGTTAGGTGATAGTTCCCTATTTGAAAAGACGTTATGATGTCAAAAGGCCATGCAGTGCTGTCGTTTCAGATTTTGAGCGAAGTGGTTGTAGAGTAAAGAGGGTGGCACTTCAATTTTATGATGCCTATTCAGATATTGAGTTAAATCTGGTCCGTTCATGGTTAGGTCGACCGTCCTAATTTTGCCACGTGTCAACCCTGGAGCCTATATATATCACTTTGGGGCCAAAGGGGGCTCTTCTTCACAAATTTCTGCCCTAACTTCATTTCCCCCAATTCTCTCTCATATATTCCCTTACACAGATAATTCAGACACGCTCATGGTTGCTTAGGCGTCCACCACTTTGGGGCCAAGGGTTGACCTCCTAAGGGTGATCCGGTCGAAGATTTGTGCCTTAGAACCCAAAAGATTTACGAGCTCTATGATCTTTCCCAATCCATCACCCTATCAGGGCCAAATAGCGACGAGGCCATATATGACCACGACCTGAATAAGTCACTACCGTATATAAATCACGTGGATAATGGACTCTGGTTTCCTCTCCATCTGTTCATCAAGGAGGTTTGCGGCACTTTGGGGGTCTCCTCTTCTCATTTCACCCCCAACACTATCACCATCCTAGTGGGGTACCTGGTGATCTATCATCGGGTAAGTGTCAAGCCAAGCCTGCACTAGTTTAGCAACCTTGTCAGTGTTAAGACGACGAGAAAGGACGCCCACTATTTCTTCCAATATATTGGTGGCTGCAAGTTAGTGTCGAATGCTCTGAAGTCCAACAGGGACTGGAAGGAGTGGTTTGACTGGGTCATATGTGCCAACCTAATTCTAGCTTTCCCATCTGGCTGGAGATCAAGAAGGAGGTGCTAAAGCCTTGCATTCTTTCAGCCAAGGAGGGTCGACAGCTAGAGAAGATCCGCTCCTATTCCGAGTCAAGAGAGATGAGTAATCCCTTTGAGTCAGCTTCGTGTCAAGCTACCGGCATTTTTGGGGTTCCCTCGTCTGAGACGGATAAGGCATGAGCGACTCTCCGTGCACTTCCTCTGGAGACTTCCTCGATAAAGGGGGAGGGCCTGAGTTCGGGGATGTCGGTTTCTATCTAAAATCCCTTGAAGTGGCTAAGGGGAGATCTAGCCCCCAAAGAGCTAGCCAGTATGTGGTCTAAGGTGGTGGAAATTATCGCCAAATTGGTCGGACCGGGTGTTTTTGTTAAGAAGGAGAAGCTGTATAAGAAGAGGAGGAAGCTGGTTAAGGGATAAGGTCCTAGTGGGATAGCCAAGTCAGCCCAAGTTGACTCCGCCAAGGGCTCACCACCAGTCGCCCCTCTACCAATCTAGACAGATATCATCATTATTGACGAGGCTTCCCCTCCTAGGCAAACGTGGGGAGATCAAACGGTTGAGCTTGCCACCCAAGCATTCAGAGCTGAGGATGTGCCAGCTCGGCTTCGCTACCCAAGCTAGCCCATAGGTCGGGTAAGGAGCCGGTCAGGACAACTAGTGCTGTTGGGGAGAAGGTGGCCCTTCCCCAGCCCACTGAGGCTCAACAAGATGCTGGTGTCGCAACTCCATAGGGCAGCTTCTGCTAGCCCTTCCATCACTGTGCCTCTAAGCTCAATGAACAGGTGTGGGATGAGCTTAGGGAGAAGCTGATTGGGGAGATGGAGGGCTAGCATTCTCATAGGGAGGTGGTTCTAGAAGGTGACAGGTTCATTGCCCGGAGGCCTCTCAACAAGTAGAGCTTAGTTCTAGAGTCAACTATGGCTCAGATTTAGGCTATGGAGCAATTCGTCCTCCCTAGGGATGTGGAGATGTTGCGAGACGTACCAAGATGGGCTTGCATTTAGCCCTTAAAAGCTATTTGCTACGGGAGGGCTTAATCGAGCATGAGTTACACTATTAGTTCCCCTTTATGTACAAGCTCCCTGCTGACTTTGAAAACCAGCTGGGAAGGGAGAAGAAGGCTAGGGAGGCAGCCGAGAAGAGGGTGGAGGCAGTGGAGACTGAGCAGCATCGCTATGAGGGCAAATTGTGTCAAGAGCACGAGATCCAGGATGACCTGATTAAGGGGCTCAAGATGCACTGCACCAAGCAGTCGGCTACCATTGAAAAGCTCAAAGGGGAGATGGCTAAGCTCAAAGAGGGCGTCGACCATCTTGAGAAAGAGGTAGCTGAGTGGGATGCCCAAATCAAGTATTTGGAGGACGACGTCGACATGGAGAAGTGCCATAGGCTCGAGGCCCAGGACCATGCTTGGTCAGAACGATTAGCGGAGCGGGCGGCTCATGAAGTGACCCAGGTCACCATCCAAGCTCTGGAGGCTCATGTTGCCTCTCTGGACTCGGAGGCTTTCAAGGTGAAGGTGATAGAAGAATATCACCATAGCGCCTTGGGCAAAGTTGAAGTGGCATGTAAAGCTAGCTTCGATTACCTCGCCTCCTTGCTTCCTCCCGGATCTCAACCTCTCACCGACAATGATTATCCCCCTTAAGTCCCTATTTGTCTCGACTTCTTGAGGGAGATTGAGATGGCTAGAGGGGGAGTAACGTTGGAGGTGGACGAGGGAGAGTATAAGGAGCCGGGGATGACCAAGAAGAGGTCGCTCCCGTCGCTCCTCCCGCTACTCTACAAGCTCCAGCTCCTAGTTCAAGCGCCAATCTACCAGGTCCTACTCCTGATCCTAGTTGAGGATGTAAAACTTGTATCTTTATCTTTTTTTTGTAAATGATGTAAAATTTTCAAAGAAATGAATGAATATTTGGACTTATCTGTCTCTCTCAATTGTTATGAAATTTATGCTTTAGCGTAGGCTCCGTTATTAGATTGTGGCTTGAATTCTTACAAAAGGCTGCTAATTGAGATGAGTTAATTCTGTGCTGAGGTAAGTTGGGCATGTGTGACGATTCGAATGACTCATCCGCACCTCTCTTCGGTTGGCTATGTACTCGAGTACAAGTGACCAAGTCTTCTCATGAACTGAGTTTTGTCGCACTGTTACGGTGCCTCAGTTTTATTCATGAAAATGATACCAAGGTCTTTCTAAATTGAAGTTGACCAAAAGGTTAGGAATCACCTTGGTCTTGTCCCAAGGGGGTGCTAAGGTCTTCAGTTCGTGAAGTGCCTTGGTTTTGTCTCGAGAGGGTACCAAGGTCTTTTGAGTCGAAGTCGACTGAAAAGTTAGAGTGCCTTGGTCTTGTCCCAAGGGGGTGCCAAGATCTTTTATTAGTGAAGTTCCTTGGTTTTATCCCAGAGGGTACTAAGGTCTTTGGAGTCAAAGCCGACCAAAAGGTTGGAGTGCCTTGGTTTTGTCCTAAGGGGGTGTCAAGGTCTTTTGTTGGTGAAGTGCCTTGGTTTTATCTCGAGAGGGTACTAAGGTCTTTTGAGTCGAAGCTAACCAAAAGGTTGTAGTGCATTGGTGTTGTCCCAAGGGGGTGCCAAGGTCTTTTGTCGATGAAGTGCCTTAGTTTTATCCTGAGAGGGTACCAAGATCTTTTGAGTCGAAGCCGGTCGCGAGGATGGAGTGCCTTGGTCTTGTCCCAAGGGGGTGCCAAGGTCTTTTGTCGATGAAGTGTCTTGATTTTATCCTGAGAGGGTACCAAGATCTTTTGAGTCGAAGCCAACTGAAAGGTTGGAGTGCCTTGGTCTTGTCCTAAGGGGGTACCAAAGTCTTTTGATGATGAAGTGCCTTAGTTTTATCCCGAGAGGGTACCAAGGTCTTTTGTAGGTGAAGTGCCTTGGTTTTATCCCGAGAGGGTACCAAGGTCTTTTTTTGGTGAAGTGCCTTGGTTTTATCTCGAGAGGGTACCAAGGTCTTTTGAGTCGAAGCTGACCGAAAGGTTAGAGTGCCTTGATCTTATCCCAAGGGGGGTGCTAAGGTCGTTTGTTGATGAAGTGCCTTAGTTTTATCCCGAGAGGGTACCAAGGTCTTTGTGGTTAGCGTTGGGTATATAGTGACGTGTCTTGGTTTTACCCTCTTAGAGGCGCCAAGGTCTTAGGTACCTGCCTTGGACTTAGGAGGATGCCAAGGTCTTTTTGTGAGTCGTCTGAACAACATTTAGACAAAAGAATACATGTAACTATTAGCTGAAATACTTCTTAGTATAAATGACATTTGTATACCATTTTATTGACAATACTTCCTAAGGTGCTCGATGTTCCAAGGGTGTTGCAGGATCCTCCCGTCGTGGCTTCTTAAGTGGTAGGTACCAGGGCACACCTCCTCGAGAATAGTGTAGGGTCCTTCCCAGGTGGTGGCTAACTTGCTGCATCGAGTGTCCTTGTCGAAAATGGCTCTCCGGAGGACAAGATCGCCTATGGTGAACCTTCAAGGTTGGACCTTACTATTGTAGTGTCGAGTAATGCGCTACTCGGTTATGACTTAGGATCAGAGGGCTTTCTCCCTGATTTCTTTGATGAGGTCAAGTATGGGTCGAAGTCCCTCTATGTTCAACTTTTCATCAAAATGCCGTAGCCATATGCCTGGAATGCCGACTTCGACTAGGGCGACTGCTTCGGCTCCATAAGCTAGCTTGAAGAGGGTCTCCCCTGTTGAGTTCTTGTGGTGGTTACAGTAAGACCACAGGATTCTTGGTAATTCATCAGCCCAATTCGCGGCTGCTATGCCCACCTTCTTCTTGAGAGCTTAGAGGATGAACTTATTGGCGGTTTCCACAAGTCCATTACACATTGGATGTGCCACTGAGGTGAATTTGAGCTGAAGTTCCATTCCTGACAGAAGCTCTGGAAGCCTTTGTTGTCAAACTGGGTGCCGTTGTCGGTGACAAAGGAGAGGGGAATGCCAAATCAACATACGATGGATCTCCATACAAAATTAGTGATGTTGCTCTCGCCAATTTTGGCCAAAGGCTCGGCTTCGATCCATTTGGAAAAATAGTCGATGGCTACTATAAAAAATCTCTGCTGCCCAGAGGCAATTGGGAGAGGCCCCAGCAAGTCTAACGCCCATTGGGCGAATGGAATTGGGCTCAATACATAGGTTAGCTCGTTGGCGGCAGCTCGAGGACTGCTTGAGAAGAGCTGGCACTTACTACAGCGGGAAACGAGTCTCCTAGACTCGGCTAGGATGGTGGGCTAATAATACCCTTGGTGGATGCCCTTCTGAGCAAGAGTTCTAGCCACTGGATGATTCTCGCAAGCTCCATCGTGAATCTCCTTGAGAACATAGCTGGCTTCTGCTAGCTTAAGACACTGAAGATAGGGCCCCACCCTACTACTAGAGTATGATATCCTATAGAGCTATTGATCGAGCATAAGATACCGAGGAGCATTCCTGCGCAAACACCTAGCTTTCATGGTGTTTGTTGGCGAGGTCCCCTCTGTTAGATACTGAATGATAGGGTCTGTCCAACAAGGTTCTGCCGGCGTCTCGGTCTGAACTGGCTTTGACGTCTCCACAATGCTTGGGCACTTAAGAGTATCAGTGTGGATGGGCCTTAGATCACCCCTTAAGCTAGTGGATCCAATCTTGGATAGGACATTTGCCTAAGCGTTGAGAGCACGGGGTCCTAGGTGACTCTAGATTCTGCGAAGATGCCCAGCAGCTCCTTAACTGCCTTCAGATATAGAATCATCCTTGGATCTCTGGCTGCATATTCTCCATTTACTTGGTGGACCACAAGTTGGAAGTCGGCCAAGATGTAGAGGCATTCATCTTTTACTACCAAGATGGCTCAGAGACCCACCAAAAGAGCTCTATACTCGGCCTCATTGTTGGAGGCTGAAAAATCGAAAGTAATAGAGTAGTCATGGGTTGACCCATCAGGGCTATGCAGGATGACTCCAGCTCCGCTGCTGGCTTCTCCAGAGGACCCGTTCAACCTTAACAGCCACTAGCAGGTGAATTCTAGCGAGTTGTTCTCAAGGTTGTGGCGTATCTAGGAAGCGAGTGCTTTGATTGCTCCAGGTGTCGAAGGCTTAAACTAGCTTGGACGCAAGAGAGGAGATGATTCATCTTCTATCGCAGTCGACTCAATGAGGAAGTCAGTGAGGGCTTGGGACTTGATGGTCCTCCTTGGCTCGAACTGCACATCATACTCGCTGAACTCGACTGACCAAGTGATCATCCTTCCTAAAGTGGTGGAGCTGCCGAGAGCCTTCTTCAAAGGCAAGCTCGTCTGCACAATGATGGAGTGTGCTTGAAAGTATGGGTGAAATCTTCGAGCTATGATAATGAGGAGGAAGAAGGCTTTTCATGAGGGGGTAGTTGAGCTCACCCGCTTTCAAGATTCGGCTGACATAGTACACTAACTTTTGGATGTTCTCCTCTTCTCAAACCAAGATGGAACTGACAGCTTCGAGGGATACAGCTAAATAGAGGAATGAGACTTCTCTTTCTATGGGTTGACTCAGCAGCGGTTTGGTGCTCAAGTATGCCCTGAGGTCTTTGAAGGCCTCACTACACTCAGTCATCCAACTCTTGCTCTGCTTCAGTTCTTTGCTCCCTCTCAGGGTCTTGAAGAATGGGAGGCTCCTCTTGACAGATTTGGAAAGGAAATAGCTCAGGGTTGCTATCTTCCCATTCAGCCTCTGCATATCCTTCATAGTATGTGGTTCGAGTAGCTACTCTATGGTAGCTATCTTCTCGAGGTTGATCTCAATACCTCTCTAGGTGATCATAAATTCTAAGAATTTTCTCTACTGCACCCCAAAAGCATACTTGGCTGGATTGAGCTTCATGCGGTTGTGCTAGAGAATGGAGAAAGTCTCTTCCAGATCCATCACATGGGATGACGTCTGCTTCGACTTCACTAAGTTGTCGTCCACAGGCGCCTCCACATTGTGGCTGAGTTGGGGCTTGAAAATTTTGTTGATCAGCCTCTAATAAGTGGCCCTCACATTCTTGAGACCAAAAAGCATCACTTTCTAACAATAGGTCCATTGGCTTGTGTTAAAGGAAGTTTTCTCTTGGTCATGCTTTGTCATAAGAATCTGATTGTAGCCTGAGAAGTTGTCCATGAAACTTAGCAGCTCATGGCCCGCACTATTGTCTACCAATTGGTCAACAAGGGGAGTGGATAGCTATCTTTTGGACATGCCTTGTTGAGGTTTGTGAAGTCCACACACATCCTCCATCTGTTGAGGGTCTTCTTCACCAGCATCACATTTAACAGCCATTCTGGGTATTGAACTTCCTGAATGAAACTGGCAAGTAAGAGTTGGTCAACTTCTTCTGTGGCTGCCTTCTGCCTCTCCGGGTTGAAATGTCTCTTATTCTATCAAAACGGCTTTGTTTGTCGGTCAACCGATAGCTCATGGGTCACTACTTCAGGGGGAATTCCGGGCATGTCTTCTGGTCCCCAAGCGAACACATCTGTGTTTGCAAGTAGGAACTCTATCCCAGCACTTCGTTGGGGGCTGAGAAGATTGGATCCAATCATGACCTTCTTCTTCCCTTCTGAATCGATTGGGATCTCTTCGAGCTTTTCAATGGGAGTCGTCCTCTCTCGTTCCAACTTCTCTATGTGGAGGCACGTCTTCTTGATGGGGAGCGTTTCTACGGTTCCTTTCCCTTTCATCAAGAGAATGTAATAGGATCTAGCCTCCCATTGATTGCTCTAGAAAATTCTTACTCCCATAGGAGTTGGGAACTTAATCATCTGGTGGTAGGTATTAGGTATCACCCGTAGGTTATTGAGGGCTGCTCTTCCCAAAATAACATTGTAGGCCGACTTGATGTTCATCACCAGCAACTGGGTTTCAACCATGGACTGACGGGGGCATTCACCAACCGTTAGGGGGGAAAGTTATGATCCCTTCTGGTATGATCGCATACCCCATGAATCTAATGATTGCACCCTGACAAGGCTGCAACCTAGATTTGTCGATACCCATGTGATTGAAAGCATCAATATACAGAATGTCTGCCGAGCTACCAATGTCGATCATGACCCTCTTGACTTAGAAGCCACTAAACCCAGCTGCGATGATGATGGGATCATCATGAGGAGTCTCAACTCCCTCCAGGTCTAAGTCAATGAAGGACATGGTCTCTTCCATCCTTAGCTTCTTGCCGGCCCGGTCGATTTGTAAAGCTTGCTTAGCATATTTCTTGCGAGCATTATTGGAGGTTCCTCCTGCTGCGAGGCCACCACTGATGGCTAGGATGGTTTCCCTACTGCTAGTCCTGGCTAGTTGGGTGTCGACTTACAGTGGAGGGCGAGGTGTGATGTGATTATTTTACCACAAGTGCACTGCGTAGTTGTAGCTAGCACCGGCAAATACGAGTCGATCCTATGAGGACTAGTTGTTAACTACCAATTATTCACAAACTAATTATCTAGGCAATTCGAAGTTCAAATGATTTAGAACAAAATAAGCTAAAATAAATAAACTTTAGAAGAAATCAAATGGTGAAGAATTCTAGAATCATGATCCACCACAATGACGATTATCGTGTTTAAGTAATGATCCTCTCTCGAATGTGAATATCCACTCTTGTAGGGAATT
>JBAKGM010000081.1:12899930-12918610 GCA_037177215.1 Asparagus racemosus | reverse complement strand
AACTTGATTATCAACTTGTTTTCCTGACCGTAGTGAATGGATTGCATTCACTTGAGCTTGGTAAGTTGAACTTGATCCTGTGTCTTTAGGGTTGGTCACGGGTTGACTTGCAAATGCTCCTTTCTCTCTCTCACTCATAGCACTAGCTATTTGTCCAATTTAGGTTTCTAATCTAGCTATTGCTTGAGTGCTGGAATTGAGAATTTGTTCGGTTGATTGCATAAAGGAATTCAAAGTGTTGGATGTTTGAGTCAACAAGTTGGTTGTCTGTGTAGAAGCTTTAATCATGGTTTCCAAACCCTTTTCCAAAATATTGAGACATTTATCATGATTAGAGTTTGGATAAGAATGATTTACAGATTGATGAGGAGGAGATTGATTTGGATATGTCAGCTTTAGTTGTTGAAAATTAGTTTGAGAACTGAAAGGAACTGTGTTTCTCCTAGGAAGTTGTTGAGTTAAAGAGGGAGTGAAATTTTAATTTCCGGAGTAGTTTCCTTAATTCCATACAAAATTCAGATGATTTCTCCAACCTGAGTTGTAAGTTGGAGAAAATGGATCATTCATCGGACATTGAAATGCAGCGTTTACCTGACCTAGTGGTTGACTGTTTCCTAAGAGAGGACATTCCTCTAAAAATTGGGATGGAGAAAGAAAGTTGTGACAACCTGAGGTAGAGACTTGATTGATCTGAGTTGGAGGTCGTTCTTTAATTTCTAAGGCTTCTAACCTACACATGATTGTAGCCACCTTTGCTTCAAAGGCTATGTTCGTCTCTAATGAAAAATCACTGGATTTGGATTGGGAAACTGATGAAACTCTATCATCACAATGTTCCCACCGTATGGTTTTCTCGGATAAACTTTCTAAAAAAATCCCAGACTTCATCGTCATTTTCTTCATGAAATCCCCTTGACACATTGATTCTAAGGAAGTTTTTGAAGAATAATCCAATTCTTCATAGATGACTTGGCATAATCGCCATTTTTCAAGACCGTGGTGAGGATATCGTTAAAAAGATCTTTAAATTTATCAAAATATTTCCAGAATGGCTCTCCCAGGACAATCTTAAAGTTCTGAATGCTGTTTCTAAGCCGTTTTGTGGATAGGAAAAAATTTCTTCAGAAAAATGGTAACAAATTCATCCTAAGTTGAGATAGAATTTGTAAGTAAGCTGTACAACCATTTTTTAGCTTTGTCCTTAAGAGCGAATGTGATGAATCTAAGCTTAATCGCATCTTCAGATAAGTCCCTTATCTTAATCATGAGACACACTTCCTCAAATTCAGAGATAAAAATGTAAGCATCGTCGGTTTTGATTCCTAAGAATTTTGGAAGCATGTTATGAAATACAGTCTAAGCTCAAAACTGGTTCCATGGACATAGGGGAGCTTAAGCAAGACGGGATTGAATTCCTAGTGGGATAACACACATCTTGAAGAACGGGTGAATTAGGGTTCACCATTTCGTTGGTCTCAAAAGATGAATTAATACAGATTAAATGATTGGTATTATCCCTAATCCAAGTTTGTATACACCAAAACAAAATCTTTCAATAATATTTTTTTATAAAAAACTTTGAAAAACAGAGGTTAGTTTTTTAAAAAAAAGAGAAAACAAAATCTAAAAGATTACAAAGATGATGAGAAAAAGGAGAAAGATAAAGGAAAAATCTAACTAAAACAAATCAATGCAATCACTTGTGTCAATCACTTTAAATTTTAAGGTTAAGCCTAAACTCAACTAGACTAGCTCCTTACCGAAAACTCCTTTAGTGAAAAGATCGAACTTTAAGAGGCTTGGGTTTGTGTAGTGAGGAACTAGTGCTTTGTGGGCTCAGAAAAGGGTGATGAAATCCCTCACCTCATCTTGATTAATGGGTTTTTGCCCATAAAAAATATTTTCAAGTGAGTGCCAAATCAAGATGCTCAATTCACTTTGGTAAATTCCTACTATTATATGCAATGCAACCCTAAGAATTAAAAGTAACTACAAATGGATGCAAAAATAAAATCTTTTTGCTTTTTTAATTAAGGTTAACAATCAAACAATTGTGAGAAAAGAAAATTTTATTTGAATTTATTATCTTTTTAGTAAATGTCCAAGTGGAGGGTGAAATTTTTTTATGGTTGACAAAAGAAAAATATATTTTTTTTCTTTTTAGATCCTAATTGTCTCTAGTTGTGAGAAACTAACTAAAAGGAGTGGAATTGAAAATACTAGAAAGAGGAGTTACCCAAGTAAAAACATCCTAGCCTTTTGAAGGCAATTCTTCAATATTCAATCCTCAATCCATATGCTTCAAACTTCAAAGTGGTTCCTTCACAATAAAACATACAAATTAAAGACCCAAAATAGAAAAATTCTAATTACAACCACCTTCCCCGGCAACGGCGCCAAAAACTTGATAGGTTAATAAATATGTGAATAAAGTTACAAGTGCACAACTTATCAAGATATTGTAAAAAAGTTATTGATCCTACGAGGAAGGTGATGTAGGAATTAACCAAAATTTGCTCACAAGTTGTGTGTGTGACAATTAGGAGTGTGATGATCGTGATTGTGGAGAGAAAAAGAGTGGTTGTGAATATATGTGAATAAAAAAACAAAACACGATTGAGAAAGGAAAAAGAATGAAGAATAAAATGAAGAAAAATAAAGAGGAAAATCAAGAAAGTGAAAGATGGAGGATTCAATTAATGATATGAGGAATATAGAATTAAATCCACTAGCTAATCTTAATTATAAAATATGAACCATTCTCTTTCTATCATATTCTACTTTAGATTTATTAAGTATAGATTATCAAACTACTCAAGGAAAACATAACCTATTAAATTATCATCCAAGTAAAATTAATACTCATGAAAAGAATAACAACTAAATAGTTATTCTAGAATTTCTTCTCAAATTAGTTCTTTAGTTGACTATCCTAAACATAATTATTTTATGCATAAGAGAATGATTCATAAATTATGAAAGAAATAAAGCTTAGTTTCATGCAATTTTTAGAGTTCCCACAAGTATTAGTTCCACATCTTAGAAAAGGACAATTCCCTAGAGGGTTCTAGCTTCAAGGTGAATCAAAGAAAAGAAAAATAAATAAATATATATAAAAACTAATCCTAAGAGGGTTCTAGCCTCAAGGTGAATAGTGTAAGAAAATAAAATCTAAGCTATGCAAGAAATAAATGGAAGAAATTAAAGAAAGAAAGTAAAGACATGAAAGTAAATCTACTCCACAAACATTAAAATAAATCTAATTTAAGAGAGTTCTAACCTCATGAATATTTAACAATAAGAAAAGAAAATATTGTAAGAAAATAAATATAAAAGAGAAAAGTTACATTCCAAGAGGGTTCTAGCCTCATGATGAGCACAAATCTTCATCTTGATCTTCATCTTCATCTCACCTTCATCTTCATGATCAAATAAAGAGAATAAAAGAAAAATATGAAGAGGTGAAAATATTCTTTTATTATTTTCAATTAAGAGTAGCCCTCCTCTCCAAAATGACTTTTTACAAAATATTTTACACTCAAACCCCTTACCCTCTACCCCTATTTGTAGTCTACAGCAATGAAAAACCCTTGGATAAAACTTGAAGACCAAGGAATTAAATTTCTGCTATTAAAGCAATCTGTTACGAATCAATAGGTTGACCAATCGGTTGGCCAACCGATTGGTTTGCGCATATTTGATTTTTTTGCGATTTTCTTGACTTGATTTCTTCATGGATCCTTGAGCTTTCTTAGACCTTCTTTTGTATTGATATTTGGGCTTTAGTAATGGTAGAAAATTAGGGAGTTTGAGTCTTTTGACTTCAATTATTAGTGGTATATTTATTTATATAAGATAGATGACAAGGGTATAAAATTGTAAGAAAAATGTGATTATCAGAAGTCATTGAAGCAAGTTGAATTAGCACAATATAATCATTTGTGGTATCTCAATGACACATAATTATAAAATGAATAAACAACTTATAAGAATTTTATGGAAGTAAACAACTAAACTCTCAACAGATTGGGAGGGAACATTATGGAAGCAATAGTTAAGCAATCAACAAATAGCCCACGCATGAAGTGATTCAAAAAGAAATATTATGGAAGCAAAAAGATATACAACTAAACATTGAATACCAACGTATAATAATTTTAAGAAAGCAAACAACCGAACTGTCAATGGATTGAGAGGGGACAATGAAAGGTTACCTGCCGTTCATGTCGAGTTCCTCAGTATCGATGAACAAATCCAAAGGTCTTCCTCCTTATATACACATACATGTATACTGATATAATATTCTAATAAACTAGGTCTTGGTTATTTCCTAGCTTATAACTGCATGCTATGCTCGAGAAGGTAATACTCAACACTTATGATATTCAAAAATAACGAATGCAGTGTACATGTAGTAGATTGAGATGGATGGATGGGAGAGTAACTAATATCCAAAATTTATGAAACTAGTGTCATATAATTTCTACATATGTATCATTTTGAAGACAATAGATAGTTTTCAAAATTAATACATATAGCTCAAGTTATACTCAGAACATGCAGGACATGCACAAACTGTAACTGCAGACTATTTTAGCAGATTCAATTACATGATTGAGGAGCCAAATGATATCCAAAATTAGATGATAAGGGTATAAGTTGTTCCTATACAAGTCTAGTTTTAGAAACAAAAACATTTCCTGCATGCAGGCTTCTTAGAGAGATTTATGCTCTCTATAATGCATAAGGGTAAGGATTTCAGACTTATGCCAAAACAGAAAATGTCTACAATTCTATCTACTTCTTTCATGTGCCAACCATTATCAATTTATACTCAAACTTTTCTTGTAGGTCCCTAATCACAAGTAGATATTTAGATACATGCAAAACATCCGTGAATGGCAGGCTGCATATCCTGTGCACATGTATTGAATTAAATAACAAGTTAAACCTAATAAATAATCCCAGAACTAGATAAAATTAGACTCAAATGAAATATATGGGAGTCTAGTTTCTAAAATAGAAAGAATTACTGAAATTGGACTTTTGTAGGGTGAGTTATGGCAAAAATACAAATAGGGTGTCCTAGAGTATATTTTCTACACGAGATTAGGTTTCAAACATCGACATGCAAGACATGTATTCACTAAACCAGAGAATATCTATAACAATTTGAACATAACGGAACTAAAAACAAGTGATTATTATACTTTCATGTTCATATAAGCATAAAGATTATAGTTTTACCTCAATTTATTGACATGCATGAACTACTCTTAGGGCGTGTTTGGCAATAGAAAAGTAGACCCAAAATTGGAAAGTGACTCTACTTTCTATTTTTTCCTTGTTTGGCATTAAGAGAGTAATTAGAAAGTGAATGGAAAATGAATGATGCCACATCAGCTTTTTAGCACCTTTCATTTTCTACAGAAATGGAGAAAGTAAATGGAACGTGAAGCGAGATGAGGGAGAAATAAATTTTTAATTTTTTTCACTTCATTTATTTTGCAAATCAGTTTTTATTTGTATTTTGTTATCCCGGTACCTTATCTTTGGTTTTTTTCCGATCTAACTTATAATGAAACTCTTCCCCACAAATTTAGACAACTCTCCAGTCTCACTGAATTGGTTACATTCCATTCTTTAATTTTTATTATATATAAAAGATAAATGATGATCAACTAGGGATTAATGTACGCAGTGTAGTAAATTATAATTTGGCATTGTGTAATGAATATAAGCCTCTATGTTCATCGCCATGATTATGCACTTTTAGGTTAGTCTGTAAATCTTGGAGATAAAATTAAACTTATGTTGATAGAAAGTTCAAAAATTCTTGTTTCATATCATTATATCAATCATAAAAAGTATATTCTATGAAAATAATTTAGAAGATATATACAACGTCTACAAGATTAAATAATTTAATTTTTTTTAGAAACTATGTCTATAAAATTTTCATGGAAATTTTTGTCTATAACGTATTCCCAAGGTATGATTTATTTTCATTAGAAGATATAACATCTTAAAAGATTAGTATTTACATTATAAGAGAAAATATGAATACGTTCTATCTTAAAAATTAACTTTTTTCTTATAAGCAATTGCCACATCAGTTTTCATCTCAACTTTCCGCATTGTCACTTTATATCATCTAAACAATATTTACAAATAAAAAGTGGAAAGGAAGTACTTAAGAAAGTACTTTCATTTCACTTTCTACTTTCCATCTACTTTCCGGTTGACAAATATTCCCTTAGCTTATATGTTACCTACAACCATTAATCATACATGCAAGACCAAAAACTAACATAAAACCCTATATTTCAGATTTAAACCTCAACTGAGCATGCCATGACGAGAAATTTATATCAATTAGCTAGGTATGAGGCTTTCTTCCTCTTCCTCCTCTAAAATATTCTAACAAGCTCCTCTTGTTTCTTATTCTTCTTCTTTGATGAATGTGGGCTTTAAAAGAGACAAGAGCTTGAGAGAGTGTTTGATGGAGGAAAGGCATTGGGGTTTTTTCTGGGGGTTTTGGGGCTGAGGTTGGGCCAGCCAATGGCGAAAGATATGGTGAGGGTGTTGAAGCAAAGAAATAAATGAAAATTGGGGGCAGGTTGAGTGTTTAAGTAGGGAAGACCCATGTGACTAAAGGAATATGAACAGAGAGAAAATGGAGGGGTTTAGTTGTAAATTTTCTTATTCATTATGGCTGCCCATATTTATTTAGATGTGGTTCTTACGTTGTTTTAAAAGGATCTTTGTCATTTTAGTTTAACTTTAATCAAGGTTTAAGTCTTGGATAAATAGGGTTCTCTTGCTAGGCTTAATATGCATGCAATAACTTGACTAAATAGAATTTCAATGAGAGCATAACTATAACTTATTCTCATGATATTGAAAGACGTGAAGGATACTAGAAGATACAAGGGTCAATATTGATATTGGTATCTGAGTAAAAAAGATATGGCATATTATAGGGCGGGCGTGACAAAGTTTCATGTGGTATCAGGGCTAAGTTTTCGACAAGCGGACCTTACCAGTAGTTATGTTTGGTTGATAGATTTTAGCTGATTATGATCCCTTACCAAATTAGATAGAATAATTTTACCTAGTGCCTATATTTCTCCTAGTATTATCATTTATTCATGCCGGATGGACGGTATTTGATCTTAGTTAACTCGGAGAGAGTAAGGTTAGCTTAAGGGGTATATCCGAGAAAGTGAGTCAAGGAGTTAGGCAAAAATGAAATAGAGTGAAGCTTGGTATGTTTGGGAGAGTGTAGATATAATCATGAAGTGCAAAAATGTGATAGATTATAGGAATTAAACTGAGAAATTGAGATTTGTAGATACCGATGATTTCGATGAAATTGATTGGATGAAGGTTGATGTGAGATATTTTTATGAAAGACTAACGAATAGGGTCAGTTGACTTCTTGATTTGTTAGTTAGATGTCTTGAGTAGGTTGAGAGAGAAAGTTGTGAGTACAAGTTAGGCGAGTGCAGTAGAATGAAAGTGGTCATAGTCGAGGGTTATGATTTGATCCATGTTTTGTTATCTTATCTATCTATATCATCCGCGAACACAAGATCCTTGATTAAGTGAAGTGTTCATAGTTTTCATGTCCACGTAAAACAAAATCACTAACAAGATAGTGCAGAAGTAGTATGTATTAGACAATATAGTTAAAAAGGCAAACAAGCATTGACTTTTTTGCCATTAATAACTATCAAAGGACTTACCCTACACAAGTCATAAGGGAGTCAATGCACGTTTTATGAAAACAAAAACAAGCCTACTTTGAACAAAGACACGATATCTTTCCTGCACAACGTAGTTTATCATGAAAGCACGACTCTGAAGCAAGTAAACCATATCTACAACCTATGCTATAGAGCAACATGCTCGACTTCTATCGACAGGAAAAACTATATTATAAACCTACCACTTGAGTTCTCCATCCATGATAATCAACCACCACTAGCCATTAGGGCCCAACCCTAAGGATGACCACCCTTGCCACTAAGCCACCCTCCCATGTGCCCACCTCTATATCCTCCACTGCTTTGGAGATGGCCAAATAGGGCAATTGTCATCCCGAGCCATGCTCCATCTAGCACCATCATCAGACCTTGGGGTAGTCTCCTCCTCTCCCTCCTCCTCCGAAGAGGAATACTCATCCTCCCGAGCCATGGTTTTAGGAAATGGAGGACAATGATGCTCTCCATGTTCTTGCATCGAAAACATGCCTTAAACTTCACGAGCTGCCGAATTAGATGGTTCTTCTACACCACCCTCACAGATGGCGCAACTCCCTATGCAGCATCTCTATCTCCACCATAGCTCTCTCCCTCTCCATCACAACCCTCTCCTCCCTCCGCCATCCCTCTTCGATCACCTACCACATCTTAGTAGTGCTCGATATCCTTGCCTTGGAGTTATTACTAGCCTCCCCTTCGGTAGTCGCGACACCCCTCTCCTGTGCCTCATCCCAATTCTCATCATCATCATCCTCACTATCTTCCTCCTCAGCCTCCACCACCTACTTTCTCTTCTTCCTCTAATGTCCCTCCTCATGCCTGAGAGACAACACCTTGACCACCTTCTTGTCAATCAGTGGCAAGGATGGCATAACCTTCGACAACCCATCTAGTGGGCACTTGAAATGTGCCAGAATCCGCATCACCTGATTCTCATGTGGCAGGCGCGGGGAAGTGATCTTCACCTTTACCATTCCATCAAACAAGAAATTGGCCATGTTGATCTGGAAGTCACAGATCAACAAAAAGATTAGGAATAGATTCTGATTTGGGGTCTTCTCAATCTCTCCCTTCTTCAGGTAGAAGTTGTGGCCCACCACTATCCCCACATGATGAGCTAGCGGCTTCAAGCTCAACTCAAACACCAGACCCTTCCCCCTCATTACCACCCTGAGCTCGTCATCCACTGTAGTACAAGTAGCCAAATCCTACACCGCCTCATCCTCTACCACTCTGTTGAACAACCTCGTTGTACCTCCAAATAGCACCCTCAAGATCTCAGTTATGATTGCCCGATTGAACTCCACCTTCACCTAACCCACCTCCATCGAGGTCTTCCCTTCCCCCACTGACATGTTGCCATAAAATTACAACATGACCCGCTCATAGATTGTCAATTGATTCCTTGATAATGGCCCAATCCACCCTTGAAAGGTGAACACTGGAAAGAAATCATCATGCCTGATGATATTGAAGTCTACCTTCCTCCCTGGGATCACATTTTTCTTCTTAAAAATGTCACAACGATCCCTCGCTTGAGCATCAATGAGGCGGCCAAGGTTAAACGCCTCCAATAATTGCATCTCGATCACTAACTTCTTCCCCTTGGATTGAAATGAAGAACCCGCACCCTTTGAAACCATAGGAGACCTTTGTAAAAGTTTTGGAGTGGAAAAGTTACGATTTGGATGAAAAAATTTTAGACTTTGGATCTATGGATTTGAAGTAGAGATATGGGAATTTTGAGATCTGGTGTTAATTTTTGTGAGATTTAATAGTGGAGATCGGGTCAGGGAAGTAAGAGGAAGAATTTGGGAGAGTTTAGGGAGCAATGTAAACAAGATCGCAAGAGTTTGGGTGGAGAAGGAGACGACGGTCCAAGCAGAAAGGTTTTGAGATGGAGGAAAATAATTTTTTTATATAGAATGCCCAGCGGTCTGAGCACATGCATCCAAATGTTTGAGCACACGTGCCCAAATGGGTCTATTTCTTTTGAACCTGGTTTGTTCTGTTCTTGAAATGTTGCACGCCACGTCACCATCCGAGCATATATGCTCACCTTTCCTGGGAAATGTTCTCAGCTGATTTCTTATTTCTTCTATATTTCTTTGGGTTTGAGCCTAAAACTTTAGGACTTTATTCTATCTTCCCTGTGAGACCTTCCATTCTCTACTATTGTCCCCTTGTGCGTAGCCTACTGGCACCATCTGAGCAGTTGCTTCTAGTCAAGCCAACTTAATCTCCTCTTAGGTCATCTTTGCATGGCACTCCACTGCTCTCATTATGGTCTCGAGCTCTCAATAATGTTCGTCATCACGTCTAGCTGCGGCTGCCTCATAAAAACGATCCTGCTCTAACAAAGCCTAAAGGACAGATGCAAGACTTTGATTGAAAGGTATAGAAGCAGAAGCAACAATATGGTGAGATATAATGACAAATCTCTCCAAAAATAGGAAGAAAAGAGATCAGGATGGAATCAAGTAATATAGAGTCAGTAATATTAGAATTAAAAGAAAGTCATTCTTCAATCCAATTAGGAATTAACTTGTGGATTCAATCCTAAATTCCTAGCTTATTCTATTGATTTTCTCATCTCTTTGTTTGATTCTTCATTTGGTTTTATTCTCTCTTCGATTTTTTACTTTCTCTCTTCTCTCTTTCATTCTCTCTTCTTATTTTTAGCCTTTTATTGCAATAATCACACCCAACCAATCTCTACACTTTCACTCTTTTCTTACACATTTCTAGAACCACTTTAGGACTTCTCTAATGCACTCCTTCTTTGTGGGATTGACACTTACATGCTACACACTTTAGAACACATCACTTTGTTACAGTCCCTTGTTTATCATCATTTATTTCAAATCATGATATATACATGTTTATATAAGCAAGTAGAGCTTGTTGTGCTATGTTATTGTATTGTGTTTTCTCATATGTTTTTGTCATGTTATGTCATGTTATGCCATGACCTAGAATCCAAAGAAATTATGCATATTGCCCTAGGTTATACCTTAGACTTTCATTTGCCTCATTCATTATCATGAGACTAGCCCCTAGTGGTTTGCATGATTAGGCACAATGATGTGGTATATACATGATGATGATGATTGCATATGTTTGGATGTTGGGCGTGTCACTTGTAACACTATATTAAGAACATTTTTTATTTGAATCAAGGAAGTTCTCGATTTGGGATACATTACGACTGTGAGTGGAGGCTCGTGATTCTCCACCCTTAAAAACTTGATTATAAAAACACGATAAACCAGGAAAGTGATCAAGTATCTATGTGTATTAAATCATGAATGACTTACTTTGACATTTAACGGGCATGTTTTGTATGCTTTGAAAAACCAGTCAGAGAAGGCATGGTGAACCCGGGCATTTCACCCCTGCTATTCGGTTTGCACACTAGTGGTGAACCCGGGAACTTCACCCCTGTTTTCACGCACCTGGAGTCTAGTGATCTTCAGTAGATGGGGCTTCTATCAACTAGTCTATCTATTTATCCTGTTTCTGTTCTAGCATATTTGTTACTAGACTTTAATATCTACATTTATTTTTGTTCTGTTATGTAGTGGCTCAGATATACTTATTTATTTCAATTGTTGTTCTAGAATTGTATGGCCGTCGACCTTATTATTACAGATTCTGTGGTGATGACATTGATATAAGGCTTGTGATATTCTTTATGTTGTTTAGTCTTTGTGGGACTTGTTATATACATTTGTTGAGCATATTTGCTTTTGCTTTATATTTAGATTGTATACTTGCTATTTGTTGTATATTAGCTTCCACAAATTTGTGTTTATGTATAATTCCGTGATTCTATTCTAGACATGGTGGATTAGATGTATGTACCGATCCTTCTCATAGGCTTAAGTATATACTTATAGGTAACGTTTGGCCCTATTTTATATGTTGTCTAACTTAGTCATGTGGTCGTCAAGTGCTTTTGGGACACGGGGCATGACAAAGTTTTGTTTTGGTATCAGAGCCTAAATATATTAGTACATACATCCAAATACCATGAGAACATTTCACAAAACTTACTTTTTATTCAAAACAAGCATAACTTATCAAAAATATATTTAAGCAAAATTACCATGTATGAATAAAAATGAACAATTAGATAGTAATTCTAGAATTGAAAAAGCATAAACTACCAAACCATTTAAGATAAGTTTAGACTATCAAATTAATTTCCTATCAATTATTATTCTAGTTGATTATCCTAAGCATGATCATGTAAGCACAAAAAGATGGCAATTAAACAACCAAAGAGAAAATTACAAAGCATGAAAAACAAGCAAGGAAATAAAAATCTTAACTATAAAAGGAAGAATAAAAAGAAAGAAATAAAAAATCTAAATTACAAAGCATAAATTAAAAGCAAGAAATAAAATTCTAAACAGAAAAGCATGAAATAAAAATAAGAAGCAAAATCCTAAATGTGTAAATCTAAACAAGAAAATAAAATGGGGATGATGAAAACTTATATTGTAAGGGGTTGGCCCGATGTGATCTTAATCAACCAAAGAGAAGAAGAAGAAGAAAATTGAAAAGAGGAAACTTTTTTTATTGTAAACTAAAATTTACAATTTTGAAATATGTTAACCTCTACTTTGATATCACTCTGTAATGGCCCCCAAAACATACCAAGGCGGGATTAGGGAGGTACATAAAAATCGATCATGATCCGACTGTAAGATGAAGGGTCGACCTACTCAATTCTTATGTACACTGTTGTCCAAAACATTGTCAAAGTATAGAATATAACAACAATTATGTGAAACACCCAGAATCACAAGTAGACAGCAGAATCTACAAAATATTAAAATAGAAAGAAAAGCTAAAGGGAACATTCTGATACCGCATTGTCTTCACATAGAGTTATAATACTTTATTACATATCCAACATCACAAAAGTACTACAAAAGATTACTAGTTAAACACTTTTTCTTTTATCGAGCACTAAAGCAAGTCTTCCTTTTGGGTTTATGATCCCCTTGTCTTTAATTGGATTGTTACCTAGAAGTAGATGCAGAACAATAGGGGTGAGCTTAATTCTCAATAGGCAACCATAATAAAAAAATCTCTAGTACAAATGTAAGGGGAAAAAGGGAATGACAGTGTAGACAATTGAGATTAAAACTAATAGATATAAACAATAAGATTCCAGTGCTCTTAATATAATCAGCAATCAAAATAAAACTTGAAAACATCAATGGTGAATAATCAAGCTCAATTTTAGGAATTTAAATCTTCCAATGTGGGATATATCAGTAAACCATGCATGGTTTCATTTATACACCCACCAGTGTTCATCCTCACATAGGGAACTTGGTCCCCTCGAGACAAAATAATATATCAATCAATGAATCATAGGTCATCAATCAAGCTTATAAGTAAATGAGTGCACATGCATGTATACCCACATGAGATTCAAAAGAACTAGCTATCTATTGTCTTCCTAGCTTATAACTTATATCACGATATATATACTATGCTCGAGAAGGTTAAACTCAACACTCATGACATGCGCAAACACCAAAACATCACACATATATGGCATATTGAGATGGATAGATGGTAGAGTAATTAATGTCCAGAAATGCATGAAACAAGAGTAAAAATACTCCTATATGAACCTAGTTTTCAGGTAAAATGCAATTTGCAAATCCAACATCTGTAGGTCAAGTTATACTCAAACATGTAATACATGTCCAAGCTATAAATGCATATCATGGTAGCAGATTCAAGTGAATGGATAAGTGAACAAATAGTATTGAAAGCTAGTAAAAAAGTCAAATTGTTTCTACACAAATCTAGTTTTAGAAATAAAAAGAAATTGATTCATGCAAGCTCCATAAGGAGAGTTATACTCTCTCAAATGAAAAGGCATCAGCAAGTAGCATTATCCAGAAAGTAGAATCATGACCTAAATCTCTCAACAGAATTGGTTAACCAAATGTATCTAAAATGGATACATTTTTTGAAGAATCATGATAATTCTATTTTTTAAAACAAAATCTCTTATTATCATATCCAAATAGAGACAAAGATATATACAAAACAATCAAGGAGGATTAGGCAGCATGTCTAGAATACATGCATCAATTTCAACTAAGAATTCGAGATATCAGATGACATTCAAATTGCACCAAACTAGTGCTAATAGAAATATGCATAATTCTAGTTTATACGAAAGAAAACCATTTTGAAAAAGAGTATGATTAAGTGAAAGATATGCTTAAATTTCTTTCAAAATGTTCTGCAGGAAACTACTACATGAGATTATAACTAAACTATTGACATGCAAGCCCTTAATCTTCACATGCAAGTTTTCCAAGTTATCAACCAAAGTGAGTACCATTAAAGTTCCATATTGTGGACTAACAACTATATAAGATTACAACTTTCTTTCTTAAAAAGCATAAAGATGTTAGCTTTATCATTCTTGAGTGACGTGCATGTGCTAAAACCCATCCAAACTCTATATGCAAGTGTTATTTTAACAAAACTTCTGCATGCATACCCAGAATTGCTCTAAACCATATTAATCTCAGATTTGAAGTCAAAAAAAATATAAATATGATGAGGGTTAAGGATATACCTAATAGGTTCTTTAATCTCCCCGGTACAAAAATTTCCTTGAAATTTCTCCTTCTCTTTGCTTCTTTTTCTTGAAAACCTGAGAGAGATCTTAATGCTAGAAAATTTGGGGGATTTTGGCTGGTAAGGTGGCCAGCTAAGGGAAGGTGAGAGAGGAGCTACTTTGGTGGTTTTCTCTCTTTAAGTAAAATGAGGGAGAGAGAAAGTGAGATTGAGTGTCTTATACACCTTGCTCATGTGACTTGTAGAGGTTTCTTGAGGGGTTTTGTGCAAATTTTTTTTCTCTAATGTGACTACCCAAAATTGTTTGAGGAGTAAACTACATGGTTTTGAAATAGATAATTATTATTTTAGACTCGCTTTAATTAAGGTTCAAGACCATGGGTAATTAGGGCTTCATGCTACTTGTTATTGCAAACACTATGGCTTAATTAATTGCTTTAATCAAAGCATATGTACACTAACATTCTCACACTTATTGATTTAGATTCTAAATTAATAATTAAGCTCATGAAATGTTGATTTAGATTTTAGGGTCAATACTGAAAATGTATCTGACTATTAGAAAAACAGGAATGTTATAGTACCAACTCTTGAGTCTTCAGAAAATAAAGAATCAATTCCTTCCTTTTTTGCATCACATTTCCTATTAAGTTGATGTATAACAAGTTGTAAATCACCAAAAACCAATAATGGATCAAGGTGTAAGTGCAATAATAGTCCAAGACCAATGATGAGAGCCTCATACACGGGTTCATTATTAGACGATGATGAAGTCAATGTAGTAAATATGGTAGAGTTTATTCTATAGAGGGAACAAATACAACTTCTTCAAGACCCATAAAAGAGCTATGAATGTAGTCATGGCTTCTTCATCGGGAAGATCATCTTCCATCTCTTTTTCTCTTGGCCAAGCATGAGCTGCAAGAAAATCTGCTAAAGCCTGCCATTTAATAGATTTTTGAGATACATTAATAATATTGAATTCAGTGAAAAACATTGTCTACTTTACTAAGAAACATGATAAAACAAATTTTCCAAGAATATATCTGAGAGGATCTACCCAAGATACTAAGTGAATAGTTCCTTGGTGAATAGTATCATGTAATGTCTAAGTTTTGGCTATAAAGATCAATGCCAAAGATATCTTTTCCATACGAAGATAGTTTTGTTCTTCTTAGAACATGGTATGACTCAAATAATACACAGCAACCTCATTTCCTTTATCACTGACTTGGGCCAATAATGCCTGTAGACAGTCAAAAAGTCTAGTTCTGAAGACGAGGGTCACATACCCCCCAGTTGTAAAATCTTGAGACTCGAGGTTCGCTTGTGCAGTGAAGCTCGATATTCAACTGAGGTTTGCCTACGCAGCGAAGCTCATCATTCAACCGAG
This sequence comes from Asparagus racemosus, assembly GCA_037177215.1. Taxonomy (NCBI): domain Eukaryota; kingdom Viridiplantae; phylum Streptophyta; class Magnoliopsida; order Asparagales; family Asparagaceae; genus Asparagus; species Asparagus racemosus. The sequence goes on along the minus strand of JBAKGM010000081.1, from coordinate 12,902,830 downwards.
GTTCGCCCATATAGCGAAGCTCATCATTCAACCGAGATTCGCCTACGCAGCGAAGCTCCTCATTCAACTAAGGTTCGCCTACTCAGCGAAGCTCATCATTCAACTAAGGTTCACCTACGCAGTGAAGCTCGACATCCAATCGAGGTTCGCCTACACAGCAAAACTCGACATCTAATCGAGGTTCGCCTACGCAGCGAAGCTCAGTATTCAACCCGAAGGGCGAGACATAGAGAAGCTCGAAGCAAAGCTCGTCATCACAACCACGAAGACCACGAAGACCATGACAGCCACGTGGGTTAAGTAGTGGACGTCGGTTATGCCCACAACCCCATAAGTTAGACCACGTTCCCATGATTGTAGCTTGCCAGTTATGTGCTCAAACTCTTATAAGTAGCCATGAGCAGTTATTAAAGAGGCACGGATGAAAATAGAGAGACACAAGCACGCACAGAAGCACAGAGAGAGACAAATATGTATAAGGAAAAGGAGGTAATTCAGCAATCTCAAGATCACCAGCAATTTTGTTTTGATCATCAATGGGAAGCAATCTCGACTCGAACACCAAGGGAAGCATCCTTTCGCCACCAAGAACCCACGTTAAACAAAAGAGAAGTCAAATCAATCTTCTCTTCCTCTGTAATTGAGAGTGTGATTGTAAGGGATTAAACCCATATCTTCGAAAGCAATCAAGCAAACTTTTTTTTCAACCCTACAGAAGATGGCGACCACAGTGGGAGAAGCCATTCTTTCCGACGAACTGGTGGTGGCGCAATCAGACAAAATTGCACATAGAACTGAGGTTCAAACCTTGCTCATTGAGTTTGATCAGAGTAAGTATGAAGAGTTTCTCTCCTCTGGTTTATCTAGCCCTATAAAGACACGCAAGTGTCACCGAGTCTCTTATGAGACTTCAGCCCACGTGGCTTCTGCTGAACCATCTCGAGTGAACCTCGAGAATCGATCTCCGTCTCCCCAAGACGAAGCCCTCAAAGCCAGCCAACAGGCTAAGAGGTGGGTTGTTAAGCAACCTAACCTGACCTTAGATACCACTAGCCAAATCTTGGCTTCTGCGAGCGAATCCCGCTCAGCCTTCACTAAGGCATGACCTTCTAACGGTCCACTCTCGAGACGTGCTAAACAACATCAATGACAGAACCAAGCTCGCTGAAGGGCTCAAGCCTTGGTCTCATTTGACGGGTTTCACTACTGTCCAAAGGATGACCAATATAAGGTCGCTAAACCAAATGAGGGTCGTACCAATGATGAACCTCATTTTTGCACCCGAAGCAACGAACCTCCCCTGCAAAGAGGTTCCATCAAAAGAGGACGAACATGGTCCAGGTAACGAGCCTCGTGTCAGAACCGAACAAGAGGACGACCTCATCAAGCTTCCCAAGCTCGTCAACCTCCATCCAGAGGGTCTCACTTGTGTGAAGCTAAGTTTCTAGGGTCAACTGGGGATACTCCCACTTCTAATCTCCGTGATTATATCACACTCAAACGCGATGTGAGTCAGATGTAGTCTCGCTGGTATTACGAGAGGCTTATCTCCGCAGTGTTTGCTCGATGCCAATCAACACACCAGCCTACAGTCTTTGAACGATTGTCTGATCCATCAGTCAGAAGAAGACGGTTTTGCTTTAAGAAGCAAACGGCCTGCAATTGTCATTCCCCTAGAGTGACAATCAATATGGTTGGCAGGAGCAAACGTAAAGCCCCGGCAGATAGTCCTAAATTATCTGACCCTGAATTTTCGCTAGGGTTACGAAGGGCACTCATTGAGAGACAAGGTGTCTACCAACGCACCCGTGCTCACACGGGAGTGGCGATCCCATTCGATTACCAATGATTGGCTGGGGGTACCTATGAAGAACCTGAGAACTCCGACATGGCCACATCTCAACCTTTGAGTACTGATCTAAGTGAGCAAGCTAGTGTTCACATTGCCAACAAAGAAGAAGAGATGGCAAGGAGGATCGAAGAACAACAAGCTATTATTCTTGCACAACAAGAGTCTATCAAACACCTATAGGTGATGATGGAGAAACTCGCAGGCAAGAAGAAAGTAGATGAAGGAGGTTCCAAATCGAAGCATGAAGGCAACGAGGAGGATCATGAGGCCCACCCTGTGTCATCCGAAGCAGAGTCGAATCATCGCATAAAAGAACGAGATCATAAGTTATATGATTTCTAAAAGTAGCTAGATGCACTTAAGCTTCAAGGGCATTTTAAAGAGCTGGGGGTAACTAGACCGTACTCTCCTGAATGGGATGAGGTCCCATATCCTCCAAAGTTCAAACTACTTAATCTAGTGCAATTTGATGGGAAGAGTTCTCTATCACAACACATTTATTATTTCTAAGCACAAACCGGGTATATAACGGGTAATGATCCTATCATGACCCGATTGTTTATTAGCACTCTCAAGGGAGTCGCTTTTGAATAGTTTCGGAGGTTGGAACCCAGGTCTATCAACTCTTGGAGGGATTTTGAAAGGTTTTTTATGGCCCGATTCTTTGATGATGAAACTGAAGTGTCTATGGCGACTTTATTGGTCAAGGAACAAAAGAAGATGGAGTCTGTCAGTGCCTTCGTTAAAAGGTTCAGGAACCGATCATTGCATTCCCATGACCAAGTCTCGGAAGCAACACTCATTGAAATGTGCAGGAACAACCTCTCGATCAATATACTTTCAAAGATGGGCGCGGTTGAAGCTCGCTCTTGGAGAGACTTAGTTTGGCAAGGGGAGCAAGTTGAGAATATGCTCAAGAGGTTAGAGGCAAAGAAGCCTCAAGACTCTCGTCCAAAAAGAGGGGGTAATCTAAGTAACTTTACCCCTCAAAAGCAATCGAAAGGGAAAGAGACTCTTGCTGTAGAGACCCATCCTTCTTCAAGGTCTT
>JBAKGM010000081.1:12876556-12889286 GCA_037177215.1 Asparagus racemosus | reverse complement strand
AGCAGGAGGAGCTATATCATGGAAAAGTGTCAAACAGACACTTGTAGCTTCCTCCACTATGGCAGCAGAATTTATAGGTTGTCATGAGGCATCCAATCATGGAATATGGTGGTAGACTAACTCTCCTCAACTCTGTTCTATCCTCTCTCCCACTATACTATATGTCATTTTTTAAATTACCAGTTTGGCTTACCAAGGCAATTGATAGAATTAGAAAAAATTTCTTATGGGGTGGTAATCAGCAAAATTCTAGATCTAAATGCTTAGTTAGATGAGAACATGTTTGCAAATCTAAGAAGGAGGCGGGGCTTGGTGTCCTTAATCTCCCTGTCTTCAATCAAGCTCTTCTCTCCAAAACGTTATGAAAAATTCTTGATCGCAACTCCATTATCATTCGTGTCTTCAAGTCTCTCTCTATTCTAGACATCAATCCAACCATCTATCGACACCTCCTAAGGGATCAGCCTGTAAGTTCTTTCATGATTTGCTTTCTATTCTTCATGCTTTTATCAGTCTAGTGTAGTGAAAGTTAGGTGATGGCGCCACTATTCGCTTAGGGGAGGATAAGTGGACTCGGCATAACTCCTTATGCAACGTATTCCCCAGTGCTTATTATCTGGTTTTCTCAGCTAATGCAAATGTTTGCTCACAAGATTATTACCACAACAATACTTGGATGTGGCACCCTCTGCTTAGAAGAGGATCCTCCCTGACTGAGAGGGAAGAGATTAATGCTTTGTATCTCCTCCTTGAGTCTAGCAATGGACCAAAACAACAATCAAGATAGATTATGGTGGCCCCTGCTCACCTCAGGAATTTTTTAAGTTAAATCTTATTATTCCTTGATCAACTGTGGAGGATGCTTCTCTAACACATACTCTTTCATTTAGAATTATATCATTCCCAGTAAGGTGAAAATTGTTTTTTTCTCACCAAAAGGAGACTCCAAACTAAAGAATATTTGTTGAACAAGAGATAGATATGTGATATAAAATGCTCTTTTAGTAACCTGGAGCCTGAATCAGACAATCATCTTTTTTCTTGCTCATTCACTAAAGGAGTATGATCTCTCTTTTCCCCCTGCTTCCCTTCTGTGCAAATTTTCCTTATTTTTGCATGTGGGTAATGGAGTTAACAAGCTATACACAAATGTTTGTTCCAATTAGAAATCAAAATGTTCAACTTCAGGTTGGGCTTAGGCACCTCATGCTTCCATACACAAATTGGCTATCAAATAGGAAGTGTATAGAAATTTTTCACAATTTTGAGGTTGGGCACGTCAACATGGCTCTGCCACTGAACTTGGACTTTAGCCAGAAAAGCTTCATGCCTAGCTAAGGTTTCTCTCATGTTCTAAGAAAATTGACTACAGTGTTCGATCTCTTTGAATGTTAACAGGTTGGGTCTTCGAGTTATTCACTACGATCAACTGCACAATTAGTTCGCTTATCAAATTATCATCCAACAAATTTTGGAGTAATGAATTCTATAAAGAATGATTAGAAACCAATTTAAATCTCACTGTCTCCCTTTCTTTAATAGATTAGTGGTTGGATTTAGATCTTCTCCAGTTAGATGTTAATTGGAGAATATTCAATTTTTCAAATCCCTATCCTTCATCCTAATTTTAAAGGGTCGAGATTATGCCACGTAGGATTTTCAATATTGTGATGGTGGTTTTCGCAATAGTGATTTTTAAGACAATAGTGGTTTTCAAGGCAATAGTGATAATCCTACGTGGCATCATCTCATCCTTTGAAATTGGAGTAGAGGGTAAGGATTGGGGTAATTGAACACTTTCCAATTATCATCTAATTGGAGAGAATCCGTATCCTTAGTGGTTTGATGATTATTTGCATAATAATAAGAAAGGATTAGCCTTATTTAGTTATAAGTTAGACACTACTTCTATTATAATTAATCAATGTAACCATCAATTTTTCTGACCCACAACATAATTTGTAGATAAAAATCTAGTGTAACCTAGTGAATCTTAATTAAGAAAATGACAATAAATTCAATTAAATTGTAGAAAAGCATTAGGTTTAATTGTTTCTATTTCTAACAAAAATAGAAAAATTGTCAAAGTTCATTGCTCTAACCATTTAAGAACTCTTAAGAAAGTAATAACTGAGTTCTGTTACGAACTGACAATTGTTGTCGTTTTTCTTTAGTCAACACCATAATCTCTTTTATGATATCGAGAATGAAGTGGGACATGACATAACATCATGACTTAATGCCAGTTTGGTATTATTTTTTTAGGATGCTTCTGCTTAACTTTTTAAGAAGCAGTCAATAATGATGTTTGATAAAAAAAACATTGCATGCTTCTTGAAACTATCTCTCCTTTTAAGGGGGGTGATTTTAGAAGCAATTCGATGATACTTTTAAAACCAACTTCTGCATTTTAGTTTATATATTATAGGTACCATTTAGCTTTTAACAATAATTTTAAAGCACATTTTGTCAAACATCTTAACTACTTTTTCTATTTGTAACGAAAAAAGAAAGTTGTTATCTATGGTCTCAACTCAACTCATATTACTCATGTCGAGCCAAAAGTCAAACCCAACTCATAATTGTAAAATAAAACATGCCTATGCCAAGTCAACTCAAACAACTCAACTCATCCTAATTTTGTAATGCGGATTCCACTTTATTTCAAAACCTTTCACTTACATTGACTTGGAAATAAAACTTACCTTTTTGGTAGTGCGAGGAATATCACTTCCCAAAGGAGGCCCTCGTGCAGTCTTCAAGTAAAATCTACAGAAGAGCCACTCTTTTAATCTACGGGGGCATCTGGGGGACGATATCTCCAAAAGCCCCCTTAAAACCCGAGTATGACGAAATAAATTGGAGAATTTTGAAAGAGCCCCCTCATTCTCTAGCGTTCACCAATCAGTCCTTCGCAAAATGCCCCGCTGTCAACTGCTCCCCTCTTTTCTTTCTCTATAAAATCCCCCAAACCCCGACTCCCAAATTCTCCCGATCTCTCCTCTCCTTCCCTCTTTTGATAATTTGAGTGGATTATTTTTAATTTTTTTGGGCAATGCCTGGCCCAAACATTGAGATGATAGCAAAATCTCTAAGGAATTGTTCTCTGAGTGGAAGAAGCAGGGGAGTCCGGTCACCGGCCGTGAGATCACCGCCTCCGCAGCGGAGGAGCGGTGAGGTTACCGTGGAGCTCAACTCTGAGGTCGCGCTGCCTTATCATTGGGAGCAATGCCTTGACATGAGAGTATGAGCTTTCTATTTTCTTCCTTAAATGCCCCTGCCATTATTTTCTTGATTCTTTTTGTTCTTCGTCCAATCATTGATCATAAATGAAACTAACCCAACTTTCAAAATCTGATCTTTTTCGCTTTTATGACGATGGGTTGTTGTGATCTTTGTACCTTATTTATGGTTCATGAACACAGAGTGGGCTCTTTATGAGATCCTTTTTTTTTAGGTTTTACATTTTTTTATGTTTTATTATTTTTCTTTTTGAGGTTTAGAATGATTCTTAAAGATAAACGCTTTACTATAGAAAATTCCTGATTTACTACAGTTTGATCCAAATTGATATTCTCTTTTAGGCATTTTTATCTATTTTTTATTAGAAAATCTTAGCACTTTTATCCCTCTAGATTTGTACCCATTAACTAAAATGGTTCTCATCCATTTTATCTTACTCATAATATCCATTTTTTGGGATATAAAAAAAGATCCATTTTCCTAGGCTATCAAAAAAAAATCCATTTTTTTCTTAAAAGGATAAATTATTTGAAAGTTAAATTTGTATTTTCTCTCTTTTTATGGTTTATTCCCGTCCCTAACTCCCTTTTGCTATTTTAGTACCAAATCCCATTCATTTACTCCATTTGTTGGCTAGCTTATCTTTTCACTTTCTCGCACTAAAATTTTCCATTATTTAACGCACTCTTTTTCGTGAAAAAGAAATAAATCCCCGTTTTTGGCTTACGAAATCAATCACCCAAATTCTCAATGAAATTTTCTTTTAGGAGTAGGCTAGATGAATTTAGTGTTAAGGCCTATCGAATCATTTCTACTAATATGTATATATTTTTTACATAAATCTTTCATAAAATATTTAAAGTCGATCACTTAAATGTTGAACTGTTTTCTATTAAACAACTATCATGTTTTCTGTTTCCTTTTTATCATTTTTTTAAGAGTACAAATGCATGAATTTAGAGCATGGTCCCAAACAAAGTTAAGAATTATCCTTAAACTGTATAAATATTGAAAAGTTTTTTGGAGTCCCCTGCTTCATCTTTTCAATTAAATTATAAGAATTATTCTATAAGCATTATTCTCTATGTACGTAAATATTAGTAGAATAAATTATGAGAATTTAAAATTATTCTATACAAAATTAACTATTATCATATCCATCTTCATTTCGAGTCCAGACCGGAGATATATACTATAGAAATTGGACCACTGGAAAAACAACCACCACCGATCCTCGCTTCGCCACCCTGGACTCCCATTCCTCATCCTCCTCCACCTCCGACGATGATGACGAAAGCTCAAACGAAGGCGAAAAAGACAGCTACTTCAGTTCAGGAGACTCTTCCACCACCTCCTCCTCAGCCTCCTCCGCTGCCTACGCTCCGCCGGAAGTCACTTCCGGCCAAGTCCTGGTGGCCGCCGGATGCAAGTACTGCTTCATGTACTTCATGGTTCCGAAGCAGGACCCCGACTGCCCCAAATGTGGCCGGCTCTTGCTCCACCTTGGCCGCAGCAATGGCTAGCTGCTTGTGAGAGGATTCGGGTTTCGGGTTTTGGGTTTCGGGCAAAAACCCGGATGTTTTGTCATTGGTAGTGATAGAGATGAATCTATTAACATTGAATAATTTAAAGTGCTTTGTTTTCTGACTTTCTGCAATTTTTGTGATTAAAGAATGAGTCATTCCTTTTAGAAAACTATGAACTATGGTGTTGTCTATAAATAGTATAAACTGATATTATTAGTGAAGACTATTATTTTGTTTTATTAGATGAACTATCCTATTAATCGTAGGGACGCAAAACAATATGTATATCCAGTGGGACATAGAAATATAAATATGTATGAGTAAGTTTGCAATTTTGAACGATACGAATAATGGGTATATATGTATTAATATGAGTAAAATATCTGGATTCATATGGAGATCAGTCACTTAAATAATTTTGGTCTCTGACTAACTTGTGATCAATTTTAGAGACCCAAAAAAATTTAAAAAAAAAAAAATCTTATTTTAGCTTTTTGGTTGTTGAAAACACCAATGAGATCTGGTTTCATGAGTTTTGATTTAAACAATTTTTGAGTACGTGGTCTCAATATCTTTAGGTCTTATTTGTTTATGCTACATTACTTTATGTTTTCTATTATATGATCAATATATGTCTATGTATTATCTTATTCTGATCTGAACCTATATCCAAATTCAGTAGATATACATGATTTTGTTTCCTTCCGGATTCATGTTCACGTTTGTATTCATGATTAATTAGGAGGCAGATGCAAACATGATACATATAATAATAATAGAATGGGATGTGCCTTTTTCTTGGTTATTATTAGCTAATTTAGATTGTATAACTATTTCTCTAGCCGTGGCTTCTTCCTTGTTCCCGGAATGTTGTTAGTGCTAATGATAAATGACAATAATGAATAAAATAGTTTTGTTCTTCACTAAAATTCTGCAATTTTTAATTTGATGAATATAAAATTTGTGGAATTATTCTCTGCTCTGGTTTGAAATTGTCATTTAGTGGAAAGAAGTATGCAAGAAATCTGGTTAAGATTCTGATTCGTTTTTCAGCTTCCCTCTCTCCCTCTCTCCATCTCCTGTGTCTCTCTGCCAACATCATGCATAGCTGCTAGCTGTGCAAATGGATGGTCACATTCACAGCTGGAATTTGCTTCTTCTAAATTTTTCTAGTCAAAGGTTTTTCCAATTATTAGATGGGTCTAAGCTGTTTTTATTTTTATTTTTTTTGGATTTGTGCGAGAAATCTTATCCTTAACTTACTTGGGGCAAAGCTTAAGGTGTGTACTGAATTCTTTCCTTGAGAATCATTTGTCATTGGAGAGACTAATTTATTTAAATTGTCCCTAATGAATTAAATATAGATCATATATGTAAAGATGTGTGTGAGTATAAATGCAAATGTGATAAAGTAAGAAAAGTCATAATTTGTCAAAATCAAATACAAATAGAGGAAAACAAATGCAGATAAGTATATATGATTGAGATTCTCTACATTCTTGATTATAGAGAATTTGTAAAACATAGTTTTGTGGTTCAATAGTGCTGATTGTCCCCATAATCAAATCCTTTTTATATAACTTATGTTATATCACTCATGGGGTCACAGAATGAAGAGATATTATTGGTGAATTGTAAAAGAATTTAAAATGTTTGTTGTAACTAATTCTATCTTAATGTAGCCGGATCCTATCATTTAGGGATATTTGGTTCTTTTTATTCATTTTGTTACATAACTAACATTATTTATACCAGCTTGACAACAATAATAAAGTTATTATATTCTCTCTAACATGTTCTTCTAAAACAGCATTTAAGATTTGAAATCATGGTGTTTGTATGATAACAATAATTGTCTAATAAAGCATATTATCCGGAATCACCTTCCATTTCAACACTCCAGGTTAGGCAGACGGGATCAAAGATGAATTAGAGGAGTGTTGGCAGTATTACGCAGCATTATCACTGCATTATCAGGCCACATGCATTACCTGCGGTGGATACGGATACCTTTTTTTGTACTAATACTTGCTTTAAGCTGTGACATTAACGCTATATCAATCTAAAAATGTCAATAACAAATAAAGAATCACAATATCATACAATGTTAGAAAGCTGGTAATCAAAGGCAACCATGAATCATCAGAAAGAATTTGCACCATGGTTATTGAGAACAGGTAAATTAAGTATAGTAGTAGAGATCTGCAATCTGCATCAGAAGCAAAAGGATGCAACTCAACTGCCACTTGTTAACCTTAGAAGGAGAAAGAACATCTTTTAACTAGGAAAAGTTATTTAAGTACTGAGGGTAAAAAAAAAAGCACACAGAAGAAAAACACAACGGTCTTAAAGCTTGTAGACTGTGAAAGGGAATAAAGGTGCTCTAAGATGAGAGAGACAAAGGAACCTTTCCTCGGTTGGTAGCAAAGGAATCTATGCAGAGAGTAGAGAGCCCCAGAGGCCCAGTGTGCCCCCAATGAACAACACACAAATATTGAGAGAGGGAGAGAGAGAGAGAGAGAGCAACACAAAGATGTAGAGAGAGACAGAAAGTGAGAGAGAGAGAGAGAGGGAGAGAGAGAACCATCTCTATCTCTCGGATCTTTACTTTTAGGCTGCAGCTACTTTTTGATTGCATGTGAGCATACTGATCACACACAGTGATCGGCTGCATGCACTGCGAGGGCTTAGAAAAAAGTCCTATAGAAAATCATATAATAACATGTAGTACGTTGTCATAAATTACAAATTTTAAACTTGGTAATTTTACTTATACAATATTTCACGCAAAATCTATCATTCTGATTGTTAGTTACATTGATACAATATTCTGCGGTTGGTTTCATATATAATTCTGATTATACTAATATTAATTGTGCTAATACTAATTGTATGTTGATTGCGCTGCTTTAAAATTGCTACTTGTCACGTGAATATCTCTTTTTTCATATATGTTTTCTCTCTCTATTGGCCTTTTTATCAAGAGATTTATACGTCACAGTCGTTTGTCAAACACACATTACAATCTCTTTCTTGGCTAGTTAATTAGCTCCTAAATATCCTATAGTTTGCTCTACTTTCTGCTCATATACCCTCACTCGTTTCCAGTCACTTATATACTGTATAGTTTTTAAATTTTATAAGAACATATATAGTCCTGTTTCCTTCGTATATGATTTTCTATAAAAACCCTCTATGGAATCTTTTTAACTGGGAGATTTGTATGGGAAGATAGTGAGATGCTGTTCTTGAGAGGCAAATGCATATGAGTGTATGTCACTGTTTTCTATTGTTGCAATAGAGAGGGATTTGCATAGGAGTGGCACTGCAGCTAGAGAGAGTGAAGAGCTAGAGACGTATATAGTGTCTTTGTCCTTGTTCTGAATGGTTAATACTTGCATTAAAGGCACTTGTATTAAGCCCGCACGTTGTTGCGAATATTATTTATTGAGTTATATCTGTCGCCAAATTAATAATATAGTTTTTATATATAACTAGTTATAAAAATTTTAATGATAAATTTTTTTACTGTTATTTACATAGTGAATTTTCAAACTAGTTAACAAAATAATATACCAATTAGCAAGTTTTATCAATTTTCAATAATAGAGCCAGAAAAATTTATATTGGTGAAATATATAAAAAAGATTAAATTCATCATTTGCAAGAACAAAAAAATATATGAGAAGCGTTTTCAAGGTTAAAAAATGTTACTTCAGCTTAAACAATGGAAAAAGGGCAAAAAAATTCACTGTAGCATATAGAGTAATTTAGGATTCAAAGATTATATTGTAGCATGAACAATATTTATGGGAAAAGAAATCATTGTAGCTAAAAAAGAATGGCTAAGGCTAAGAATATTACTGTAGAATAAAGTGTAATTTTAATATTCTGAATCACATTGTAGCAAGAATAATGTTTATTGTATTATGAATACTAATTTGAGGTTTTTTTATTAAGTTAGAAGTAGGAGATGTCTCCCACTATTTTGATAATATTTGTGTTTGGGGAATCAAAGAGGAAGAGTGCATATTAGAATAGATCTATGCTTGTGCATTTCTTTTTCTTGGATTTGAAGTGCAAGTCTAGAGGGGGTGAATATTATTGCCAACTATTTTTTGAGATGTAACAGATATGTAGCGACATAAAATAGATAATAAGCAACGCAATAATCACCACCAGAACACATGAGATTTTATAGCAGTTCGGATAAATAATCATGCACCCACTCTTCCTTCTAGCCAAAGGGTTTTCTCACTATGTAAAAGTTTTCCTGAATCACAAATCCAATTCAACAATCTTACAAGACTGAAGCCCTAGTTTCCCCAAACTAGTCGTCTAATCTAAACTCCTTACACATGAGTATTTCTAACCCTAATTAGTGATCAATTCCTCAATTCAACCCCGTCTTGAGTGCACCGTAAACCCTCAATTCACCACGGCTTAAGTACACCGTAAAAATAAGTTTGATACAAAGAAATAAATAGCAATTAAATGCAATTAGAAAGATATTACAACCTTTTAGTTGTGCAAGAAAAAAATCACATTAAAAATCAGACAAAAGTGATTAAATATCATTGTAAAGTATATGAAATAAATAGCAAAAAGAATTATACAGGTTAGTAGACAAATTCAGATTTGTCAAGGAGAATAATGAACAACAATATGACTTAAATTATCTCAACTTAGTAACTAACGATCAAAGTGTCGCCCTATCACCTCAACCATATAGGATTTAGGAGGAAGAACGATACTATTTGGTGGGTGATTCACATCATCTCTAAATATAAAAATATTCAGTACAAAATGGTTACCCTTTTGAGATTTGCACAAACATAATCCATGAGTGTGGGGTCTTTGACCATCTTTTAACGGATATACTTAATTTTCCATGGATTGCATAAGAGTGTAGATCTTCAATCATCTTTTAACGAATACACTGTTTTGTTTGATATATTTTTAGCATAAATGCACATTTTTACATATAAAGAATAAATATGTGCATTATTCAAGTAAACAAAACAAGCTAAAAACTCTTGATATATTCTAAAAATATCTTATAAATACAATATAAAAACTCTTTACCACTATTTCACATTACAAAACATGATAAGTACAAAACTAGTTGTGTGAAATTATAATCTGAAATACCTCGTGAAACAATGTGTTAAGTAACCATCTTTTACTAGGGTATAGATTAAAGCAAAACCAAATATCCTTCAAACTCACCAGAAGATGCCACATCAGCTTCCTCCTACACAATATTTTGACACGTGTCATCCTATCTAAACCGTCTATCTAATAATTAAAATCTTACAAATAATCTCAACCTTTAATTTAAAAATATCTATATGTAGTAAAGTCTAATATTTCTCCAATCACCATATATTTTATACGTAATTCTAAATATCCTAAATATTCTAAAAAAACCCAATTTCTCTTCCATGATCTGCTACCATTCGATGAAAAAATTGATTTTTCACAAAAAAAAGTCTACAACCCAAGTTAAGAATTTTGAGCATTGTCATCGGATAATTGAGATCAAAACACAACCTCCATTTGATTATCTGCGACTTTAATTTCAGTATAATACCCTATAAACGTTTTATTATGTTGAATTTTTTTATATTAAAAAGTTCTTATTATTCATATTTAGATTAAAAATTCTAGATCTTATTCATTGAATATCAAATTAAAATATATTTCCAAACCTGTTAATTTCTTTTTTTCAAAATATTTGAAATTCTGATATTTTTAAAATTCTAATTTTAATCAAATTTTCAAATTTTGAGGTTGTTCCTATTTTTGAAAATTATTAATTTATATCTGAAATACTAAATTTTTGAATTTTGATTTTTTTTCTCAGAATATTCAAAATTCAGTTATTTTTAAAATTCTAATTTTAATCAAATTTTCAAATTTGATCCTATTTAATTTTTAAAAGTAGTAATTTACATTTTACCAAAATATTAATTTTCTAAATTATGGATTTTTCCTCAAAATAACTGAAATTTTGAAATTTTTAATCAAAATTTCAAATTATGATCCTGTTCCTAATTTTAAAAATTAGTTAGTTACATTTTTCTAAAGTATTAAATTTCTAATTTTTAGTTTTTTCTGTTATTTCTAAAAATCTATTTTTCTTCAAACTTTTACATTTTCTAATTTTTTGGAAATAGGTAATTATTGAAAATAGATATTGAGTGACAAATTACCAAATCTAATATGCAATTTTTATGAAAATATGTACCTTTCTAATTTTTAGTTACCAAAGTTCATAGACTATTTGAAATTTGAAAAACCAAAGGGAAGTTATATTTTTGGTAATTTTAATTTCTTTAGTTAATAATTATTGTTTAAAAGATTCTAGAGATTTTAGCAATTATTGCTTATGGTTGTGTGGGTGTCGATTATGTTTGTAGTGTAGATTGGAATATACTTCATAAAAGTTGAAAATAAATTTATTAAGAATTAAATACTTTATACTATATATTTACATTTTTAAAAATGTACGAAATAAAGTTCTTATTATTCATATTTAGATTAAAAGTTATGGACCAGATTCATCGAATATCAGGTTAAAAGATATTTTTGAACCTGTTAATTTTATCATTTTTTCTTAGAATATTTGAAATTATGATATTTTTAAAATTCTAATTTTAACAGAAGTTTCAAATTTTTTCTTGTTCCTATTTTTGAAAATTATTAATTTACATTCCTTTGAAATAATAAACTTTTGAAATTTTGATTCATTTCTCAGAATATCTTAAGTTTTGATTTTTATTTTTAATTCTAATTTAATCAAATTTTAAAAATTTGATCCTATTCCTATTTTTTAAAATAGTAATTTATATTTTATCAAATTATTAAATTTATAAATTTCAAACTTTGTATTTTAGAATATCTAAAATTTTGAAAATTTCAAAAATCCAATCTTAATCAACATTTCAAATTATGATCATGTTCTTAATTTTGAGAAATATTAGTTTATATTTTTTTCAACTAGTAAATTTCTATATTTTGAAAATAATTTTTTTGGCTCGGAATATCCGTAATTTTGAAATATTTAAAAATCTAATTTTAATCAAAAATTTCTAATTGCAATCCTATTCCTAATTTTTCAAAATTAGTAATTATATTTTTCTAAAATATTAAATTTTTATATTTTTGGAGTTTTTAATTTTCAGTTATTTTTGAAAATCTAATTTTATTCAAAATTTTGATTTTCAGATTTTCTAAAAATAGGTAATTACTGAAAATAGATATTCATTGACAAATTACCAAATCTAATATGCGATTCTTATGCAGATATGTACCTTCCTAATTTTTAGTTACTAAAGTTCAGAAATTACTTCAAATTTGAAATATCAAAAGGAAATGGTATGTTTGGTAATTTTTGATTTTTTTAGTTAACAATTATCATTTAAAAGATTCTAGAGATTTTAGTAATTATTGTATTTGGTTGTGCTGATGTCAATTATGTTAATCGTCTTCTATGTCTTCTTTTGGGTAATATGAAAAACGCATCCATTTTGTTCTCGATATCACATAGGCAACCTTGACATTTTTTATTTTTTATTTTTCATGTATAGTTATTTATGAGATTTGATGTTATACTCTTTTTTGCAGTTGTGAGATGCCATGTTAAATCTATTAGACTTCGTCTATATTCATCTGGAAGCCCAAACAGGTTTATTACTTGTTTTATTTCTTTACTCATTCAATGCATATTTAGTTACACATGAATATTTTTTGTTGATATCATCAGCATGTTATAATGCAAACCTCATTTATTTATTTTCCACATTACTAATCCATATTTTATTTTTTATTCAAATTTATTCTTTCATATACAAGATATTAAATTTTATCCTCAAAATAAAGTAATATTCAACATTTGCTATTAATTAAAATATACTTCTAATACATTACCTAATTCAAAATAAACTTATTTCCAGCTA
>JBAKGM010000081.1:12858581-12869086 GCA_037177215.1 Asparagus racemosus | reverse complement strand
TTTTGTTTTTTTTTTTTTTTTTTTTTTTTTTTTTTGGTGGGGTTGGGGGGGGGGGGGGGGGGGGGGATGATTAGTATTGAAAGTAAAATTCTTTTTGGTTGTATACGGCCCCAAGAACTTCCCCAAAAATTGATCCAATCTAATTACTCTAGATACAAATCAAAACTTCATCTAAATGACCAAACTCGATCTACACTTGACCAAACTTATTTGACCCAATTTGAGCAACTGAATCTGACTTAGATAATATCTAGTAGATTAGCACTTTGGGGATCCACCTAATAATAGGTAATCTTGGGATGCATTGCATTCATTCAAATGCATGGACTAGGATCAACTAGTTTTTTTCTTTTTTTTTTCATTTTAATGGTAAATCAAGTAGTGTGATACGATTGGATTATCTAGAAATAAACTTTTTAATATTTCCTATACGTTTTTAATCATGTATCACGGTATAAAAAGTATTCGATTTTATAAATAGTTCTGAAACATTGACTTTGATGATGTAAGATATATGTTAAAATCATTAATTATTTAAACTATTATTTCTAAATATTTGATTTGTAGTATATATCACATTTATTGGTATGGATTTTCAATGTAGGAATCTAAAATTTATATTTAAATACATACTACTCGTAACTTAGATACTATTAATAATAACACATCTTGGTCACACACACATATTAAAGTAGTGGTGAGGCCACTACTTCTAATGTAGATCATCTGATTGTTTTAATGGACGGTTATGGGCAATTGCGGCTCATTTCATTTCAAATATAACATTTACCATATCCCTATTAATTTCACCCACTTCAATTTTACACTCAAAAAGGTAAATCATAACCATGCATTAACAAACTAATAGTTAGATTAAAATTAGTGGTTTCTCCAGTACTTTTTTGTAGTGGAGAGAATTTGAATATCATATTACATGCATAAAAACATAACAAAATGAAATTCTAAAAGAACGTAAGTGTCCTTTGATTTTTCCGTAGAAAGTTTGGAAATTACATGTAATCTTTTCGTCCGTGGTAGACGGTTTAAATGTTGGATATGTTTTCTGCTCACCTTTTTTTTCCCCCGCCCGGCCCCCTCCAGTGGGGAAGTGTTAAATTCTAAAATATAAGGTGGGATCTCCTCAGTAAGATCCACCTTAGAAATTAAACATCAAAAATTTGATGCTATGAACGGGGATTGGTTGTCCTAATTTTACATTAGCCTTAACAACTTTTACCTAACATCCCTCTTAATTTTGCATTAGCCTCAACAAATTTTACGTAATGTCTCTCTTAATTTCCATCCCATTTTCAAATAGCAATTGATTTATTAGGTTAAAATTAAGTTGTACAAGTTGCTTTATTTTACGTAATGAAGAAATGTCATCGAACATTATTATTATTATTGTTATTTTGCTAAAAGATATCAGCAGTCCACCTTGCCCTTATCCGTGTTTCCTAATAAAGTATCCATCCTACTAAAGAGTGAATGCACAAGTAAAAACATATAACATATAATGCACTTAATTTTCTCATCCTGTATTCTCGTTAATTTAATTCACAAACTATTATGAAGTACGTAATTACTACAACATTTTTAATTAGAGGTTAAAAAAAAGATGTGATTAAATATAATGAAATTTTATTTATGTTTTACAAATCTTTCATTCAGATGAAAGCAATCAGTAATACGAATTTTACATTACATATTATCAGATAACTATTATAAACTTTAAGGTATTATCATAAAACTGTCATACAAACATCTAATGATATATGAAGTTTACGTTTTTGGAGAAGAGTAATCTATCAGAATCTGCGGTTCATGTTACACTCGTTTGTGATGAGCGCTTAGAATATGAATATTCTAAGCTGATTTGAATGTTCACATTTGAATCTTTTTAAATTCATGGCTTATTTCTTGTCGGGTACAATATTGATTTTAGAAGTAGATCTAATCCCTCTTTTATATATAACAAGAAATTGGTGGTTCTTATAAAGTTTTCTATCTTATTAGAAGATGACATGTGGATATCTAATCTTATCATCTAATTAAGAATAGTCATCAAATTAAAATTATCCATAATTAGAAAATTATAATAATCAAATATTGTATCCGGATCCTCTCCAATTAGATGGTAATTGAAGAGTCTCTAATTTCTCTAATCATTACCATACATTCTAACTTTAAGGGACAAGATTATGCCACGAGATAAAACCATTATGATCTTAAAAATCAATATTTTTCGAAAACCATTATTCTTTGAAAACCACTATCACAATAAAGAAGTCTTACATGGTATAATCTTGTCCATTGAATTTAGAATGTGCAGTAATTATTAGAGAAATTGGAGACTCAGCAATCATCACCTAATTGGGATGATCTAAATCCTCGAATATTTAGTAATCCTAATCAAATTATAACTATCTGTTGATGATCTAAATCACACAGTCAAATAAGTGAGTTGTTGAGGTGATTAGGGTTCACTAACTTCTCTTGATGTTTAGTTCGGATTATTCCCTAATGTTCTCTGCACAAATAACAAATCGTAAGAGGTTGGGGCGGGTCCCCGGTAGTTCCTCCGACGATCAAGTTAGCTGACAATCTTGAGTGGGGAAAAATAACATAGAATCGGCTCAGACTTCTTTTAATGGAAAATAGTTCAGAAAGTTGCTTACCACAAAATATGGAATAGTCCCCCTATTTATAATAGTAATAGAGCGGTAGATCCGTAACTTCGGTCGAGTGTGAGCTGGCGGGTGAGTCAGCACTGGTTTTACAGGTGTCGGCCGTTGATTGGTGAAGAGGTCATCTCAGCGTTGGTGTGAAGTGACTGGAGGCACGCGTGCCGACGTGTCTTAAAGATCTACGAGCATGGAGAATTGATGGTTGTGATCTCGCATTCAATGCGACGGTGACCTAATGCCAGTGAGGGGCTTGAGACAATTCATCGTCTTCCTATCCTAGGTGGAATGCCGTGATGTCCCACCTTTTGTGTCGACTTAGCAAGGAGTTGACCAACTGGCCATTCAGGTTGTCGGCCGGGTCGACTCAAAAAGGAGTCGGCAATTAGTACCGTCTTTTGAGTCGATCAGGCGAGGTACTGGCTCTCCGAGTCAACTGAGTTAGGTGTTCGGTTTGCCTCGATGTAATGAACCGGTCCAAGAACCCCAATACGGGATATTTGTCAGATAATCGGTTTGATTATAACTTGAAAATGAAAGTGCCATAACACTATCCATAATTAAAAAGCTCATAATCATATTAGAAAATTCTAATAATTAAGTATTTAGTAATCCTAACCAAATTATAATTATCCATAATTTTAAAAAAAATCTCATAATAATATCCCTCATTTATATATAAATTGGTAACTACTCCTATAGGCTAAAAAACACTATATGTGTTAAAAAACAACTATCACATTTCAATCTATCCTATCAGAAATTGACATATTGACACCTAATCATATCTTCACCTAAGAATCCTACTCAAATTAAAACATTCCATAATTACAATAATTCTGATCATCAAAACACTCCTTTCTAATTCACTCTACCTAAAAGTTCTTATGAAATTAAAACTATCCATAATTTAAAATTTCCATTAATCAAAGCCCTCCTCTATATAAAATGATGTTTCAAGAATAGAAAATTATCAACTACCCCCTTCAAAATCTAAAAATTACCAACAACCCTTTAAAATTCAAAAATTACAAACTATTCCTTGAGACCCAATAATTTGAAAGAACCTCGTGATAAATCTAAAACTCTAAATAGGCTCCTAAAATATTAGAATTTTGTAAACAACTCCTTAATATTTAAAAATTACAAATAAACCCATCAAAATCTAAAAATTATTAAAAAAATCCTATGAAAATTAGAAATAGCACATTGCAAAAAATCCATTAATTTAAAAATTATAAATAAACCCTTGAGAAATTTGAAAATTACAAATAACACCATCAAATTCAATAAATTATAAATTGCCCCGTTAAAGTCCATAAATTACAAATAATTCCTAGAAAATCCAAAAATTATAAAAATTCCTTTGAAAAAATTTAAAAATTAAAAATAGCCCCCAAAAATTTTATAAACGACCCCTAAAAAATTTACAACTAGCCCCTTGCAAGTTTCTTAAGTTACAAACACCCCCTTGAAAATTTTACAAACAACCATTTGAAAATTTTACAACCAATCCCATGAAAGTTGCTAAAGTAACAAAAATCATGCTAAAAATTTCAAAATTTAACAAATTACTCCTTAAAAGTTTACAAGCAACCCCTTGAAAGTTTTCAAAATACAACTTCCCTAAAGAATTTATTAAATACCCCCTAATAGTTTTATGAATTATAAATAACCCCACAAAAGTTTACAAAATAGCCCCCTGAAAACTTTATAACCACCCCCTTGAAAGTTTTACAAATTATAAACGACCCTCAAAACTTTACAAACAGAACCTGAAAAATTCTAAATTTACAAATAGTCCCCTAATTTAACATATAATTTTAAAATATTATAATTTATCATTGGTATGGGGAATGCATGAGGTGGCCGAGTATAATGATCTTGCAAAGTTCTATGTCCTTAATACTAGGGATGATGGAACTTCCTATTACCCATTTTGAGGATTAAAGGAAAGTCTTAATCTCATTTGCATCTCATCTTGGGCGAATCAAACATAAGCATTGATTGAAATCTTGAGACATTAAGATCCCAGTCATTTGCTAATTTTAAAAAATCATAAATTTTTATTTATATTTATAAAGGAGATTGATGGTTAAATTATCTAATTTTGAATTTTAAACTTAAGACTGTAATTTATCTAAGAAAAACCTTACCACTCAACCTATCTACTTTAACTGATAAAAAAAACTTTATTATCTTCTTCTCATAACATAGTAAAAAGAGGTACTCATTGTTTCTTCCTTCATAGGCATCTAATGTACTGGTTAATAAATGATCTGTAAATTATTGTCTAAAAAAATATAATCAATCATCTCTCTCATTACACTATGGTAGCTTAACGTACTCGAACGGTGTATAAACCAATATAAATAAACCAAAGAAATCAAAATAATCCGTGTGAGCACAAGCTTAAAACTTATTTCTTATCCCTCCTTTATATATAATAAGAATTAGTGCTCCTAAAAACATAAAAAAACTAACATGTGTCATCTAAATGTATAATATGTGTCATATTAAAATATAGTCATTTGCCCTTCTAGAAGATGACATGTGTACACCTTATCTTATCTTTACCTTCTAATGATCAAATAATTGGTAATTCTAACCATATTATAACTATCTAGAAATAAAAAATTCTCACTATTATATCATTATCAGAAATTGACATGTTGACACCTCATTCTATCTTTACGTAAAAATCCTAATCAAATTAAAAAATTCGTAATTAGAAACTTCTAACAATCGAAATCATCCTTTCTAAACTTACAAATATCTCCTTAAAATTTTACAAACAACCCTTTAAAAATTTTATAGCTAGCCCCATGAAAGCTGCAAAAATAATAAATAGCTTACTGAAAATTCTAGAATTTTACAAACGGCTCCCTAAAAATTTTATAAACAATCCCTTGAAAATTTTAAAAATTACAATCACCCGACGAAAAATCTAATAAATAGAAATAGCCCCATGAAAGTTGTAAACAATCCCTTAAGATTCAAATATTATAATAAACCGTCGAGAAACTTGAGAATTATAAATAGTACCATAAATTTCAGAAAATTATAAACTGCTCTTTTAAAATTAATAAATTACAAACAATCCTGAAAAGTCCAAAAATTATGAACAATTCTCTAAAAATTTTAAAATTACAACAAGACCCCTAAAATTTTACAAACAAACCCCTAAAATTTTTACAACTAGCCCCTTAAAAGTTTTAAAAGTTATAAATAGCCCCTTAAAAATTTTATAAACAGTCATTTAAAAATTATACAACTAGCCCCATGAAAGTTACTAAAGTAACAAACACCATGCTACATATTTTCAAATGTTAGTTATAACCCAATAAAAATTTTACAAATAACCTCTTGAAAGTTTTCAAAATTACAAATACCCCCTAAGAATTTACAAAAGGAGCCCTAAATTTTTGTAAATTACAAATAACCCCATAAAAATTTTACAAAACAACACCTAAAAATTTTACAACCACCCCCTTAAAAGTTTTAAAAATTATAAATAACCCTCAAAACTTTACAAGCAACATCCCAAAAAATTCTAAAATTACAAATGACCCCCTAATTTAATATATTATATTATAATATTATAATGTTATAATATATTGGTGTGGAGAATGTGTGAGGTGGAAGGGTATAATGGTCATGGAAATCTTATGTCTTTAATACTAGGGGATGATGGAACTTCCTACTACCTATTTCGGAGATTAGAGGAAAGTCATGATCATATTCGTGTTGCAATCTTGGACAAACCAAACATGAGCATTGATTGACATCATTGCACATTGATATCATAGTCATTTTTTCTATTGATAAGAAAAAACTTTATTCTCTTCTTCTCATAACATAGCAAAAGGAGGTGCTCATTGTCTCTTCATACATAAATATTTAATATATTAGTTAATATATGATCTGTAAGTTAATATGTATAAAGAAATATAATTAACCATCTTTCTTAATATATTGGAGTAGCTTAACATATCCAAGGGACGGATAAACTAACATGTATAAACCAAAGAAATCAAAACTATCTGTGCTAGCATGAGCTTAACACTTATGATATCTAATATCAATTCTTGTTTCTTATTATATCTAATATCAATTCTTAAGATCTTAAGTATTCAAACCAATAACATGATAATTATTTATATAGAATGGTTATATTTAGTTCTAACTAAGTTATTTCTTTATATAAGTGTTTAAATAAATTTATTTGATAATATTTAAGTATTAGCAGTTGCTAAAAAACTAAAAAGAAATGATACATCACATGTTAGTAGTTGAAGCATACAATATATTTGAATTGTGCTTTTGAAGGTGAGGGCATAGTGTTTTTGCTATTTACAGCTAGTTTTTGATGAACAGAAGGGGTTTCATGTTGAAACCTCATATTTTTTTTTTATTATAATCCAGCCTGGAATCAAACCCAAGACCATGGGAGCTATATTGAAACTTTCTAACCGTCCGAATTATCTATGATGGATAAAATCTCATCCTTGTTCTCAAAAAAAATGTTAGTAATTAAAATTGTAATACTTCTATTTGCATCATATATAAATTTCAAATTAAATGAAAAAAAATTCATCACCATCATCTATCCAATCCTGTCTAAATAAATAAAAAATAAAAACAAAGGGGAAATCCTATCTAAACAAATATTTATCCAATTTTTGCTTCCCCCCCCCCAACCTCCCCCCAAAGTAACTATAGTATTTCCTAAATATCCTAATCGGTTAAATTACAAGATTGATATTTTTAGTAGATTTATGTTTATAACATCATTTTTTCCCCTTTCACTAACAACATTATGATATTAATATCGACATTTGAACATAATATGGGGGTATTTGGTGACATTACTAGTCATCTTAAACTTTGGTATTCTTGGGGCACCTATGTGGTTTCCCATGACATTAGGTTAAAGTGGTATGTATAATGTAGTGCTTTGCTTTGGTGATTTGGTGTGAGAGAAATTCTAGAAATTTGTGTTTTTGGCACAAAAACAGACATGCAACTTTTGGGGAAAATTAACAATTTCTCCATGTTTACGTTAGGTAATATTTCTCTTAGGGCATGTTTGGTAAGTAGAAAAGGAATGGAAAGTAGAAAGTAAAGAGAAAATACCTTCTCAAGAAAGTATTTTCTCTTCATCTTATTATGTAAATCTTGTTTGAAATAGGAATGAGAAATGTAGAAAGTTGGGATGACGCTGATGTGGCAGCTAATATGGCAATCCACTTACAAGAAAAATTATTAAATTTTCAAATGAATTAATGTTATGTTACTATGTAAAATTAACTTTAAGATATTAATATATGCAATAAGATCTTCTAAGAAAATAATTCATACTTTTAATATTTTATTAGCAAAAAATTTTATAAAAAACTATTACCTTTCAACCTGAAAAAAGATCAACGTAAGTGATCCCCTACAAGTTGAACATATTTTCTAAATTGTTTATCTCAAGCCCAACCTTTTCAATTCAATGATTTTTAAACTTTATATATGCCACATTACATTTTAACTATTGTCTAATTTCTTGCAGTCTAAATACAAACAATTTTAAGTTAGGTGATGTTATGGTGCTTTCATTACTAAATACTAATCTCCTCTCAATAGCAGACAAGTGTCCCGCATTATGCTTAATCAAGCCAGCTCAGCATTCCAAGGATATTAAAGACCCAGCACGCTCGACT
Source organism: Asparagus racemosus (assembly GCA_037177215.1). Classification (NCBI taxonomy): domain Eukaryota; kingdom Viridiplantae; phylum Streptophyta; class Magnoliopsida; order Asparagales; family Asparagaceae; genus Asparagus; species Asparagus racemosus. Next base: position 12,860,694 of record JBAKGM010000081.1, on the reverse strand, counting down.
CAATCAGGCCGACATCTCGCGTAGCTGAGTCGAAAGGCGCTACTTGTCGACCACCCCCTTGGGCTAACTCAAGGTGTGCCGCTCTCAACTGATTAGGCGACCGACATCTCCCGTAGCCAAGTCAAAAGATGGTACCTCTCGGCTCTTGACCAAATGAGTTAAAAAGCGATTGTTACCTCGAAAAACTCCCGCTAAGAGCTGATTACCTTCGCCATAACTGTCATTAAATGCATAATCGGCGCCATCATTTCTCCATCCCCAACAGTCTTTAAGACACATCGGACCACGTCGGCTCCGCACACCTCCTGTCACTTCACATTAAAACGCTGAGGTGACTTCCCCACCACTTGGCAACCGACACCTGTAAAGCTACACTGACTCAGCCGCCAGCTCAGACTCGACTGAAGTAACTAGTGTAGGCATTAAAAATTGCTGAGGAACCCCAGGTTTGACTTAATCATAAGAAAGTCAAAGAACGAAACCATCAAGTCCTGAGGAGATCAACTACGAAGGCAAAATCAATATCCAAGGCATCTTAAAACATCTTGTGGTGCTATTTGGCGCAGCACTTGGTTGTGCCATGCCACTGGCGCGGCACCTTGGTTGTGCCATGCCACTGGCGCGGCACCTTGGTGTGCTGCGCCACTAGCGCGGCACCTTGGTGTGCTGTGCCACTGGCGCGGCACTTAGTGTGTCATATTGTTGGCGCGGCACCCTTAAGTGACGCGCTCAAGAAGGGCCCAATTAATGTTTGTGGGGTCCATTTAACGTTTCAAATTAAAAGAGACGTTCAGTTATCTTAATGGGCAGTTACACGCTGAAAACACGCCCACTAAGCGTGAAATGAGGGCATTTAATCGTGCCTAAAAAGGGGGAAATAACGGTTAAAGTAGGATCGGTGCGCAGCAGTATGAAGCAGCCATAACTGCCGCGCCAATGGCGCGACAGTACCTGCCGCGGCAGTCACAACTGCCGCGCCCATCACACATGTGATGCATGTTGTTTTCAGCAGTTTTCCCTGAAGACTATAAATACACCCAGGCATCCATTGTGCAGGGGGATCGAGATTTTTGGAGATCAAGAAAACTCAGAGCTTGGTGATTTTCAAGAAAACAAAGGATTTCATCCACCTAGAAGATCCTCGAGTTTAAGCTTTGTCTTATTCTTGGGAAGAGTAGATATCTTATCTCGCTAAGATATTTGCTTCAGTTTTCATCTCCTTTGTGAGACGTAAACTTAACCTATCAGTTCTGTAATCATTGCTTGGTGGTCCACGGACGACGCGTCCCCGGCACAGGCAAACAACCCACGAAAGTAGGAGATTACTACATAGTGACTCTTCTGTTCGAGTTTGTAACGAGTGATTTTGTTTTCCTTGTAATTGAGAGTTTTACACTTGTAATTCTTATCTGTTTTCATTGTCAAAACGTTTTGTAATGGAATCCGCAAAGAAAACTAATTTCACGGCAAACATACACCAGTGGCGAAGATGAGCACTGTTCGGACACTAATCTCTCTAGCAGCAAATGGTGGATGGGAACTACACCAACTAGACGTGAAGAATGCGTTTTTTTATGGGGATCTAGTGGAGGAGGTGTATATGAAGATACCACCAGGATTTACCACAGGACAGATAGTGGGTAAGGTCTACAGGCTAAAGAAGTCTCTGTATGGGCTAAAGCAGTCTCCCCGAGCATGGTTCGACAGGTTCAGGAGGGCTATGGTTGGTATGGAATATAAACAGATCAATGCTGACCATACCGTATTCTTTCGAAGAAGTGGGTGCCACGTCACTATGCTTGCAGTATATGTAGATGATATGATCATCATAGGGGATGATGAGAAAGAGACTACCCAACTCAATGTGAGATTGAGTAAAGAATTTGAAATGAAGGATCTGGGCCAGCTTCGATACTTTCTTGGAATAGAAATAGCTCATGGAGCGGAAGGGATTGTTCTCTCCCAGCGAAAGTATGCACTAGATCTTTTTGCGGAGACAAGGATGTTAGGGTGCAAACCTGTTACTACACCGATCAATCAAAGGTTTAAGCTGAGTGCTGAGGCAGGAGAACCAGTTGATCGTGAGAGATATCAGAGGCTGGTTGGTAGGTTG
>JBAKGM010000081.1:12796538-12807140 GCA_037177215.1 Asparagus racemosus | reverse complement strand
GATGTCGGCGCCCTTGCGGGGCTCGGCGGGGCCGAAGCGGGGAACAATCGCCGGAGATTCGACGGTGGTGGTGACGGAGGGGGCGGGGGAGGAGGAGGCGGCGGCGAGGGGGAGGAGGTAGGGTTTTTTTGGAGGGAAGGAGAGGGTGGGTTTGGGCATTGAGGGTTTGGAGAAGGCGGAGGAGGGCTTGGACAGGGCGGCGAAGTTCGCCGTCGCCGCCGCTGCGGCCGCCGGGGGGCACGCCATTGGGAGATTGAGGGGGTTTGCGGAGAGCGAGGGAGTGAGGGCTGGGGATTTTTTTGGGGCGTTTTTGTAATGGTTAACGGATTGTGACAGATCATGACTGAAAAAAGATTGAGCTTTCTTGCATTGCTCAAGAAATTCGTAAGAAACCCTCTCAATCACGAAAGATCTTTACGAACCTTAAAATGTCTCTCTTCACTCTTCTCTACAACCCCGATTCAACAACAATTATAATGATGGCTTAATAAATCTCCTGAGGGCATTTAAAAAAAAAGCTCCTTCTCTATTTTGATTTCACGTATGATTCCTTCTTTAACTCGGATTATCAAATTTCAATCCTCTTTCAATTGGGGTTTAATTCCAACTGAAATTGTTTCTTCCTAGTCAAATTCAAATCTTACTTTCAGTCCAATTATAATTACATGAATACAAAGATAAATCATAAAATAGATGCCCCTTCTTAAGCAGTTAGTATCCTTACGTATATAAATACTGGGATATATTGATATAACCATGTCCGAATAATCTGATGTTCGGAACTACGTCGATGAGCTTGCTTGGGGCACTGGGGGTGACGGTAGGCGAAATTTTTTTATTATTTTATGCGTCACGTGCACTTCTGTCGGTGTCAGCGTTGGTTTATTATTTATTGAGGGGGTTAGCCTTACCTGGGGGTGACATATTTTTAGAAGTTTATTTTTTTGGGTTTGTATCCTCGATGGATTTATTAATATGTCAAAGATTATGTTATGATTTCGGTCCCGCGTGTGATGGGTTATTATTAGATCAGGAACATGTGTCTACTTCGTGAAAAGGATGTAATACCAGTGTTATTATTTTTATTAGATTATGTTTCCATCTAATGAAGGTTTTGGGTTTATATTACTATTTTTGTATTAAGCATTTCAGTTTCATTTCTCCCATGGCTTCTATGTATTTCCACTTCCATTGCTTTCCATGTTAATAATGGTGACGTTGATGGATTCCCGCATCACTAAAGGTGTCCCCCAGCAAGGCTGCCTAATTTCTCTGTCTCTCTTCGGTCTAAGGTTTAATTACAATAAGCGCCATGTGTTATGGTGGTTCAATCATTTATACCCTCAAAAATTTCTAATTAGCATTTACATTCTCTGAATCTCATCTGATGTTACAATCTTGTGCTAGAAGCGATTTAGTATAATTTTCAATTAAGCCGAGGGTAATGTGTAATCTATCCATCATTGATTCTCACATGACATCTCAATGTTAGTTGGAAAATAGTTTAGCTTGGAGTTTGCGGTTGTAGATTGCAAGTGCTAAAAGATAGCTAATCACTATATTTTATTACACTTTAATACTTTTATTATCTATTTTATTGAATAAATATACTTACTAATATCCTTTTCATGAATTTACAGGAAATAAAGAGATTATCAAAGAAAAAAAATAAAGAAGCCTCAAAGACCTGCTCTTAAAGTCTAAAAGAAGCTTAGAGGAAACCCACAAAGCCCAAAAGTCTAAGAGGAGTCGAGTCAACAAGTTAAAAAAAAGATAAAAATATGTTACCAACTAAGTGATGCATTAATCGTATAGCTAATTGATAAGCTAATCAATTAGTTTGAAATAGAAAGTAATCAATGGTTGGTTTTGATGTCTTGAAATCTAAGTTTGATCCAAGTGTTGCTGTTGATTACCATATGCTATAAATAGGACTATAGGGTGGGGTGAGGGATATAGAACATTGGAGAATTTTTTATTAAAAAAACTATTTTTGAAAAATAATAAGCAAAACTGACCATTTTATGAAAATATTAGCAAAATCGACCGCAGCCAAAAAGAGGTCGAGTTTGTAAAATATTAACTTTAAAATACACGGGACAATCAGTCCCTTGTAAATAGTGGTTGGTTAATCTGAAATGTTGTCTCGTGTACTTTGTACTAAAATGCTTAATATTTAATTAATGAGAACTAAATACACGGAACTACTAGTCCCGTGTATTTTAAAGCTAAATTTTTACAAAATCGATGTCTTTTTAAAAAAAAGAGGTCGATTTTTTAAATAATTTTACGAAACGGTTAATTTCGCTAATTATTTTTCAAGAAGGGTATTTCTTAAAAAAAACTCTTCGTAGAAAATTTTGTAAAACTCCATTTTGGATAGGGGGACTGCTCTTTTAGGGAAGACCTTCTAAAATTATAAACTTTAGTTTGTAATAAATAAAAAAGTTCTTCCTTTCTTAAATTTTTTTCTGCTTTTCTTTTGATGATCAAGATCTGATTCACAAAGAGCCAACTCCTTGCAATGTAAGTTTTTATTTTTTTTCTCTTTTATTTCTTATTTAGAATTGCATATTTAGAATTTAATTTCTTTTTTATTAATGCTTTGTAGTTCAATTTAATTTCTTTTTTTATTCATGCTTTGTGGTTTATGATTTATTTGCTTTTTATTCTTACTTTCTAGGAGTAGAATGAGTACCTAATTTATTTAGGATATCTAGGATTAGATGAAGCTAGTTTTTTTTTAGTTTTTAAATTGCTCTATTTTTATGCTTAAACTATCATGGTACGATAATTAACTAGAATAATAATTGGTAGGAAAAGAATTTGGTAGGTTATACTTATTGTAAACGGTTTGGTAATTTATGCCTTTCAATTCTAGAATTGCTATCTAATTACTTTTTTATTCATGAATAATAATATTGCTTGAATTTTTTTTTTGATAGGTTATGCTTGTTTGCATTACTTGATAATAGATGTTTAATAATTCTAAGTAATATGAGAATTAAAAGAGAATAGTTCTTAAATCCCAGTAAGAGTTAACTAGTGGATTCAATCCCACATTCTTAGTTTATTCATTTGATTTCCACCATCTCTTTATTTGCTTCTTATTTTGGTTTTATTCTCTTTCTTATTTTCTTTTATGTGTTTTTTTTCTTTCTCTCTCTCTCTCTCTCTCTCTCTCTCTCTCTCTCTCTCTCTCTCTCTCTCTCTCTAGTCTTTTTATTTGCAACAAGCACACCCAAACCAATCTTTACACACACTCTCTCGTTTCTTTCGCATTGCAAGAACCATTTTAGAACTTTCTAATATCACTCTTTTCTCATGGAATCGACACTTGCATGCTACAAACACTAGTTGTGCACTTGCAATGTTTTATGTAGAACACATCAAGTTTTTGACGTTATTGCCAGGGAACGTGCTTGTGTTTATTTTAGTTCTTTAATTTTGTGTTTCACTGTGAAGGATCGAGCTAGAAGAAGATTGAAAACTAAAGAAGAACATTTCCTTCAAGAGGGTCCATCCCCCTGCAAATGTGAGTTCTCTCTCTTGTGATTTTCAATTTTCAATTTCACCCTCTAATAAGGATTCTCACAATTAGTGAAACATTAGGTAATTAAAAAAATTTCTCTTGTTGACCATAATTAAATTTACCATTCACTTTAACTATTAAACAAGATAATAATTCAAACAAGAGCTCTCTTTCTCACATTTGTTTTTTTTTTGTGTGAACCTAATAAAATAAATTAGCATCCACTTGTAGCTGTTTTCATTTCTTTGGGTTGCATTTGCATATAGTTAGTAGGTACCAAAGTGACTTGGGCATTTTGATTTATGCGCACACTTGAAAATAATTCTAAGGTTAAAAACCCAGATGAAGAAAAGATAAGGGATTTCATCATCATTTCATTAGCCCAAAATCACTTAATTCCTCACTACACAAACCGAAGCATTAAAATTTATTAGACGCAGACCCTAAGGATTTGAGCTCAATAGGAAACAAGAAATTCTTAAGTGAACCGGTTCAAGTGTATTTGACTCTGTTGATATCTAAGGCAAGAGTTAGAGTGGTGAAAGCTCTTGTAAGAAAAGTGGTTATTTAATTGGCACCCGAGTCATGCTCAAGAAGAGCCCCTCTAAACTTACTCTTCTCTAGCTAACTGATCAAGTAAACTTGGGTTTATTCACTAAAGTAGTTTTGGTTAGGAGCTGGTCTAGTACAGTTTAGGTTTAACCCCAAAAATTAGGGCTGATTGATCAAGTGGCTTGTCTTTTGATTTGTTTAGTTAGGTTTATCTTTTCTCCATCTTTTTCTTTTACAAAAATCATTTAGATATTTTTAGTTTTCCTCTTTTAAAAACAAACAAAAAAAATTTTCTTTTTAGATCTTTTTCTTAGGTTTTATAGAAAAAAATACAAAAAGAGTTTCATCAGTGTATGCAAGTTTGGATTAGGGTTAATACAAAAGGTTTACTTCGTGTTCAATTTTAATGAAAAGAAATGGTGAATCCTAACCCACTCGTGCTTCAGAATATATGTTATCCTACTAGGAATACAATCTTATTTTGTATCGGACTTCCAGATGTTAATGGTATTAATTATGAGCTTAGAACTCACTTCATAAACATACTTCCCAAATTTTTAGAAAATGAGTCTGAAGATGCCTACATTTTTATATCTAAATTTGAGAAAGCCTATCTTATGATAAAAATTAGAGAGTTATCTCATGATGCAATTAAGCTTAGATTTGTCCCCTTTTCTTTGAAAGATAAGGTTAAGAAATGGTTGTATAGCTTACCTACAAATTCTATCTCCACTAGGGATAAATTTGTTATCGTTTTTATAAAAAAATTCTTCCCAATTTATAAAATGGTAAAGCTTAGGAACAACACTTAGTCTTGTAGGATAATTCTAGGGGACTATTCTAAAAGTCTTTCAATAAATTTAAAGATCTTCTTATATAATATCCTCATCATGGTTTAGAGAAGTGTAAACGCCAAATTATTTATGAAGGATTAGATTATTTTTCAAAGATATCCTTCGAATCTATTTGTTAATGAGATTTCATGAAAAAAATGCTGATGAAGCTTAGGAATTTTTAGAGAATTTATCTGATAAAATTATGCAGTCAGAACACTGTGATGAAAAGCAACTTCATCTATTCCCTCAACTAAATCTAGTGGTTTGTCCTTAGAGTCGAACATAACCTCTGAAGCTAAGATGGCTAATATTCTACATCGGTTAGAAGCCTTAAAACAAAAAATTGAGCTCCTACTCAGATCAACCAAGTTTCTTTCCCAGATTGTCATAAGTGCCTATCTCTAGCTCATGTTTTAGAGGAATTTAAGAAACACCCAACTACTCGATCAGATGAATGTTCCGTTCCAGTGTCCTAGGACTGATCCATTTTCTTCAATTTACAATCTGGGTTGGAGGAATCATCCTAACTTTGTATGAAATCAGAGCAATTTCTCAGAAAATCAAAAATCCAATCCCTCTTTAGGTTCACAATTTCCTAGAGGAAACACGAGTCCATTCAACACTCACAATAGTTTTCATGAGTCACAACCCAATCTTTCATACCCAAAATCAACGTTCTCAAAATTATTCTGTTCCACTGAGTTTTGACTATGAGAAATAATTCAATTTCTTAGAGAAAAGTCTAGAAGCTATGATAAACGCATCTATATAGGCTACTAATATGTTGACTCAATCATCCAACACTTTAAATTTCTTCATGCAAATAACAGGCCAATTGTTATATTCTAACACTCAAGCCACAACTAGACTAGATACTCAACTAGGACGACTAGCTAGTGATGTGAGTGAAAAAGAAGAGAAATATCCCAATCAACTAGTTGCAAATCCTAAAAATACTGGATCAGGTTCATCCAATCTAGCTCAAGTAAATGCAATCCACACTTAAGGTCAGGAAAATAGGTTGATAACTAAGTTAGAATGCCCTCTAACCAAGCTCCTTCTTTCTTTGCTGAACTTGAAAAATCTCCTCTCTCTCTCTCTCTCTCTCTCCCTCCCCCCCTTCTAATAATTTTGTATAATAGTCAACCCCTTTTGATGAACAAGAACCTGAGACCAGATCTAAGCTCAATCTAGATAGGTATAAACCCTTTGCTCCCTTTCTTGATAGACCTAGACCTAGGAAAAACCCTCCTCAAATGGAGAAGATCTTAGAAACATTTAAGCATGTCAAGATTAACATTTCTCTCTTAGATGTCATCCAATGAATCCCATCTTATGCAAAAAAAAAATTTTAAAGGATTTGGACACTTAGGAGCTAGTGTATATCTCCATCTTTATTCAGTTATCAACAACTAAGGGTAGGAGAATTGAAACCAACCAGATGTACCATCCAGTTAGCTGATAGGTATGTAAAGATATCTAAAGGAGAGATAGAGAATGTTTTGATTAAGGTCGAGGAGTTTATATTTCATGTTGGTTTCATAATTTTAGAAACACAACCCATTTCTAATCTCAAGGGTCAAATTCTAGTCATTTTAAGAAGACCGTTCTTAGCCACTTTAAATACTCAAATCGATTGTAGAATCATTCGAATGAAGTTATCTTTTGAAAACATGATTGTATATCTCAGCATTTTCAATCTAGAGAAACAGCTGAGTGATCCATCAGATCAACCCCCTAGAAGTGAACTTCATTAGGGAATATCAAGCGAACAATTAGAAGAAGAGTGTGAGTTAGATTTTAGTTTATCTGACCTAAGTTTTGAGGAGATATTTGACAGAGAAATTAAGCTGTCAGAAGAGTTAGATCAGCCAGTAGATCACTACACTAAGATGACAACCTGAACCTTGGGATATAAAACCTCGAGTCTAACTTTGTCCATCTATAGAGGAACCCCCTAAGCTAGAGCTCAAATCTTTACCTACAAATTTAGAGTATGCCTACCTAGGAGAGAATGAGATCTTATCAGTCATTGTTGCTTCTGATTTGACAACCAGTAAAAAAAGCCCTCTTAGATGTCTTGAGAGAAAATAGGGAAGCCACTAGATGGACTATGACTGATATCAAAGTGATCAGTCCAACCATTGATTAACATAGAATCTATTTGACAAATGATGCCAAACCAAACCTATTAAGGATCCTCAGCATAGGTTAAACCTAGTGATGAAAGAAGCAGTAAGGAAAAACATTTTTAAATATCTTGATAATGGGATCATTTATCCTATTTTTAATAATGCTTGGATAAATCTAGTCTAGCTTGTTCCTAAGAAGTCTGGGATCACATTGGTCCAGAATGAGGCTAATTAGTTCCCACTCAAATTCAAATCGGAAGGCTAGTCTACATCAATTACAAAAATTTAACTTAGCTACACGGAAAGATCACTTCTTTTTTTCCTTTCATAGACCAGATACTTCAACGTTTAGTAAGACACGAGTTTTACTGTTTCTTGGATGGATATTTAGGTTACAACTAGATCCCCATTGCTCCCGATCACATGCCCATATGAAACTTTTATCTCTGTCACATGCCTTTTGGGTTATGCAATGCTCCCGCCACATTCCAATGTGGCATGATCAGCATCGTTTCTAATATGGTTGAGCAATTCATGGAGATCTTTATGGATAATTTTTCCATCTTTAGTGATACACTTTCTGAGTATTTGCATCATCTCAAACTTCTCCTAGCATGGTGTAAGGAGAAAAATCTGACTTTCGATTGGGAGAAATATAACTTCATGTTCAAACATGGACTTGTCTTTCGATATGTTGTTTCCAATAAGGGAATAGAAGTTGACAAAGCTAAGTTCGATCTCATTTTTAACCTTCCCCCTCTCAAAAATATTAAGGGTATTAGATTATTCATTGGTCACGCTAGCTTTTACAGACGGTTCATCAAAAACTTTAGCAAAATTGCTAGGCCTTTGACTAATCTTTTGGCCAAGAATACACCCTTTGAATTCTCCCCTAAATGCCTTATGGCATTTAGTAATATAAAGAATGAGCTAACCTTAGCTCCTCTCATTCATGCACCGGATTGGACCCTACCCTTTGAGTTAATGAGTAATGCATCCAATTTTACTATTGGTGCTATCTTAGGACAACAGATAGATGGAAAGCCTCATGTGATTTACTCTGCTAGTAGAACATTGAACAATGCACAATAAAACTACTCTATCACCGAGAAGGAGTTCTTAGCTGTTATTTTTGCTTTAGAGAAATTCAACTCCAACATTATTGGGACACTTATCAAAGTTTACATTGATCATGCTGCACTAAAATATCTTTTGATCAAGAAATATGCTAAAGCACAACTCATTATATGAATACTTTTGCTCCAATGTTTTATTTGCAAACTATTGATAGGAGAAAAGCAGATAATCATATAGCAAACCACTTGTCTAGACTCCCTAACGCACCAACATTCAATGTTCTGATAAATGATCAATTTCCTAATAAACAACTCCTACAATTCTAGTCAGTACCATGGTTCGTAGATATTGTGAACTTTTTTATTACAAAAGAGATCTCTTCTCATTGGTCTAAACAAGATATATCTATTTTTCTCTCCCAGATGAAGTATTTCTACTGCAATGGTCCCTGCTTATTCAAGTATTGTACTAATTAGACCTTTAAAAGGTATATTCTAAATAAAGAAACTAAGAGTGTTTTTTCTTTTGTTATGAGCAAACTTGTGGGGGCCACTTTGGTCCAAAAAACTACTAATAAAGTTCTTTAATGTGGGTTGTACTAGTCCAATCTGTTCAAAGATGCCTTGTAAGACTGTAACTGTTGTTAGTTTTTAGGAAGAATCACTAGAAGAAATATGATGCCATTACAACCAATTCTCATTGTTGAGCTTTTTAATGTGTGACGTACAGATTTTATGGGTCAATTTCTAAACTCTTTTAGAAATTTGTACATTCTTATTGTTGTAGAATACATGTCAAAATGGGCTAAAGAGGTTGTATATAAAACTAACGACAACAAGGTGGTTGTCAAATTTCTCAAAGCCCATATATTTTCATGGTTTGAAGTGCCATGTGCTACCACTAGTGACAATAATACACATTTTTGCTATCGTTTTTTTGAAGCTTTGATGAGGAAATGCTCAATTACTCATAAATTATCTACTCCTTTTCATCTCCAAACTAGTGGACAAGTTGAGATCACTAATAAACATATCAAACAAATTTTAGAAAAAAATGGTAAATCAAAATAGAAAAGATTGGTCTGTTAGGTTAAATAATGCTTTATGGGCCTATTGAACCGCTTTTAAGATAAAACTGGGAATGTCTCTATATAGGCTAGTTTTCAAAAAGCCATGTCACTTTCCGGTTAAATTTAAACACTAAGTAATATGGGCAATCAAATAGCTTAATTTCAATATAGACTTGACAGTTAAGCCAAGAATGCTCTAAATAAATGAATTGAAAAAGATCAGAAATAATGCACATATAAATTCGAAAACTTAAAGAGAGGAAATAGAGATTTTTTATGATAACTCAATAATACAGAAAAAATTTATATCGGGACAAAATGTTCTACTTTATGACTCCAAACTTCATCTTTTTTCTGGAAAATTGAGATCACCATGGACATGTTCATATATTGTTAAATAAGTTTTCTCCCATAAGCAGTTGAGATAAAGAAACCTCAATATGGTAATATGTTTAAAATCAATGATTAACGTTTAAAACTATTTATTTAGAATTCTCTATACTAGAAGACGAGATAGTGTTGGATCTTCATGAACCACATTATTGTTAAAAATAAAAAACAAATAAAATATTTGTATAAAAAAGAATTTGTTCTTCTCTCATTTGGAGAGTTTCTTTTTTGTTTACAAAAAATATAGATAGAAATTTTTTGGTTACATTCTCCTCTTATCTGTCAAAATTAAAGGTCATTATAAATTTTTCCCATTTTTTCATTGTTTAAGGTTGACTGAACAAATATAAGTATTTTATTTACTATCTACTTTACGTTTTGTATTATAGAGTTTGTATTGAGGATAATGCAAAATTTAGGTGTGGGCGTGGGGGACTAGTTATCATTTTTCTTTATCTTTTCTTTTCCCTTTATTTTTATCCTCTCATTTATTCTTCTTTTATTTCCCTTAAAAAAATATGTCACTAGCAACTTGATAAAGGTAATTAATAATTGATTTACTTGATAAATTTTTAAACTTTTAGTTCTTAGCTAGTTTTATACTTAAGTTAGTTTTTTACAACAACTCTAAATAAATTTTTAAGAAATGATTTTCGAAATATTATACTTTACTATAACTCTAACTTAGGACTTTATTTGAAGTAATGAAATTTTTTTATTCTTAACTTAGAGCATATAACAATAAGGACTTGATCTAAATACTTCTCAAGTTATATGTATGTATGTATAATAACTCAAAAGAAAAAGAGTGCAAAAAATGGGCACCAATAAAAATCTTGAGCTCCAAGGTGATTCTATCGTATTAAGCCCAAGTTGACTGAGATATTAAGCCCTATGAGTATTTCTATACTTAATGACCTAAGCATAATTGGGTTGGGATCCATTAGCTCAAAACTCATTGCATGGCCACTTAGGAAAGCCCGATAAAAAAGAAAAAAATCACCAAGGAAAATA
>JBAKGM010000081.1:12766289-12779342 GCA_037177215.1 Asparagus racemosus | reverse complement strand
AAAAATAATATAATCAGTGTTCAAATCATATGGAGAATAAAATGAACTTGGAGAGAATAAAATGGACTTGAAAAGAACAGTGTTTTAAATGTCGGCCGCCATGTCGGACATGTCGGCCGACATGTCGGATTTAGAGGCCAAACGACACGATATGGAGCTTTTTAATGCTATTGCGTTTTCAGGGTTCCTGTCGAATATATCGGGGGATATGTCGGATATGTCGGGTTGATATATCGGGGGACATGTCGGCTATGTCGGCCAATTTTTCAGCCTGAAAAATTAGCTTTTTTTGCCTAATTTTTTTTGTTATGTTTATCTAGTCAGGTTTGGGTTTAAATTCCTGATTGTCTTAATCTTGCTTCCAAAGACAAAATCTGATCGGTTGGGGGAAATAGAAAAAAGACCGAAGTCATTTTCATCGCTCCTCTTCTCGCTCTCCTTCGACATCTCATCGGTCTTTTCACTGAGCTGATCCTTCGACATCAATATCGGGCGATCTTCTCTCTCCTTAACCGCCAGCATCGGGTTCCTCTTTGGTCACCTCTTTCCTTCAACATCAACCCTAAGTATCATGAGTTATTTATTTTTTATATGTTTAGACGATAGAATTTATTAAGTATGTTTAGATTTTATTTATGATATTTATATTACATATGTGCACACCATTCGATATGGCAATCTGATATTTTTTTCATGTCCCCCGACATATCCCCGATTTCTGCTATCCGACATGAATTTTAGCCCTCCGACATGAACCCGACATCCGATATTTAAAACCTTAGAAAAGAATAAAATGAACTGCAAAAAAAATAACTAAATATTACAGCGGTCCAGCGGAGTTCGAACTCGAAGTGCAGCGGAGATTGAGAGCCGGAGGCGAACGTCGGGGTCGGCGGAGGAGAGCTTCGAGCCTTCTAGGTTGGGCGATAGACTTCGAAGAAGAGCAGAGTAGCGGAGGAGAGCTTCGGGTTAGGCAGACTGGCGGAGGAGAGCTTCGAAAGTTTGAGTTCGACGAAGTTCAGGGAGACGAGCTTCGAGAGTTCAAGACTTCGAAGTCGACGAAGTTCACTTCAGGGAGACGAGCTTCGACTTCGAGAGCTTCGACAAAGTTCTTCAGGGAGACGAGCTTCGAGAGCTTCGACAAAGTTCTTAGCGCAGTCGCACAAAATCGGGAGAGAGAGAGGTAGACTAGGGCTAAGGGTTTGGTTTTATGTTAAAATAGGTCGGGTCGGGTCTGCCCAATGTGCCAAATACTCAAAATTCAAACCCAGCCGATAAACCCGATATTTAGAGTGATATTATTGGCCGATAATCACCGATAAGCCTGATAAATCGCCGATAACCCTCCAAAAACGATAACAGATAAAAATCCTACTTATCCTAGCAGGAAGCTCCCAAATCTGATAACTCGGCGATAATATCAGATTATCGGCTGATATTTAAAACATTGGGGTTGGGCATGGGTCGAGCTGGGCTCGACTCGTGAATCGACCTGGCCGGGCCACACTCGGCCAGTTCTGCCACCCTGACCTCAAATCTGGGGCTGAATCCGACCTAGCCTACAGTCGCCTTGGCCGGGCTGGTTCAAACTCAACCCACAAGAGGTCAGGTTGAGGATCAGCCCATGAGCTTATTTGATTTTTTTTAATTTTTTATACCATATTACGATTACCATGCTAGTATTTATTTTTATAAAATTAGATTTGTTTATTTATTTGCTATTTTAAACTTTTAATTTAAAATGAATATATATTTTTATATATATGATTTTCACACAGAAAACATCACAAATACAAAGACATACGTGGTTTGGACTTCGGAGGAAGTCCTACATCCATGAGAAGTAGATAACTTTCCTTTAGTTTAAATATAAATTACAACATTACAAGAGAAAAAAATAAAAAATGTTAACCATTAATGTTTAGTTGGGCGAGTTCCTCCAAATTATATTCGTCATATTCGTGAAGAAAATGTTTCGTTACTTGTCCTTATAACTGTTCTTCTGTGTCGAGCCAATCCTTTAAACACACCTCCACGTGTGCCGCTGTAAGTTGTGTTCTCCATTCAGAAACAACTCTCCCACCTGTATAAATTGTATTTTTTGATGCGACTGTGGAAGGAGGGATTAATGTATCCTCACCACGGTTGCTAGTGGAAGTAGGAGGGGTTAATATATCCCTAATCACGACTGATAGAATAGGATAGCTGTGGGCTTCTTTTTCCAGTATTCAAAATACGTTAAAAGACTCCCAAAAATCTCCCTCTGTCGGTAGTTCTTGACTTTCCAAATACATCCGTACTTCAGTCGGACCTGCGCTAGAGATTTGCTTTTGTTTTGATTTGCTTAACATTTTCTTCATCTATTTTCACATCGAGATAACACTATCATGGGATGAGCTTGACGTGCATACTTGATAAAACCTGTAATGGACACATAACATCTCTGTACAAACAATACGTTTTATCTAGAGTTTTTAAATCTTTTTAATAATATATTCAATACTATGCTCGTAACCCGTATTGTCAGAATAACTTGTACGTATTTCAGAGAAATTATCAAGTTTTATTCTAGTATCCATATTAGCTACTAAATAAAATATAAATGGCATACCTTCAAAATATCTTTTAAACTTACGCTCTATATCCCTTATGCTATCTGCAAGAAACTCATGAGTTCTATATTCTGTTTATAATTCAGGAGTATTATGAAGATGATAAGCACTAAATGAATAGTAGAATAGTGAATTCCAGAAAGTTTTTTGGTTGCAGCCTCAAACTTCTCAAGGAACTGACAGAAGCCTTCTTAAAAATTCCACTCGTAAGTTATTACGGAAAGATCAGATAGGTAGTCACGTTAATAAATGCATTGACGTCTTTTTGGTAAGGGATGTCATCACTGAGCATTTTGTAAGTAGAATTCCATCTTGTCTTAATATTAATCTTAAGAAATTACCTCCTCAAGCCGTAAACATGCAACACTTTAAAAGCATGTCTTCTTGGACCACTACCTCTCATATAAGCTATAAACCATTTTAGTTTTTATATATGCTGATCATGAAATTTCATCCATCCTGCGCACAAAGATTAATAATATGGCAAACACATCTAATATGAAATAATTTGCTCGTTATTATCGGATTAAAAAATTTTCAAATTTGAAATTGCTGACGTGTTCTTTGAAGCATTGTCAAAAGATATAGAAAAAATTTTCCTCTAAGTTCTAATATAGTTTTCAAATTTTTTTAGTAATATTAAAAGGTTATTTAGCTTGCGCAATATACCTAGCTAAGTTTTCCTTAGGGAGTTCGGGTTTATACCTGAATATCAATAATCCACTTGTACCTCCAATAATCTGTGATGGAGTTTTCTTTGTCCCCAAACCTACAAGTTTTGTGTCTCGTTCCCATATGCTGAGACATTGAACTGGTTTTCCAATTCAAATTATATTTGTAGACGTTTTTGTATGCTAAACGTGTGAATCTGTTACTTGCCGCATCTACGAAAATTTCAAAATAAGGCCAAACCTATGAACTATCTTATGATTTTTCAATTTGTTGCGAGCGCGTTCTTTTGTTTCTGTTTCAATTGTTTCTTCTTCTGTCTCCACCTCTGGAATTTCTCTCTCAGGAGCTTGTTAAGACATTGAGCATTGAGGTGGCCAAGATGGAGGATAAGAAGGGATATAATGTCTAGTCATGATAAAACCGAGTGTCCCTTATGATTGTTACCATTCCATTAGAGAAAGTGAAATAGAATGTCTGAAAGAAGAGTCTAGAGGGACGATAGTTGTGGTTACTACATGATAAGTAAAAGGATCAACAATTAGCAGGTGGGGGCAAAAGGATAATAAGAATCGTAACTGTAGGATGTATTATGGACTTGTCACTATTACTACCACCAGCTTCATGAGAATAGTACTAAGAATATGAAAAGTGTGTATAACTACTTCCATCGACACCGGCTGGGCATAAGGGAGAATATTGCAAGTAGGAATCCATTTGATTATGTTAGATTTTATTTTGTAGAGAAACTTTAGCAGAGAGTCTATGAGAGCTTTTTGGTAATCAGAGTGAGTATGAGAAAATGAGTTAGAATTAGATTGAGAGAATAAGTTGTTAGATTAAGAGAGAAATGATTCCTATTTGTAGCAGAGAGGTTCACTAGTTTCGTAAAAAAACTACTAAGGTCGAATCCAATTCAAAATTTTAAACCCAAACATTGATAGACATCTCTCACATCTTCTTTGAAATAAAGAAAAAAAATTAAAACCTGATTTGACAGAAAGTTAAAGAAAAAGAGAACGAGCCGTTTGGGCTCTCTTGTTAGCAAACAAATGCCTAATCTAGGCATCTACTTGCTAAAAAGAGAGCCAATTCATTGAATTCAAACGGCGCTTTTTTTAGCAAGAGAAAGCTATTAAATAGGTGAGCCTCAGCCGTTGAAATCTAGCCTAATTGACTGGCTTGCAGTTGTGCAATCTCAGCAATAAGGATTCCTCGGCCATGCTGGGGAATCCTTAGGGCCCGGCTGGCGCGAGCGCTAGCTGCAGTTACGCATTACTGCCAGCAAGCCAACCTCTAAGCTATGGGCTTGCGGCCCAGTCTGCCCATGGGCTGTGGGTTGGACTAATGTTTTTTTGATCTATATAGTTTTTAGTTTTTGGCAATAGGGCTGGGTTAGTTGGGCTGTAGGATTTTTTAAAAATTTTGGGCTGAGAGTTAGATAAAGATTGGCTAAAAATATATAAATCATAATAACCGAGGTCAACTCGGGCTGGGCTGGGCCCGGTTCAACAACTCTGATTTGGGCTGACACTTAAATAAATTACTTTGTTCCCATTTGCCTTAAGAGTTTGAAGTTATTCCCATTTGTCTTAAGAGTTTGAAGTTATGTATCTAGACTTGGATAATACATATGGATGCATGTGGGCTACTTTGATTCGCGAGCTGAATCTGCCCAACCCGGCATGGGTCAAGACAGGGCCCGAAACCCTAGGCCGAGCCCCACTTGGCCACAATGTCATTAGGTTGTGGGCCGGGCTAAGTTTCGTGCTTAACCCGGGATCAGAGTTGTTGAATCGCCCCCACCTGTAGCCCGGCCGAGGTTAACATAGGTTATTTGATTTATATATTTTTAGTCAATCTTTATTTCACTCTTAGTCAAAAAACTTTTAAAAATCCTAAAGCCGTGCAAGCCCAATCAATTGCTAAAAAGTAAAAACGATGTATATTAAAAAAACATTAGTTTGGCTTATAGCCATATGGGCTATGGGCTAGACAGGGCTGTAGGCCCTCAGCCGATAGGCTGGTCTGCTGCCAGTCTCTAGCGCCAGCACTAGGCAAGCCCCAAGGATTCCCCTGCTGGGGAATCCCTATGCTGACATAGTTACAGAGATTCCTTTGCTTGGGAATCCCTGGCAGATAGGGCCTAGAGGGGCCCACTACTTCAGATTATAGCAATGCTACTATTGCACAGCTGCAGGCCAACCAATTGGGCTGGGTTTCAATGGCTAGGGCCCGCCTAGCTAATAGCGCTCTCTCTTGCTAAAAAGGGAGCTGTTTGAATTCAATGAATTGGCTATCTCTTTTTAGCAAGTAGATGCTTAGATAATGCATCTATTTGTTAAAAAGTAAGCTCCAACGGTTCTTTCTCTCTTTTTTTAACTTTCTATCAAATCGGGTTTTAAATTTTTTACTTTATTTCAAATTAGAAGTGATTTGTCCATCAATGTTTAGGTATAAAATTTTGAATTGGGTTCAATCGTAGGAATTTTTTTATGAAAGACAGTGAACTCCTCTGCTACAAAGAAGAATCATTTCTTCCTCAAATCTCACAACTTATTCTCTCAATCTAATTCTTACTCATTTTCTCATACTCTCACTCTGATTACTAAAAATCAGTGTTTTAAAGGCGTTGTACCTTAGCGCATCTGGTGCTCAGGCAAGACAATTTGTAACTTAGCGCCTTGTGTATTGTTAGGCGATGAAGGTTACTAAGGCTAGCACTTTTTGGCACCTCAAGAGCTCACGTTGACGCCTCATGATCTCATCTTGGTGCCTCAGGCACTCGTCAAAGACATGCGATGCAAGGCACGAAGTATTTGTCTCTGTTTTAAAATTTTAAAGGTGTGAAGAGGTGTCCAATAAAGAAAAGTTTGTTTTCGTAATTGAAGTTCTGTTTCAATTTTCTTGGTTGATTTTTCATTTTCTTAATGTACTTTATTACCTATACCATTTTGAGGACATAAACACAATTTGAACCTCAAAGTTCAAAGATTGTTGCTTACTTGTCTATGTTAGCAGTTGCTAGTTAATATTACAATTCAATATTTGTTACTACTTCATTTAAATGGTTTATGACTTATTTGATTTGTGACTTTAAAATTTTGGTTGTGATTAATTTGTCTTGTTGCTATTTATTAATATTTGCATATCGTCAACATAAGACCTCATCGCCTTGACCTCGTCTTTTGCTTTTAAAACACTGCTAAAAATCTCTTATAGTCTGTCTCGGCTAGAGTTTCCTCGCCAAAAAAGAACTACCATAATCAAATGGATTCCTACTACTCACAACACTCTCTCTTCTCCCCATCCGGTGTCGGTGGAAGTGGTGATAAACCTATTTCATATTTTTAGTACTATTCTCCTAAAGCTGATGGTAGTAATAGTAGTCAAGTCCAAATTGCACCGTACGGGTAAGACTCCTGCTACCCTTCTACTACCACTGGCTATATTGTTGATTCTATCGGTACCATTCTTTTCACTTATCCTGAAGTAACCATAACTATGGCCCTTCTAAACCCATCTTCCAGACATTAGATTTCACTTTATTTAATGAAATGACAACGATCATGTGGGACACTACCAACCGGTTCTATCATAGCTAAAAATTCTATGTCTTCTTATCCTCCACCTCGGCCATCTTGACGTTCAAATTCTCAATGTGTTCCTGATACTGAACTTATGGAGATGTAGACAGAAGAAGGGACAACAAAAACAAAAGAAGAATTTGCTTGCAACAAACAAAAAATATCAAAAGATAGTTCATAGTTTTGGCCTTATTTTGAAAAACTCGTAGATGTGGCTGGTAATAGATCCGCAAGTTGTATGATATGCAAAAATATCTACAAATATAATTTGAATTGGGGAACCGGTTCAATGTCTCGACATATGAAAACGAAACACAAATAACTTGTAGGTTTGGGGACAAAGAAAACCCCATCACAGATTATTGGAGGTAAAAGTGGGTTATCGACATTTAGGTATAAACCTGAAATCGCTAAGAAAAACTTAGCTAGTTTATTGCGCAAGCTAAACAACCTTTTAATATTACTGAAAATAAATTTTTTGAAAATTATATTAAAACTGCTTTTTGCCTAGAAGATCAAAAAATTAGCAGAAGAACAATCACAAGAGAAATTAAGGCTCTTCTGCGCGAGAAAAATTGTCATACAATCTACGAGTGGAATCTTTATGAAGTCTACTGTTAGTTCCTTGAGAAGGTTGAGGCTGCAACTAGAACACTTTCTAGAATTACTATTTTACTACTCATTTAGTGCTTTATCATCTGAATAATATTACTGAATTATTTGCAGAATATAGAACTCATTAGTTTCTTGCAGGTTGCATAAGGGATGTGGAGCGTAAGTTTAAAAAATATTTTGAAGGTATGTCATTTGTATTTTATTTAGCAGCTGTTATGGATCCTAGAATAGAATTTGATAATTTATTTGAAATACTCAAGGGAATGATAGAAACAATAGATATTGTCGAAAAATTAGGATTAGCGAGGTTAAATATGCTCTAAAGAAAATGAAAAGTGGAAGAGCCATAGGACCGGACGGCATCCCTATTGAGGTGTGGAAATGTCTTGGAGATATAGGCTTAGGATAGTTAACTAAACTATTTAATAAGATTATTGAGATGAAAAGAATGCCAGATGAGTGGAGGATTAGTATTTTAATACCTATATACAAGAATAAAGGAGATACAAAGTTGCTCAAATTATCGAGGTATAAAATTTGAGTCATACTATGAAACTTTGGGAAGGGTCATTGTGCAAAGATTGAGAAAGGAGACGAGTGTATCGGAAAATCAATTCGGTTTTATGCCTGAGAGATCAACTATGGAACCTATACATATTTTGAGACGGTTGATGGAGAGATAGAGAGAAGAGAAAGGATTTACATATGGTTTTATCGATCTAGAAAAAACTTATGATAGAGTGCCTAGAGGTAATGTGGTGAGTTTTAAAAAAGAAACATGTATCTAGTATATATATTGATGTGATTAAAGATATATATGATAGAGTAACAACTAGAGTAAAAACTAATGAAGAAGAGACTAAACCGTTTTCTATTACTATAGGTTTACACCAAGGGCCAGTTTTAAGTCCTTACCTTTTTACATTAGTTATGAGCTAACTTACTAGATACATTCAAGATGAAATCCCATATTGCATGTTATTTGCTGATAATATAGTGCTAATTGATGAAACTAGAAGATGTATAATTTCTAAAATAGAAAGATGGAGACAAGCTCTCGAATCTAAAAGTTTTAGAATTAGTAGAATAAAAATAAAATATATGGAGTGTATTTTTAGTAAAACTAGAAAATCAAGAGAGCCTATTGTGCATATTGATGGTCAATAAATACCTGAAATTAATCATTTTCGTTATTTAGCATCAATCATTAGGAACGATGGTAAGATAGTAGATGATGTATACATGGAATTAAATCAAGATGGTTGAAATGGAGAAGTGCTTCAGGAGTCTTATGTGATCGTAGAATACCTATGAAACTCAAGAGAAAATTTTATAGGACGGTTATAAGCCCAACAATGCTCTATGGGTCAGAGTGTTGGGCAATTAAAAAACAACACATTCAAAAAATGAGTGTAGCAGAAATGAGAATGTTACGATGGTCTTGTGTGTATACACTAAAAGATAGGATAAAAAAATGAGCGCATCCGTACTAAATTAGAGGTGGCTCCTATTGAGGATAAAATGAGAGCGAATAGATTAAGATGGTTTGGTTAATTTACAATGGAGACCATTTAGTGCACCGGTTGGGAGAAGTGATGTGATAATAGTTGATGAAGGTAGGAGATCTAGAGGTAGACCTAAGATGACTTGGCTAGAACTAATTAAGAAGGATATGATTAGGGCTAACTTAACGGATGAGATGACCCACAACAGAGTGGAATGGTAGCATAGGATTCATGTAGCCGATCCCAAGCATTTGGGATAAAGGCTTGGTTGTTGTTGTTGTATGTTTTGTAATGTGAATGAGTAGTAAAGAGTTTTTGTATTTTGTTTATAAGATATTTTTGGAATATATTAGGAGATTTTGAGCTTGTTTTTGACTTGAATAATGCACACATTTATTCTTTATATGTACAAACATGCATTTATGCTAAAAATCTATAAAACAAAAGAATGCATTCATTAAAACTGGTCAAAGATCCACACTCTTATGAAATCTATGGAAAATTGAGTGTATTCATTAAAAGAGGTTCAAAGACCCACACTCATGGCTTATATTTGTGCATAACAGAATATATTCATATTTAGAGATGGTGTGAATCACCAGCAAACACCGTCGTTCTTCCTCCTAAATCCTATACGGTTGAGGTGACAGGGTGACACTTTGGTTCTTAGTTTTTAAGGTTTAGATAGTTCAAGTCTTATTATTGCTCAATATTCTCCTTGACATATCTAAATTTATCTAATAAACTAGTTAAATTCTTTTTACTATTTATTTTACATACTTTATAATGATGCTTAATCTTTTTGTGTTTAATCTTTGATGTGATTTCTCTCGTATTCATGCATTCTGTGATTAGATTTTAATCTTTTGTGCTATTTTTCTATAAATTTATTGTGCTAACTAGTGTGTACTTCTCTTCCTTACACCATTGGATGGTTTTTATCTGAATTTCTCAAGTATAAAGTGTAACTATTTGTGTGTTTTTTACTTTTATTAATAACAAAAGGGGGAGAATTTGTGGTGTGAAATTTGATGATATTTGCATGAGTGGAGTTTTTGTCTACGTGCTTTCTTGTTTTAATTTATTTAATTTTTTTGAAAACACTTGATGCATTGTTTTCGGGGGAGGTTTTTATATTTAAGCTTGATTACACTTTTCATGAATACATGAATGTAGGGGGAGCATTGCATTTCTTTTACATTTTCATGAGAGTGTATTAGTGCTATTTATTGCTATTTATATGTTTCAAATATGCATGTATTTCAGAATCTCAAAATTCAAGTTTGTTATTATCAAAAGGGGGAGATTATTAGGACATAGTCCATACAGTACCTCTTGCTTGAGCAGTAAATTAGTACTAATAATTATTTGAGATAATACAGTACATGTGAATACATGTATAAGACATGTATGAGGTGAAATGATGCGAAAATCAGCTCAAATGCTCATTTTAGCTATCGAACCATTGATGGTTATTAGGGACCCATTGATGGTTGCGAGGTCATTGATGGCTGCAAGAACCGATTGATGAAATTGCAGAGACAAATTTCTAATCATAGCATGCAGGAACCCATTGTTGGTGCTCAGGAACCTATTGATGGTCATGAGCAACCATTAATTGTAATGCCCACTGATTATAGAATTTTGCTTTTAATCTCATCTATTCGTCGATCCTTTTCTCTTCTTCGATAGAGACTAGTTTCCATCAATGGGGGATTTCACCCATCGATGAGCAAAATGCCCATGGATGAGCATATGCCCATCGATGGACACTCAGCCAAATCAGCAGCTTATCTGAGATTGAATCTCGGCTGTTGATCGCTGCTAACAGGGGGCTCTTCCATCTCATTTTCACAATAAAGAAGAGAAAAAGATAGAGGAAGAGAAATAAGAGTTTAGGGTTTGAAGAATTGATTGTGGTCATCATCTAGATCATCCCTAACCATCCTTGCTTGCAAATTCATCATGCTTCGTCAATGATTGTTGGCCTAGGATCATGTGACTTACCATCGTTATTCTCGAACTGATCTCATATCTTATGATGAACAGTTTGATCATAAAGAGGGCTATAAGATCATATCTTTGTGCTTAACTGATATTTTGTATTTTACAAATAATCTTTTGTTCTCCAATCATTTTGGGTTGTCAGTATACTCAAAACGTGCTTAATTGAAGTTGCTAGCTTAGTGCTAGGGTCATACACTAGTGATAGTTTGTTTGGGTTTAGAGGACTAGAATAGGAGTAATCTAGGGTACATGTCTTGTAAAGCTTACTGGATTAGGGGTTGTAAGCTAGGAGGACATTTATCATAGTGTGGAAGCCCTTTTTAGAGAAGGAAGAGTGAATGTAGGATTTATCCGAACCACTATGAAATTCTCTGTATTTGAGTCCGTGTTGATATTTTATTTATTTCACATTAATTTTTGCTGTATATCTTGATCCAACATATTTGTGCAATCCTATTCACCCACACTCTAGGCTTGCATCCAAGATCCAACATATGAAGTTCATGGACCAAATATGCATCATTCAACTCCACAATCCTCAAGACCATATTTTTTTGTAGCTATTTCATTTAAGAAACTCGTTACATGTCCTCTTAACCTAACAATAGGAAGTTTAGATTCTATACGATTTAGCACAGATGAGTTGTAACCAGAGCAATGATCAATGGATCAACCTAGCTTCACAAAATTATTGATGGTACATTTTAAATAGTTATAGTGAATTTTACATACTCTTAAGCATTTTCTATTATAACCCTGATTTATCTTTTAATAATGTGTTATAGGGCACCACACGCGCTTCAAGTTGTTATACAACAACATCAAATAAAAAGATCACAATGTCTTGCAGATTATAAACTCGTAGAGGTTTGTTCTATAATTGAACAAAATGATTAATTATTTTCTTTTTTTAATCATATATCAATAGCATGTTTATTTTTTTCAAGTAAAAAAAGCC
The DNA here is from genome assembly GCA_037177215.1 of Asparagus racemosus. Taxonomy (NCBI): domain Eukaryota; kingdom Viridiplantae; phylum Streptophyta; class Magnoliopsida; order Asparagales; family Asparagaceae; genus Asparagus; species Asparagus racemosus. The sequence goes on along the minus strand of JBAKGM010000081.1, from coordinate 12,767,389 downwards.
ATCACTAAAAGAAATTAAGTCTTTAACAAAGGGAAATCCCTTCGTTGAAAATCCAAAAAACGTCGTTATTGTATGCTAATGATGGAGGAAAATCCCTTCGTAGCCTGTCGTAAAAGCCTTTGTCGCACAAAGGTTTTAGGGCCCCGTCGTGATAGGGTCAATAATAACGGGTGATGTTACCGTCAGTCTTAGTTATGACGGTAGATATCACCGTCGTTGCTGGTAACGAAGGGGCCATTTACCCGTTGCTGTTGTGTAATGACAGGTCATCATGCCCGTCGTAGTTGTGTAATGACAGGTTGTCACTCCCGTCGTAGTTGTGTAACGATGGTTTGACATTCCCGTCGTTATTTATTAACGACGGTTGACAAGCCTGTCACTGAAAACTAACTAATGACAGATTTGTACCATCATAAAAGTCTCTATGGTGGGCAATTAATAACCCAACAATGACGGTGTATTCCCTTCATAGATGTCCCAAACACTTTAATGATAGTTTTACCTTATTTGGATACTGTCGTAGAAGTAAACCTATTTATACTTTCAAATTGGTAATACTTTTCATATTGGACAATGCAAATATGTCAAAAAGTTCTAATAATAATTTGATGAGAGAACTAAATTATTTTCATTCACTAGAATCATCAAGATACAAAAATTTATCATCCTGAAATATCCAATACTAACCACAAGACGTAATAATATCCAACTGTTCTAAAAAAATAAAAAAGAAACTATCCAAGACAAAATAAAATAAAGTGTCTGACTTCATTTTATGCCTTAGCAATTTGGAAAAGTATTCAAAATCTCAAGCAATCGATCTTTTCTTCCCACCTTCAATAGCCTGAAAAACAAAAACAATCATATAAATTAAAAAATCAATTTCAGAACAATTGCAAATATTATATTGTTAAGAAAAAAATCACATTTTTTCAAATTTAAATAGTCAATCTTAAAAGTAAGAAGATTATTTTAAATAAATAATTACCTAGTCTTGCATATCTTCTGTAGTACAAGGAGTCAACGAAGTATTAGTTTGTTGCCGAATAAATATATCATGCATAGCTTTCACTTGTGCCTCCAAGTCAGACATCCTTTGT
>JBAKGM010000081.1:12748264-12766189 GCA_037177215.1 Asparagus racemosus | reverse complement strand
CCGTACTAAATTAGAGGTTGCTCCTATTGAGAATAAAATGAGAGAGAATAGATTAAGATGGTTTGGTCATGTACAACAGAGACCATTTAGTGCACTGGTTAGGAGAAGTGATGAGATAATAGTTGATGGAGTTAGGATATTTAGAGATAGCTCTAAGATGACTTGGTTAGAAATAATTAAGAAGGATATGATTAGTGCTAACTTAATGGGGGAGATGACCCACAACAGAGTGCAATGGAAGCATAGGATTCATGTAGCCTACCCCAAACATTTGAGATAAAGACTTAGTTGTTGTTGTTGTTGTATTTGAAATACTCACGGGTTTTTCTGACAATACGGGTTACGGGCATAATATTAAAAATATTATTAAAAAGATTAAGAAAACTCTAAATGAAATATACTTTTTGTACAGAGATATTATGTGTCCATGACAAGTTTCATCATAAGGACGCATGTCAAGCTCATCCCATGAAAGTGTTATCTCAAAGCCAAATTGGATGAAGAAAATGCTGAGCAAATCAAAACAAAAGCAAATCTCTAATGTAGATTTGACTAAAGTACGGATGTATTTCGAAAGTTAAGAGATACCTCTAGTGAGAGATTATTGGGAGTCTTTTAATATACTCGAATACTAAAAAGGAGCCACAACTATCCCGGTCTATCATCCGTGGCTATGGATATATTAATCCCTACTACTTCCACATTCGCATCAGAAAGTGCATTTGATGCAGGTAGGAGAGTCATTTCTGGAGAACCCACAACTTATGCGTGTGCTTAACGGATTGGCTCAACGCAAAAGAATAGTTAGAAGGACAAGTAACAAAATTTTTCTTCACGAATGTGATGAATATGACATGGAGGAATTCGCCCAACTGAACATTAATGGTTAACATTTTTTCTCTTTTTTTGTCTCTTGTAATATTGTAATTTATATTTAAGCTCAAGGAAAGTTATCCGCTTTTCGTGGATGTAGGACTTCTTTCGAAGTCCGACGTATATTTTTGTCTTTGTGATGTTTTCTGTGTGAGAATCATATTTGTGTGTGTGTGTGTGTATTTCATTTTAAATTAAAAGTTTAAAATAGCAAAAAAAACTTAAATCTAATTTTATAAAAATAAATACTAGTATGGTAATGGTAATATGTATAGACAAAATTGGGAAAAAATAGTGGGTTGGCCTACGACTCGACCTCCTGTGGGTTGGAGCTGAACCTGCCCGACTGAAGGTGGGCTATGGACTGGGCTGGGTTCAACCCCGGACCCGGAGTCAGGGTGGCAGAACCAGCTCGGCTAGGCTCGATTCAGAACCGGCCCAGCCATTGACCCGGCCTGTAGGTTCATGGGTTGGACTCAGCCCATGCCCAACCTTAATAATACACTACTCTATACTCTCATATGGTATTTTTTCATTATAAGAATAAAACTTAATTGATGAAACTCTCACATAAAAGTTAACTCTGATGTTGTGTCGGTAACAAAATGGATTTGTAACGTGTAATTTAAAATCACTTGTAACAACATATTTGACATTGAGTTTATCTATTTTAATCTTGAAGCAGGATATGCACTGCTTGACTTGAATTAGTCAGTAGCATTTGATCCTCAATTTCGCGTTATTATCCTCAATGTCGGTAACAAAGTGGATAATTATGGGAAATTGATTGACAGTGGAGGAGTTAGTGAATAGTGGGGGTTAATTCATATTATAGTGATGAGATTAATCGAGGGAGTAATGGGGGTAAGTGATGGTTTGAGTTATGAGTTGGAGTTTGTTGGATGATAGAAAGTTTTTTTAAATTATAATAATCATGCTATGTATGCATGGTATGTGTATATGTACGTATGCATTTTATCATGAAGAGAAACACAATTACATTCCCATGACTGCAAAATACACCTTTATAATCACACATACAAATTGAAGGGCATTTTGGAAAGAAATGTTTTAACATGGAGCACATTCTTATGGTACTATTAGATTTATGTAGTCCTTGGCGAAATAAAGACAATGGTACGTGAGTTTTGTATTGATCAATGGATAAATTCCACTTTCTCATCATGTTTATCACTTTTAGCCTGGATCGTTATATGGTAAGTAGGTGACTTTTTAGGCTTAATTTGAGATAGCCAAATGTTCCAAGGGAAAGGCTATTTACCTGTTGTAACAAGCCTTATTGTTTAATTTGTTACTAAATTTACTTTTCTTTTTGCTGATTGAGAGCCTGAATCAATGGGTTAAAATAGCAAGGCATGCTCAAGCAGTTATAGTATATATGAACCTATTGCTTCCAAAATGAACATGAGATGCTGTCGGAAACTGTTGTACAGTGTTTTCCATTCTTGCCCATTGTCACCAACAAGAGTGCTCAAATTTCCATCTTCCATTTAGATTAGTAAGTTGAGAGCGAAGACCTCTTTGCCTCTGATTCTTTATTGTATTTGATCATGTTATCGAGCATGGAGGTAGGGAATGGATCAATCACATAGTTTTTAGACAAGGGCAAACTCATTTAAGCTCAGGCGCGGAGCCCTGACCTGAACTTTGTTAGATACTTATCCACGTTCATATGTAGTTATTTGAGATTTGGGCCCATTATAGTGATAAGTTGAGAATTACCCACACGTCTTGGAGGCAGGGGAATGGTTAGTTTGTGGTTTGGCCTAGTGCATATGCTTTGTAATCATGTACATTTACTTGTTAGAGGAAAATGTAATGCAATGCCAGTTAGTTAGGCTATATGGAATGAAATTGTAACAACTCAACCATTTGGTAGGCATTTGTTCGAACTTGGAAGGTCAAGCTTGATTCAAGGACCCTTGATAGTGGACGTAGTAGTGCTTCCACATACCTGGTGATTAATAATTGTTTTTAAAAACGGCTTACGAAATAAACCTTTTGGTCTTGATGCAAAACTTCGGGAAATATATGGACAAAAGTTGTTGATAGTTGCTATAATATAGACTCGAGGCAGTGTATAATGTGAAAATTAAAATTGCTAGGTGATTTATCTATACCTACATAAATTTTGTTTGAACTCAATTGTGGTCAAATGGACTCCCTCCCGCTTCAAAGTCATGTGGTCAGCACTCCATCAATGCACCCTATGTGTACTGTAGCCCCCCCTGGTGGGGGGGGGGGTAGAGATTAGAACTTCTGACTAATGTGCACAACAGTTATCATTTCGGCAAAGTGTCTTGCATTATTTTGCCTACTTATTGTCAATTGCCCGACCAGCCTATATTCTTTGTGATTTAAGATGTTTGGTTGCTTTTTTATTGTTGTATTTGTACTGTTTGCCTTCATATTTGTCTTGGATGATTTTAATGGACATTTTTTCATTTACTCTTCTATTCATGCTAGGTTGCACTGGATCTAACTGAAGATGAAATATGTCAGCTTCAGAAAATGGAAGATAACTAGTATGTATTCATTTACATGAACATTTCTAGTTGTAAACATTAGATTTGAAATCATTTCTTGACCTTTGACCTTATATTTGATAAAAAAACATTTTTCGTTATTTATTTCGATCGACAGTTTTCTGGTAGTTAACCCATTTACTTATTAGCATCTGATCAGTATGTTAACAGATTTTTGTGATGTTATCTTAAAAGACATTTCCATATGCTATGTTTCTTCTTTCCTGACAATTTGGAAACTGCAAGTCATGTTTAATTGGATCAGTTGGTAGACTTACTATAGATTTATTTTAACCATCAAACGATGTTCTACCTAGTGTGAGTTATGAAATCAAGACTTCATACTAAAACGAGAATGTCAAAATGGATAGTTTCTATTTTCTGATAGATAGTTTCAAAATGATGCATTCTTCAAAATGATGCATTCTTGGGAAGGTAGCGGTACCTTCAATTCCGTGTAAGATGAGTGAGAATCATTTGAGACGGTTTGGAAGTTTAGGCTTGTGCATAAGAGAGCATTGAGGTTTTGGGGCAGCCATAATGATCACTAGGCTAGTGGAAAATTGATATGAAATAATTAGTAAGGTTGACGTGAGTCACGAGATTTAATTACTACCTCCTGAATTGAAAATAAAAACACAGGGAAAATTTAGTAACAAAATTAGAATCTTGTGGATTTTGTTTGAATAAGTTGAAATGAGCTCATTGACAAGCATAGCATTAGTTGTGAGTTTGTTGGACTATGCAGTATCCAGGTAGTGACTGGTGAGATGGCACGATCTCCATAGAGTGCTTTGTAAGGATCTTGAATGTGTGCCAAAAGATTGTGGGAGTGTCATATGCACGATGGACATAAAATCTATTGGAGCGACACCAATAAAAATGCCTATATCTCAAACTTTTGGATGCAGTTACATGAATCCTTTTTTTTTCCCCTTTCTATAGTCATCACCATTAAGGGCCTTTTCCTCTCATGATATTGTAATTCCGACATGGAATATGCCCCTAGTGGAAGCATATTTTATGGTTATTAGGGATACATTGTTTACTGGAGGAAGATACACCAGTCAAATTTAAGCAGATGCCAAAATTTTGGGCCTCCCAGAAACTAGAGATTGAGATACCAACGTACCTTTTAAAGGATTAATTAACATTCCAACTACAGTCCCATTATGTTAATATTTAATGAGATGAAGGTGTCAACTGTCAACTTGATATCATTCTTATGAAGTAAACAAATACTAAATATACCTACATGCAGACATGACTTGGTTTGTGAATCTTATGTCATGGGTTAATCTGATTACTTATCCATGGAAGAGTTCTGGAAATTTCGGAACACTGGAAACGGACTGTTTCTGTACTAGAGCTGCAGAAGCTCATAGTAAATTAACAATGCCCTGAAAAGTGAATCCATATTGTATGAAAGAATTGCCTTGTTCATGCTTTTAATATTCTTCTCCCCCTTTTAATTATATATATTGTATCTGTTGCAGCATTGTACATTGCCCTATGGTTGGTTGTGGTGCTCGGCTGAATTGTTTGGAGGAGTTTGAGGATCACTACCATGCTCGACATACTGCCTCTTGTTCAGTTTGCTCAAGAGTTTATCCAACATCCCGATTGCTTAGCATACATGTTTCTGAAGCACATGACTCCTTTTTTCAAGCTAAAGTTGCACGTGGTTTTCCGATGGTAAGTTTCTCAAGTCCTTTCCTAAATTTGTAGCTGAAATTCTTACAGATATTACATTCACAGTATTTGTCCCAAACAGTGGCTGCGGTGATACCATCTGTTTTTTGAGTGGAGCATGTGAACGGAGTGTGTCTAACCCCCAAAATATCCAAATGACCTTGCATTAAACAATCATTTCCAGAAGTGATGGGCTTGTATTTTCTCCCGCTTTCCTTTTTTCGCGTATTTGTTTGTGTTTGGGGGTCTAGAGTGCCTCAAACTCCATTATGCTACGCGGACATACCCATGTGTTTTTCACTGGAACTGCAAATCTAATTGTGCGGGTGCTAATATAGAAGTTTGTTTAGCATTTGCTCTCACAGCTAGGATTTATTTCCTCCGGGGTTTTCTGTGGGTTCTCAGCAGCGAATTTCTACGGTTTTCTTAGTTGGCTTTCTCAATAATTGTAATACGGTTACCTTATCTTTCATATTGAACGTCTGTATGGGTTCTACTTCAAAGTTGAAATTTTGTATAAGTTGCCCCTGAATTCTTCTGGTGGTTCATAGTGGATTTTCACAACCTTTCCATACAGATCTAGCCCTATTAGAGGCAATCTACCTTAAGTTACTTTCATTCCATTTTTTTCCTTTTGTTTCACATCTAACTATTCTTCTTTCCAGGTGAGTCGCATTTTCTAGCCATGTTTGTACTGAACAAACGTACTGGGAATCTTTTTTTTATTCTTTTCCTATCTTCCTTTCTCGCATGCCTTTTGGTGAAAATGACTAAAAGAAGCGATGGAAGAATTTAGACAGTATTTTGTCCAAGTGGTGTTATGGGAAGGAAAAGAAAATGATTACAGTAGTGTTTGTTTGGTTGATTTGGGAGAGTAATTCACAAATGTTGGACAAAGCTATGTAATTTTATATTTACGTAGGTTTGATCATGGTAATGGTTCTCCACTTTAAGATTTAGTAGAGATGGGTGCCTTTTATTTTATGACCTCTTCTGCTTCCTCCTTTTTAAGAAACAAATAACCAAGGTTGTAGCCTATACTTAGACCTGAGACCACAATCTAACCAAAATTGATTATCTTTTCCTCGTTGCAACGATAAGTTGTTAGAAAGCAAGGTATAGGCCTTGATGCTAATATCAAACCCCCATGAAAGGTATCAGTTAAAACTTTTTGTATGTTGTTCAACTGAATCGTTATATTTAACTTGATAACATGCATAGTCATCATTCTGAAGATTCAATATTATTACATATGCAACAGTATGAGTGTTTAGTCGAAGGCTGTGACATGAAACTCAAGAGCTACAAAAGTCGACAACAGCACCTTGTCGACAAGCACAAGTATCCAACTTCATTCGAGTTCTTCAAGAAAGCAAAGCCATCTAAGCACCACCGACAGAAGACCCAGAGAAAGCAATCTGACCACTTGATCAATACAAAGGAATCAGGCATGGATGTCGATGAAAAGAATTTCAAGTATCAAAGCCAGAGGAAAGTGGAGGAATCGAAGGAAACTGCAATGGAGGTTGAAGGAGAGGTGGATAAGCTAGCATCAGCAGTCTCAAAGCTGAAAACGTCAGATTCTACTCCGTCGAGTGTTAGCTTTGGGCATCGACATGCTCGTGGATTTACTTTTCTCCCTCGTGCAGTAAGGCAAAATGTGAAACAGGCTTCTCAGAGTGATGAGAAAAGGTAATTAGTGTAAGTGCAAATTTTGTTGTACGCTTGTTTATCATGATTCGTTATTTAAAGTCTCTTGTTGGTTCAAATGTGATCAATGTGAGTTTCTCTTGTTGAACTTTCTTAAATATCCGATTTGAGGCATCTCTTCTTACTATTCGGCTCGTGTTGCATGAACGAAATTAGTGAACTTGGCTTGTTTTACTTTATTTTATAGTCTACATTATAACCCTAGAATGATTGTGGAGCGTAATACCGGGTCTCTTATTTCTTGGCACACTTTTTATCTTTTTACTTATTCTTAGAATTTGCCTTGGGCCTTAGTGTGAGCAACCCAACCCATTGCCAAAATCCTACTGCACAAATATCCTGTTTACAAATTATAAGGCATGCAATCTACTATGGGTTGATGTGGACTGTTTGGAGGCTTCAATATGACTGTCACGGTCTTGAGTTCAATTCTAGGCTAGGTTATCAAAAAAGAATTATGACATTCATAATTGATCATCTAAGCAAGTTCTCCTTAGTTTAGATTTTTTTTCCCTCCCCTAAGTGTGGTAGGGAGTCTATCAGAACCACTATGAGTGCAGTGATCTACACTATAAATAGAACAATTTATAATTTTCAAATTAACTCTATAATCACACGTGTGAATTGTATAGATTCATAATCACACGTGTGAATGATATAGATTATCTTTTTCATGAGGGGTTTCTTATAGAATACTTACTCCCTCAAGTGTAGGCTCCTATCTACAATAAAGAGGAATGATATCTTTTAGACATGAAATGTAAAATTCCTGTATAATACCAAAAAGGGGTACTTGAAACTCAAGCATTAATGCCATCTGTTACTTGTGAAAAAAAGAAATTTAACGAATAAGAGATTGTATCACGATTTAGTATTCCAACATACTCAACATAGCGGAAGGACACGTTTAAAGCTCGATTTATATATATATATAAAGGAGGGTAAAGAAGGAGTGTTTACTTTTATTTTTTATTTTTTTTTGAAAATCACTATGTTGTGCTTTGCGGTATTTTATGGTAAGCAAGTGGACGTGACGTTAATTGGGCTCAAGCTTGATGGGCCAGCAACATAGCAAGGCCACACCACGCTTTCGGGCACACAGCTCCTCAAGATACATACAGCAGAAATCTGCCAAGTATTCAACCACACTGCGCATGTCTCCAAAAGAGTGAGAATAATGGCCATTTTGACTCCAGCTGCTTTCAAGGCGACTGCAGTGATCAGTGTTTGAAATTCATTTTCAGGCTTCAAAATTTTCTTCTCCGATATCTCTTACTTAGTATTTGCAAAAACGTCGCGGTCACGCTAGATTCTTTGTATCGATGCACTCATTGTGGTGGTCATTGGCCATCGTGCGTATCCAATCTAGTGGTCATGTCTCAATAATTTGTACCAGTGGCCAGATAAAGGTCCTCTTGGTCATTATTGAATGCTTGTCCTGTGACAACTTAAGCGAGTTTTGACGACTACTCATGAGAGGCCCTGATCAATTTCTCTCATGCGGCAGTGTTCTGATGGAATCAGAAACTCATCATTCTTGGTTGAAAATTCACATCTCATCTGTAACTGAGTTACATTTTAAACTTCGGATACTTAAATAATTATGCATCTTTCATAGCTTTGCAACATTATAAAATTTTGTACACTGAAGCTTTATCTCAAAACAGTAAAAAATGGGTAAAAGACAAATAATATTGTAACTAGTGAATTCACAAGTGACTGATTGACTGGCTGAATAAAATGGGTAAAACTCAAATAATATGTCAGCCATACACTCGAAGATAGCTCCCCATTAACCCAGTTGATGGCCGTCTCTTATATAACACTGTCAAATAGCACTAAAGTAAATAGAAAAATTATAAAAGGCCATGGTGGGCTCACAACCAGTCATCCAATCATCATGGCATTCTGACACCAATAGAGTTGCTGTAGGCCCAATTCAGCCTTTGTTGAACAAAAACAATGTCAATGATCACTCTTTTTACCTTTGTAAAAGTTTGAAATACTAATGTGGGGTTTCTTTTAACTTCTCTAGACCAATCATTTTTGTTGCATTGACCAATACGTATCCAATCTATTGGGCATATTTCAACGAAAGAATTCTTGCTTCATTGATAGGGTGCTAGTTATAGGTCGTAAGGGCCCCAATGAACATGACCCATGAGCCGTTATAAGCTTCTCCTGTTATTTCGGCTGGGGTTTAACGTACAAAAAGTTGTATTCATTAAGAAAAATCATGTTGATTGGTAGTAGATCACTTGATGCTAAGAAGACATGATAGAGCGATCCGTTGATTTTCTTCTTGAAATTTTAGAATTACCCTCCTTATTTATTTAAAGAATGAAAAGTCAAAAAAGAATGCAGCTCACAGAAACGTAAAGAACCTAAGACAATGAAAAATATTGTGAATATTTGGGTAATTAGCTGCATTCACTTCAAATTCAATAGTATTCATTATATAGATGCTATCAATTCAAATTTAAAATTTGTCTCTTGAAATTGAAAACTTATGTTCTTAGTGCACTATTATAACTTGGAAATATAACTACCAACTCTCAATAAAACTTCGGACTTATGGTGTAATGGTTAAGAACTTTAATATGGTAATAGAGAAACTCAGTTTCAAATCCCAAGGACCATGAATATAAAGCAGGTTTCTAAAAATAGACACTGTTGCATGAGTTCAAATTTCGACCCATAAAAAGGATGCTCAACCTGCGAGGGCATGTTGCAATATAAAAATATAACTCTCAACTCTTATAAGGATTACACATAAACTATCTACAACACGACAAATGTAGATAAGGAAAATCGCTCGTGATAATAATATGCTAATCAAAGTTTAGCTGCATTATTTTCAACAATATCTAGACTACTATATTAAAAACTCAGTGAAGGTAGGAAAAGTTTGAAGGACATGAGAAAATATCCTTCATCTCACTAAAGATATGAGGACAATTTGGTCATTTCAGACAATTTGTTTCTTTCCTTTTCTTTTCTCTTTCTTTAGTTCTAGAACTTTCTAAAGCATATAATAGAGCTTACTAAATAAATATCTTTTACATTGTATATTATAAAAAGATATAAATATGAAATAATAAAGTTTATTTCCATATAAATAAATACAATTAAAAAAATTAGAATTTCAATATATTACAATATAAATATGACATAATCAATTTCAAGTAAGCTAAGATAAAATATCGCATATTAAATGAACAGATATCATAAAAAGATCTTAGAAATATCTTTAATACTTTAAGGTATTAAAATGACTCTTTTTATATAAAATTTAGAATAATTAAGTTTTAATGGCAGTTGCATGTGCATTTGCATGTGCAATAATGCTAGTATTTATTATATAAATACTATCAATTCAAATTTTTATTTTTTCATTTGAAATTGGAAATTCATATTGTTAGATGCAAATGATGCCTATACACTAGCTAAAAAAGGGTTAAATGTAGCTACACCCCTCCACTATAAGTATCTAGTGAGGATGGTCCATGAAATTTAATGTGCACTAAATAGATGCCAACCATTAGATCTGTGCACGAATCCCGATGTACAATGCTCTAACGGTTAACATCCATTTGGTTCACATTTAATGCTACGCACCTGGGACAGTTTGATACTTTCTCGCTAGTTTAGCCACCTATATCACCATTATTTTTTTATCAACACTTATTAATTCTCTAATCGTGTTACTTTTTAGTCTTGAATTGAACAATTAGTTTGCTGTTTCTAGTTAACTTAACAACAAAAGATAATTCCTCGCCATCCGATTCTTATGTGATATATCAACCTAACCTAAAAAATAATGCCCGTTTGGAGTTTGAAACATACGTGTGAGTGTTGATAAAATAGTGTAAGGACTATAAGTGGATACATCATCATAAATAATACAAGATTTTATATTTAAGTAATCCAAAATTTTACCCATCGCAGATAATCCGAACATTTGAATACTTCCAATATGACTCTGTTTGGGTTCGATTCCGGACTGGGTTATAAAAAAAAAAAGGTAATCTGAAAATTTAAGGAGCAAGAACAAAGTACTGTAGTTAGGACCGTGTCCGTACAAGTGAATTTGTTTGATGAATAACAAACATTCATATTGGTCTAATATATATTTGAGATGTTTTATACAGGTTATAAGAAGTTAGAATCACGTTCAGAAATATATAGAGCAAGAAGACAAGTTAAATACAAATGATTTTGGAAAAATAGCAAGAGTGGAAATAAATTTTGAGTATATAAAAGTGTCTATCTCATTGTCACGAATCCTTAGGAACAAATGGAACTAAATTCGCAAATGTATAACGTCAAAACAGTTTGCAGTAGGGTTGAAACATCCACTGAGGCTAAAACATGCACGGGCTATAACTTTTGACTTGGTTATCCAAATAGCTATTACAATAGCTTTTCGGAAAGCTCTTGATCTGATCTATAAACCATCATTGGTACTATCAACTATCGATGATGCAAACTCTAGAGAGGTTCAGATCATTGATGGTGAGCAGTAACCATCAATGGTTAAGTTCGATCATCAATGGTTAAGTTGCTAATTTCAGATTTCTGATCCATTTTAGGATTTAATCTCAGCCAATGATTGGTAGGGGGTATATAGACTCTTTCCTCATGTTTTTCATTAGAGATTCTTGACCTAATGGAGAGAGAAAAAGAAACGGCTGGGGGACAGCTAGAGTTCAATTTAGTGAAAGGATCTTACTTAGCCTTCTCAGAAAGCATCCACAATGTTGTTCTTCATTATCCCATTGTCAACCTTCGAAAGAGTGCTGCCCTTGGATTTCATCATAATCGCCGTTCTTCTCATAGCATCACTTTCATCATTAAGGAAATGATTTGCAAAATTAAAGAGCTGTAAGATCTTTCTAGTTGGGATTAATTCTTATTTATTTCTTTATATCAAACTTATTTTTACGGCATACTGAAGCCAGGATGAATTGAGGGTTTACGACGTACTCAAGCTGGGATTGAATTGAGGAATTGGTCACTAGTTAGGCTAGGGATACTCGTATATAAAGAGTTTAGGTTAGACGAATAGTTTGAGAGAAACTAGGGTTTTGGTCTTGTAAGCGTACTAATTGGGTTTGAGGAAGCTGATAACTACATTTTATTGCACTTTTGAATTCTTGTTATCTATTTTATTGAATAAATATAGCTGCTAATATCATTTGTTTTATGAATTTATAGGAAATAAAGAAATTATCAAATAAAAGTTCATAGAAGCCCAAAATATCTTTCCTTGAAGCCTAAAAGAAGCCTGGAGGAAGCGTACAAAGCCCAAAAGCCCAAGAGGAGTTGGGTCAATAAGTCAACAAAGAAGACAAAAATCTATTACAAACTAATCGATGCATTAATTGATTAGCTAATCGATGCACTAATTAATTAGCTAATCGATTAGTTTATAACGAAAACTAATCAATGGTTGATTTTAATTTCTTAAAGTCCAAGTTTAATCCAATGGCTAATGTTGATTGCTATAGGCTATAAATAAGGATAGAGAGTAAGAGTAAGAGATATGTAAAAATTTTATAAACTTCTTTTTGGAGAGGAGGACTACTATATTCGAGAAGGCATTCCAAAATTATAAATTTTAGTTTGCAATAAATAAAAATAAAATTCTCTTTCAAATTTCTTCTTCTCTTTTGTTGATGAAAATTTGCTTCACAAGGGGCTAACATCTTATAATGTAATTTTTTTATTTTCTCTCTTTTATTTCTCGTTTAGAATTGAATATTTAGGATTAATTTCTTACTTTTAATTCATACTTTGTTTTATGTCTTGTAATTTAGGATTTTCTTGCTTCTTATTCTTACTTTTGGGAGTAGCATGAGTAGCTAATTTCCTTAAGATGCCTAGGATTCGATGAAGCTAGATTAATTTCTTTTTTATTTATGAATTGCTCTCTTTTTGTGCTTAAATGATCATGTTTAAGATAATCAACTAGAATAATAATTGGTAGAAAAAGAATTTGATAGGCTATACCTAAATGGTTTGCTAGTTTACACTTTTTCAATTCTGGAATTACTATCTAGTTGTTTATTTCTATTCATGAATGGTGATATTTCTTAGATATGAATTTAATAGTTTATGCTTGTTTTAAACTTGATAATCTATGCTTAAGAAATCTAGTAATATGAGAACTAAAAGAGAGTAGTTCTTAAATTCAAATAGGATTTACTATTGGATTCAATCCTAGATTCCTAGTTTTATCACCTGATTTTCTTCATCTCTATTATTTGCTTCTTCTCTTGGTTTTATTCTCTTTCTTGCTTCTTTAAATTTCTTTAATTTCTTTCTTCTCTTGGTTTTATTCTCTTTCTTATTTTCAGCCCTTTATTTGCAACAAATCACACCCAAACCAACCTCCACTCTCACTCTTTTCTTTCACATTTCAAGAACCACTTTAGGATCTTCTTAGAACACACTTTCCTTGTGGGATCGATACTTGCATGCTATACACATAAGTTGTGTACTTGCAATATTTTTATTTAGAACAGATAAAGTTTTTAGCGTCGTTACTGGGGAAGGTCTTGTATTTTAAAAAATTTCTATCTTGGTTCTTTAGTTTTGTGTTTCATTGTGAAGGATTGAGCTACAAGAAGATTGAATATTAAAGAAAGAGATTTGCTTCAAGAGGGGCTAACGCCTTGTAGAGGTGAGTTCTGTGATTTTTAATTTCACCATCTAAGTAGGATTCTCACAATTAGTGATAATTAGGTAATTAAAAAAATTCTCTTATTGACCATAATAAAATCCACCAATACCTTGAGCAACTATTAAATAAGATAATAATTTAAACAATAGCTCTCTTTCTCACATTTATTTGATTGTTGAACCTAATTTAAAAAACATTGGCATCCACTTGTAGTTACTTTCATTTCTTAGGATTTCATTTGCATATAGTTCGTAGGAATCACCAAAGTAATATTGAGCATTTTGATTTGTGTTCACACTTCAAAAATATCTTTAAGTGTAAAAACCTAAATCAAAATAAGGTGAGGGATTTCATCACTCTCTCCTTAACCCAAAAATCACTTAATTTCTCACTACACAAACTTAAGTCTTAAAATTCATTAGACATTTAGCTCTAAGGATTCCAGCTCAATAGGAATAAGAAATTCTTAAATAAATCTGTTCAAGTTTATTTAATTCCATTAGTGTCTAAGGCAAGGTTTAAGGGTTGCATAATGTACCCTGTAAGGAACGGGGGTCTTAAACAGTCTCTGACCTTCCTGTAGTCCTATCTTACTTAGCTAATTAATCAAGTAAACTTGAATTTACTCACTAAAGAAGTTTTTGATTTGGACATGGTTGTTTCGGGTCTTTTTAATGTTGTAATTAACTCAGATTACAATTTGTAAGACAAGAATGAAAATAAGAAAAATTTATATTTCCTGGGGTTCTTATCTGCGTGTCGATGGAGTGTAGATCTTGTACTCTGTTGATGAACCGAATCAAGACTTACAGGTCTTTTGCTGTTGGCGAGGGTCGAGTCACTTGGAAGCTAGTTCGATCTTCTCTTGTGATATTCCTCTGCATATGTCTGTTGAATTATGTGATTCCCCTCCATTTTATAGGCTAAATGAGAGGGTTAATGGCCCCCTTAGAACGTGGGTTAGTGGCCATTGAAATAAGATATAGTGGGGGGAGTTATCCCTTAAGAATAGCTCTCATAACGGTGGGCGAGCTTCATGGTCTTGGTGGAGCTCGCTGTAGTCGTGGGCAGAAATGAAGCAGGTTAATAGCCTCTTTAGAACATGGGCCATTAAAGCAAGAAATAGTGGGGTGCTTATCCCCTAAAATAGCTCTTATAACGGCTATTTGAGCGAACTTCGTGGTTTCGACAGAGTCCGCTGAAGGCATGAACGAGGGTCCCCGTGGGTGCGTGCGAGTGTCGCCTCAAACATAGATACACCCTCTTCGGAGGTAGATGACTTGGTCCACTTGAACTGATATGGGTGAGGTTCATTAGTTGGCGACCTTCGCTTACGAGTTCGAACTTGACACAGAGTTCGACTCTAGGTCTGGACGACTAATGACACCTTTTGAGTCGGTTTGGGAATCGACCCACGTTTGATTTGATTGAGTTGAGTCTATGAACTTCACTCTGAGTCAGCAAATGGTAACATTCGACTCGGCCTGAGGCGTGTTGTGGGGGTCGACTCGTGTTTGACTTAGTCGAGTCGAGTCAATATGAGTTGCTTGGTGAGGTCGGCTTCAGTCGTTAGGCGACCTTCACTATAGCTTGTTAAGGGCTCGACTTTGGGCCCATTCGAAGTGTTTAGCCCACAAACGTTCACTTCTTGGATCTAAGATGATTGTTGGCCTAAGTAAAAGTACATTTTAACCATCTACAAGACCCCCCAAAGTTTTCAAGATCCTACATTCAAGTTTGTAACAGGGATTGAAATACTTTGGGTAAATAGCTAGAGGTGTACTGTTGAACGTAGCTTGAGTTGCCCTATTTGGGTGAAAGCTTGTCTTCATTAGTCTACTTGGTTGTCAGAGGTGTACTGTTGAATGTAGCTTCTTTAGTCGTAGGCTAGTATCGAAGGTTCTATTCGTCCAAATCCATGTTTGGAACGTAATTCGCCATCTTCGTTGTTAAGGCAATGTTGTGAAATCAGTGAAGTACGATTGATTTTAGGGTATGAGCGAAGGTTGCTCGACTTTGTGTTTGCTGAGTGAAGTTCGTTGATTGGCGGCATTCGCTAATTGGCAGGGTTCAATTCACTTTGAGCTGCTGTGGGCGAAACTCGTCATCTAGCAATTTTCGTTGGCTGGCGAAGTTTGTTGCGATTCGCCTTTGGATTTGTTCCTCGTTTTGTGGCTGAGATCTCTTGATTAAAGATCCCGTGAGATCCGCTATGGATTTGACCTAGCCACTTTGTCTGGTCCCATCAGCTCTCAAGAGATGTGATTTTCTCGGGAATTACGATTTGAAATGAGCTATAAATAGTAGCCATCCTGTTCACTTCTTCACCGTCTCTGTCTCTTCATCATCTTCTTCTTCTCCATGGCTGTGCCAACGTCGCATAAGCCAGAGATGCTTCTCGATCGAGGAGCTGAGATAAGAAAACTCTAACAGGAGTTAGCCCAAGTGAAGGGCAATTAAGCGGATGAACTCCACATACTCTGGCGCTTGGCATTGTTATTGGCTGAAGAGGATATGCTCGAGCAGATCATCGAGAACCAATCGGTTACTTGGTTTGAGCTTGATTGTGACACGGACACGTAGAGCCTTGAATGTCCTGCTCTTCATAAGACCGTTCGGTGACTGAAATGGCGCTTGAAGAAGGATCCATGGGTCTCCACAAGCGAGGACTCCGATAGTAACCAGGTGTCACAAAAGTGAACCTAGTTCGTAATTAGATGTTGTGTGGCTAACTCAGGCCAAACGTCTATTTTTTATCATAGGAAGTGCTTCTTCCTGTAGATATAGCTCAATTTAGAGCGACAGGAGCACTTCCTATCTCTGAATTTTAAGGGTACACAAGTTGTAGCTTGGTGCAGCTCATGTATGCTCCTCAACCGTCACACTACCCATATCTTAAGAATATAGGATAGTAGCAAATAGCAACAAATATCCATCTGTAATTGGATAGTCTGAACGTTACCTTGTAGTTGAGTCTTCGATCAACAAAAATGAACTTTTCTTCATGTTGAAGTTGTCCATCTTCTTGTGTAATTGATTTGTGCATATTTTCTTCTGAAGCAAGTTTGGACTCTGTATGGCTTGGACTCTACATGGAGTCATGTATTTAGAAGTGAAGCTCAGGCTTCCTTGTTTTAGCGGGAGTTGATTTGAGGTCTGCTAGGTGAAGTCTCGATCGAGTTGAGACTTAGTGGATTTTACCAAGTCATTTTGGCGAAATTCACCATATCAATATCACTAACGAATTGAGTTAAGGTTTACTCAATTTGAGGGCTTAGAGAAGTTTTTACTATAGCATTCTGGCGAGGTTCGCTCTAGCACTCTATTCACTTGGGTAATATTCGACATTTGAGGAACAATCACCTTGGGCGAAGTTCAAACAGTTGACTTTTAGCAGATCTCATTAAGTCGGTCATGCGAAGTTCACCCAAAAGCTTTTAGCTCAAACTTGGAATATTTAGCAAAGCTCATTTGGGGTGAAATTCCGGACGAGGTTCAAGGCTAGAATCTCGAGCAAAGTTGAAGGTAGAATCTTCGGCGAATCTGACAGTGAGATATTTAGCGAAGGTTGTTAGCGAGATACTTGGCGGATCTAGAGGTAAGATCTCTGGCGAAGTCCATTGGTGGGATATCTAGCGGATTTGGGGTTGAGATCTTTGGCGAAGTTCGCGGCAAAGAGTTTTCAGCGAGATTCAGGGGAATCTTAGCTTATAAATAGGACTGTTTATCTCCCTCCTCTTCACTTTGAAATCAACTTTTGAACTCTCAAATCCTAGTTTTCCTTAAGAACATCCAGAGTTTGTCAACCATGGCCCCTTGTCGTGCTATTTCCAGGGGAAGAAGCTCTGCTCGAGGAGTTCGACGACCGTGTGCTGAGGATGCACCGGCACGGCTAGAGTTAGCAATGGGTAAGTGTACCCATTAATGGCGATATTCGGATATGTCTTAGCCCATTGGGCTTTAATCAACTCCTCATGGCATCCAAAAGTCGATATGCCATTAAAGGCGAGACTTTCAAGACTATTCGTAGTCTTTTCTGATGAGCCTTCGTTGCTAACGACGGGGCTCTGTCAGCGGCCATTGATGTCGCTTCTCGACGAACTTTGGTATTCGGGCAGAGTTCTTTAGCTCTTGGGCTTTTGCAGCGAACTTCACCTTGGCGAAGTTCGTTGTTGTTTTTTTAATTCTATGTGATCCTTGCTAAGATGACATTCACCATTTTGGATGATCTCCATTTGGCCGAGGTTCGCTCATTCAAGTTGGGTGAATTTCGCCAACATTTAAATACAAGTTATGTTCGCTTTGCTCGGCTCTATCAACACTGAGTTGATATATATGAGCAAGGTTCGCCTCAGCTCTTGGGTTGGTTTGACTCGATCTTTGTTGACTAACCCCTTTCATTGTCTCTGTGCAGTTGCT
>JBAKGM010000081.1:12698248-12728795 GCA_037177215.1 Asparagus racemosus | reverse complement strand
TATATGTATGTCTCGCTCCTTAGATTCTAACTTCTTATAGAAATTTTCATAAGCCTTGTATTTAGTCTTACTAACTGCTTTTTTCTTCCTTCCTCGCTAACTTATATTTCTCTAAGTTTTCCTTACTCCTACACTTTTATCACTCTTTATATAATATTTTCTCTGTAATCGCCTTTTGCACATCCTCATTTAACCACCAACTCTACTTACCATCTAATCTACAACATTTAGATTCTCCTAATATATCTTTTGCCACCTTCTTAATACAAGAAGACATGCTATCTCACATAATATTAGTCTCGTTATTCATATTCCATATATCTTCCTTCATTATCTTATTTTTAAAATGCATTAAATTCTCTCCATTTAAGATCCACCATCTAGTTCTTAGTCTCTTGTTCATGTTAGTTTTCCTACTCCACTTCGTGATAGACATGTCTAATACCATCAACCTATGTTTTGTGGTTAAACTCTCTCCCCGTATAATTTTACAATCTTTGCATGTTAACCTATCCATCCATCTAGTAATAAAAAAGTCTATTTGACTACTATTAAATCTACTTTTAAAGGTTATTAAGTGTTCATCCCTTTTTTTTAAATTATGTATTTGCTATTATCAAATCATACGATGTTGCAAACTCTAAAATTGATTCTCCCATATCGTTCTTATCTCCATACCCAAAACATCGATATATCCTCTCATATCCATTATTATCCTTACCAACATCCCATTGAGATCCACTCCTATAAACAATTTCTCTCCTAATGAAATTTCTTGTACCAATTCATCTAAGCATCCCAAAATTCCATTTTAGTACTCTTGGGCAACCCTACTTGTGGTGCGTAAGCACTAATAATATTAATAACCTTTACTCCTAATACAATTTTTATTAGCATTATTCTATCTCCAACTCATTTTACATCTACAACACTAGCTTTTATTATGTTATCTATAAAGACTCCCACTTCAATTCTATTCTTCTCTTTTCCCATGTACCAAAGTTTATATCCGGTCTTTCTAATTTTTCTAGATTTTTCATCTATCCATTTAGTTTCTTGTAAACAAATTATACTTATCTTTCGTCTAAGCATAATATCTACTAATTTCATTGCCTTTCCGGTAAGTGTACCTATATTGCAAGTAGCTAACCTAATGCTATTTTCTGTAAAAGTCTCTTACTATTTCCCATCTTTTGTCATTCTAGTATATACTTATTACTTAATACTATTTGGTAACTTATTAGAGGATTGTAGATTCTTAGAAAACCATTGCTTACTTGTCATTACACTGGGGTGACATCGACGTAACGCGTCGCTTCTGAGGAACGCCCTAGCAAGCCACCATTATTTACTTATCATTGCATTGGAGTGACATCGGTGCAACGCGCAGCAATGTGGACACCCCAACAATATTTTATAAGATTTATTTTCATGTGGATCCGACTATGTTTTACGCTAGATGTCGGCTACTTAACGCAACCCTCCTCTTTTATCCTGGTTTGGGAGAGCCAATGCTGGCAATAAAGTAAACCACAGCATTGGGAATTTCATAAACAAAGAAAACAACCATACCTCTATTGAGCTCCTTCCTTCTCTTGCATTGAAATTTACATTTGCATTGACAACTTGCTGAAACCATTAAAAAAGACATCTTAGTATAGTAACTGATACTATGAACAGAAACGTTACAGCGCGATTTTTTCAATCTCTAATCTTTGTTTCATTCAGGTAAAACAAGGGTGGAAACTCCAGTAACTATTTACAGAGAAGTGAAAGATTTTTATCGCTGAACAGAGGTTACATATTCGCAAACAAAATCATGTAGGTAAGAGCACAAAGCAATTATTGTGTACAAACTGAGGATAATCAGACTATGCACCAACCAATTCACGACCTCGAAGTAAATGATCACAAACTTCACAAAAATAATATGCAAACCCCACTACTCTATAACCTCATGTCAAAAAACACAATGAATGGAAAAATTGGTGCTAGTTGGGACAGCCATATCAATATCACTCTAATTATTGTTAACCTTCTTAATTTCTTTCCCTTGAAATCTGGCATTCTGACCATATTGTAACTTCTACAACTAAATCAAAACTCCACAGAGAAACAGTTAGGTCATGGAATAAAAGATGATTATCCATGAAGGACCGATACACCTTCAATGGCACAACCTACAATAACTAAACAGAAAGAATATTTAGATCACCTAACAAATAATTTTTAACTGATAAATATTCAGGCTACACAACTCTTTTAATATAAAGGTCATACATAATGGAGAATATCTAATAGATATTATGCGCTAAAGAGAGGTTTAGTGCTCAAAGTTTTTGATGATAAATGAATATCGTGCAAATTTTAATGAAAAATACTGATAGTGACAGCTATCCTAATCTGGAGAAAAATTCAAATACCTCTCCCTCAGGAAATAATCCAACAACCTTAGCAACATATTCTTTCTGCAATAGGCCACCTTCTATCTGCATAAAAAAGAGAAAACTTAGATAAAATGAAATATTTATCTGAAAACTAAAGGTATTAATAGCCTTGATTAAAAAGTTGAGACTTCTGAGCATCACGTAAAAACTGTCATCTAAAATACCAAAAGCAGACTGGAAGCACAGACGAAACATTTTATAATTTATGGCCCAACCTTAAAATCTCTTAGGATATGAACCAGATTGCCCAGAATACATACAGTTCATAGTTCTCCAAGCACAATAGACATGTTATTGCTTTGAACGCATCTAATTGCAACTTCGCAGAAATAGGAAAAAAAGATATCTAAGTCCAAAATTTTAAGAAGAGATCCCATTCATGATTCATTGTTATTTAGAACCACATTTACTGCTTGTCCCAACTAAACCAAGAGAAAGCACAGCAGCAGCAGCAGCATGAACACAGCACATCAGGAGACATTGACAAGCAGCATATCCTGATGCAGTACATACTAAATGGCAATGTAATGGCAAGCAGTGTCATTTCCAGTATGTACTGATATGCAGATGAGTTCGAAATGCCAACAGAGCTTAGATCATAATCCTAGTTCACGATTTCTTCAGCGCCATGATCCATCACTATATTACTGCTTAAAAGGGAATAGGCACATATACCATTTATAGCCTTAATCAGCAACTCAAACTTCTAATAAACTTAAGCACTTCTTCACCCATCTCTGAGATGTTTTAAGCAAATATCCAAGACAAATAAGATTGTCTCTTATAGTTGACTAATATGTTTGGGTCCTTTGAGGTAAAATAGCAATCCAAATGCTACCTATTGATTACACTAATATAAGATCCTAACTGAAGCTTCCAGCTAGCATTTTCACATAGTAATTAACCCTAAGCCATCTCACCACCCATGATTCAAAATGATTTACAATAATGCCTGATGTAACAAATAGTTTGTTAACATGAGAATGTTGAAGGGCTTCAACACTGAATTGCCTGCTGTAGCAAGAATGGTATGTAACAACAACGTTGAGGACTTTTATCCCATATTTTTCGGACCAGCCACATGAAACCTTTTTACGCATCAGCTCCACTGAGGATCATCTCCTCTCTCAAATTAGCAATTACCATATTGTTCTTCACTGTCACATTCAAGGCTTGGTTTGCCACTGTTCTTCTGTACATGCTCCTAAAATTTTAAAATTTTTTAATGCATGTTCTCCACGACTCTCCCCTATTAACTTAAAGTTGTCTACTTACAGAGTTAAAGTTTTTCAAGTCTTAATAAGAAGGGAAGTTTGGAGAGGACTGACACATAAATCTTACTTTGATTGATTGTTACTCAAGAGTTTGGATAAATAAAATATTGTACAAAGCTTGCATGTAAAGTAGTTCCCATCACATGGTTATATAGTCAAATGGGATAAAACAATAGGAAAAGTGACCAGTTCTCTGAGAAGCACAAGTGAGCTGAGTTCTTGGAGATAAGTAAAGAGGAACACTAGACTCCACCACCAATGAGAAAAAACCGACACTTTTTTTCGGGCGGGGGAGGCGGGGGGATGAAGATTGACAGTGAAAGAAACAGGGGAAAAAAGGAAATAATGCGAAGGTAAGTGATGGAATCTTTTACAGATTTTACACTCCTGAATAATTGTTTAGGGTTCACATGTGCTGATAAAATCATGTGATAAATTACTTACTCATGATATCATAGTGGTCAAATATAAATTACTTACTCTGATTGGAGAGGCATAGTGGCTCCAATCAGAGACGTCCATGGAGATAAGTGGACTCATGCTATTATTGAACTACAGGCTTCAATCGAACCAGTTCTATAAGACCAGTGAGATTAAATGAACCAATTGTAAATGTAATCAATCCTTTGAGAAATTGAATATTAAGTGAATAATTTGAAAATAAGGTATTGTATGTATCAAAAGGTAGATTGTCTTAGTATATTAAATTAAACTATTTAATGTATGAGATCTTCTAAGTTACAAGCACTTTCAAATTCAGCACTATATGAAGTTATTGGGATTACTTTGAAGTTGCTTCCAGAGTTGACTTTTAACCTTATTCAATATATTGTGTTGGCTTTGATTGAAAGGTGGCTCTCTTTTCCTGGTCATATGCTGTTAGGATGATTGTAATGATGCTGTTGGTTTCTATGTGTCCATTATATGTTACGATCAAACATGCACCTTTCAGGCAATTACATCTTGTTGAGAACTTCATATGATCCCAACCATTCCAAGGCCAAAATTTTGTAGGTTTCATGCTTGCTTGTTAAATTGTCCAACTTACTGGATGTTTCGTTACACCTTTTTTCTAAGTAGGGCTACTGCTTGCTTGTTTTGTGGAAGCACAAGTATGAAGAGCAAGTCATAGTTTAACTTTGGAGGATTGTTTATAATTTTGGTGTTGTTTTCGGGTCAAAAGTATGATGAAGTTGTCATTGTTCTATTGATTTGAAAATGAAAATTACAACTGTTTGAATCTCGGCAAGATTCCTTGCTCTGTTGACCACATGAACGTTCTAGTTGTTGTTGAGAGTTGCTTCTTGATCGAGTTTGGTGTGAAGGGAGCTCCTCTTGATGAATAACTGAGACTCATCTTAGAGGGATCTCCTCATTTGATAAGTAAAAAAACTGAGCTTTAGGGGCAAGGCTATAGGGTGCCAACACGAGATCAAAATCAAGTGATAAGAGGCAAAGAGTGTTGGATCACAAGACTTTTGAACTGCAGCGCCAGGTTGAAGAGCTTGGGCAGTTGGCAATAAGTGCTGCAATAAATGAGCAAAACTAGGGCCCTTGAACAGTTGTAGAGGCTATATTTATAGGTTGAAAAAGTCTTCTTGGTGCAGGGTTCAGCTCACGCGGGTTTCTGATGTCATACAGTAATTTAATGCTGGGCAACACTTTACTGCTCACTATGGCATTAAGTCGTTGAGAGGGTGTTGTGCCAGTTACGGCTATGAGTTTAGATTAAATGTGACAAGACTATAACAACTTTAGTCTCCCACATCTTGGACTATAGCATATGCGGGGTTTTGAAAGTCAATGACCCTTGGACTCATCATGCTAGTGCGGGGTTGCAACAACACGTCACTCAATGAACAGTACCCTATTCTGCAATGCATTAAATGCAGTGTCATTGGCATTACATGTGATATATTTGGGTAATTTGACTTCTGATATGGGTTACCATCACATTGGTTTGCTGTTCTTGATAACCCTACGTCGAACGTGGGGTTATAACAACGCCCAGATGTGAGCTGCACGTTGTTGTTAGCCACGTGCACTTTATTTGCTACGGTTACTGTTTGCTACGCATCTTTCTTAGCTATATGCCGCTCATAACCGCATGCGGATCTGTTTCTTGTGTGGGTTTCAGACTGATTTGTCGCTTGCTTTGACAAAGGATTCTACAGCTTTGTATCCTTAGCCAAATTGTGGACTCTTTTGATTTTGTTGAGTCCACTGGTCATATTGCATGATTAAAATGCCCTAAGGGGCCCACGTTATACTTAATAGATTTATGTTAAACGGTTTGCATTTTATATTGCCCATAAAACCTCCTTCAAAGTTTTTGGAATCTCTAAGCCTGAATCTCCGAAAATTTTGAACCCTCAAGTCGGACATTTGAATTTTTTTGGAGAAGTGATCACTGTTTAAGGGCTAGAGTATAATGGTTCGCCATTCGGAGAAACAGTCAATGGCGACCTACCAGGCATAAGTAATCACCAACATAACTGAGACAAAGATCCGGTGAAGGCTCGTTAAAAGGGGACATTCCGAATTGATCGGAGGACATATCTAAACGCATCGATCAATGAAGAGTTATCCGGCGAAGACCCGTTGTAGGAGACATTCTGGACGATTGATTGGAGGACATATCTAAACATGTCGATCAATGAGAAATCACCATTCACGGTAACTTGCTTCGATAACACTAAAGGAGATCTGATAGAGGTTTGGTGCTGAACATATCACAGGTTCATCTTTAGAGGTTCAATGTTGAACATACCATGTTTGGGTTCGACCCGACTCGACCTGATGCGAGGTGGGTCAAATTTGACCCGCTACAGTAGTGTGCCGAGGGTTCGGGATGGGTTGGCCTCTAGCCCATGCAGGCCAGCAGCTTGCTCAACTAGACATGTCCCGTAGGCCACCCAATTAGCTTTTATTTTTACTATACAACCACTTTTATTACAGTTTGTTACAATTTCTTTTGTTATTGTATTTTTTAAACTAGTGGAGCAATTATTTATTGCTCGTGGATGTAGGACTTGCTTTGAACCACATTAAAAGTTTGTGTTTACAATATTTTCCTCTGTCAATATATACAAATACACAATTTTACTTCATAAAATTATTTTTTTCCATTTCTTATAATTGTTAAATTGTTAGTTTGTTAATTCCATGTAATTTTTAAGTGTCAAACAATACTTAGAAAACTATTGCAAAATAAAAAAATAAAAAACCAAAAAATAGTGAGATAGGTGGGTCGACCCATGCTATGGCTCGTCTCGCTTGTTCTTGAACCCGTGAGCAAGCTGGGTCGAGCTCTAGGCCCAAAAACAAGTGGCCAAATATGGCACATTGGTCCCGTTACGAGACATAAGCAGGCTCGCCTCGACACTAGGCCCGCACGGGCTAGCCCAAGAGACAAGTCAGCACATCCTATTGTCCAACCCTATTTGAGCGGTCCTATGTAGGGCAACTTAGGGGATCGTTTCGATAGGCAACCGTTAAGATGAATAATGTTGAACATTAACGATTAATAACCTTGATAGATGTGTATCGTCGAGCATACTGAGAGTGCTCCATTTGGCGGTTCGTAGAATATGCCAGAGCATCACTTGGAAAGAGGTTATGCATGTCTTGAATCACTTGGTCTTGACAGTCTAATCGCTGCAACAGCTAGTGCCAAAGACTTCAACTTGTGGTCCATGATTTCCTCTACTCACCTGATCGCCTTTGGTCGCTAATCTCGAATTAGCCCCACAAGTGTCAACTCTTCTTAATCTAGGAGAACCAATAGCAAACTCAAAACTGTAAGGGAACTCATACGCATCATTTGATGATTTAGTATGTGACAAAAGTAATATCCATTGCTAGTCAATAGTTGCGATGTCCCCGATAGCCTTGGAACAAGTCCTCTATGATGGGCCGTCAAAATAGGAGTCATAATATGAAGGGAGAGTTAAGGGCCATACCCCCTGCTTAGTTCATTGCTACCCCAACATTGGTGACGTTGCACCCATGGCCCATCATATTAATGGTTGTGAACAACAATTCGTCATCATCAATTTCGGCAGCTCTCCTAATACAGGATCTTGTTTTCTTTCGAAGAGTTGGGGACCTCTAAGTTAACTGGTCAGAGACCGAGGTAATTGGTGGTTGGGCATTGAGAGAATGTGGTGGAACTACTGACATACCCCATGTGTGACAACAGAGGGTGCAACTGTGTAGACAACCATCCATTATAACATGACAGTGACATCATCCAGGATAATTAGAGTTATAAGAAAAATAGTGGCGGTGCTGCTAGAACGCTCCGGTAGCTTAGCGTTCAGATAGTCCTCTCGATTGGAGACTAGACTTGGCGCTTTGCCCTCGTCGAGATCGATGATTTTGCTTTCTCTACCCCTATGCTAGATTTATCCACGCGCAGGATTGAGTAGTTAATTTGTGCATCAAGCTTAGCTCCAAGGGAAGTACCTCCTCTTGCTTGGCATAGGATTGCGATGCGCACTTCTTCATCCTTTACTTTGTAGAGAAGTGATGGATGTGTTTCTATTGTGGCGCGAGATTAAAAGCTCGCACCAGCTACAGTCTCCGACAAGGCCCTGGTTTCAAGATTGACTAAGACCAATGTTACAGAAGGCACTAGGCGAACTAGGCATTTGAGTCGGGGCCTAGCACCTAGGCGCCTAGGCATTTGCCTATTTTTAATTTATTTAATTATGATAATTTACAAAAATATGTATTAAGTTCATATAAAATTGTAAAAAAAATAAAAATAACAGTTTTAGATCCATAAAATTGAACAGTGAATAAAATTGAACTAAAATTGAACAAGATTAAACTAAAATTAACTAAAATTAACTAAAATTAGATTAATTAACTAAAGTAAACTAATTAAACTAACTAATTAAACTAAATTGAACAACATTAACTATTTAGTCTTCTCTTAATACAAAATTAAACTAGAATTGAACAAGATCATTATTAAGTATTAACTATTAGCTACATAAAAACAATGAAGAAGTTTCAAAAAAATAGTTTAAAAATAAAACAAATTGAAAATTGAAAATTTTACCTGAAGAGGAGAGGCGGCGGCCTCGGAACTGCGACAGTTGTGGGAGGAGGTGAAGGAGGCGACGGCTCTGGACTTGCGGGAGGAGGCAAGGACTAGGAGGAGGCAGCGGCAGGAGAGGTGGGTGTTGGCAACTGCGGGAGGCGAG
This sequence comes from Asparagus racemosus, assembly GCA_037177215.1. Taxonomy (NCBI): domain Eukaryota; kingdom Viridiplantae; phylum Streptophyta; class Magnoliopsida; order Asparagales; family Asparagaceae; genus Asparagus; species Asparagus racemosus. The sequence continues at coordinate 12,719,861 of JBAKGM010000081.1, read as the reverse complement.
GAGGTGGAGGCAGTGGCGGGAAGAGTACAAGAGAGAGAGAGAGCTATGGGGGTGTTGGCAGCTGTAGGAGGAATCGAGGAGGTGGAGGCGGAGGCGGGAGAGGAGGCGGCGGGAAGAGAGAGAGCTGCGGACTAATTTGGGCTTAGCGGCTGCGGGACACGAGAGAGAGGAGACGTGGTTTAGGTTAAGATTTTAAGTGAAGCGGGTCGAGTCGGGTATGGGTTTGGGTTTTGGTTTTTTTATTTTTTGGCTGGGCTTAATGATATTGGGCCTTTTTTCTTTTTTTGTTTAAAAAGCTTGGCGATTTGCCTAAGCGGGGCCGCCTAACCCTAGGCGGCGTGCCTAGGCGGACCCGCCACCTAGATTGGGTACTCAGGCCCAAACTAGGCGGCAATTGCTCTGCCTACACCTAGGTTGCGTTTTAGAACACTGACTAAGACCTAACTTTGAGCTGGGCACACAGTTGAATGCTAACAAGCAGTTATACTCTAACTTGGGGTTGTACGCTCATGCGCAACTGAAGCAGAAACAGAGATGAAAGTCGAGTTGTGACTCTCAACCCCACGTGGGCATACATGTCTGGCTTTAGCCAAAGACTCCGGAGCTTCAACAGTAGCTCCCTTGTTCACCCAATGTGAGCACGAGGCCGATGAGTTAACGTCAGTCCTGTCGTGCTTCCGCGCATGGTTATAGCTGTTGCCTTGTCTCAATGACTTGTAGGCCATTTGGTCAAACTCGATTGTGAGTCTCAACAATAGATCCAAGGGTGTGAACATCATGCTACGACACTAGCTCCTCAATAATGGAGAATCCACTCCATAGCATAGTCACCATTGTTCTCGAGTCAAAAGAAGTGGATGAAGTTGTCATTGTTCCGTTGATTTGAAAACAAAATTTCAAGTGTTTGAATTTGGATAGTTGTGCCGAAAGAGACTAGATTCCTTGCTCCATTGATCACGTGAATGTTCTTAGTGTTAACTTGTTGTTTGGACCTGCTTCTTGATCGAGTTTAGTGTGAAGGGGGGTCCACTTGATGAAAAACTAAGATTTATCTTTTGGAGGGATCGCCTCGTTTGATAAGTAAGAAAATCGAGCTTTAGGGGCAAGGCTATAGGGTGCTAACACGACATTGAAATCAAGTGACAAGAGGCGAAAAATCTTGGATCACAAGATTTTTGAACTACAACGCAAGTTGAAGAGCTCAGGCAGTTGGCAAGAAGCGATGCAATAACTGAGTAAAACTAGAGCCCTTGAACAGTTGGTAAAGGGGCTCTATTTATAGGCTAAAAAAGTCTTCCTGGCACGGGGTGCAGCTCACACGGGGCCTTGTGCTATCATATAGTAATTTAATGCAACGTAGCACTTTATAGCTCACTATGGCACAGAGTACCCGAGAGGGTGCTACATGCAATTACAACTGTCAGTTTACATTAAATTTGATAAGACTGTAGCAGCTTTAATATCCCCGCGCCTTGGACTATAGCGCACACAGGGTTCTGGAATTCAATAGCTCTTGGACATCATCATAATGGCATGGGGTTACAACTGTGTGCCACTCAGATGACCAGAACCACGTTCTGCATTGCATTAAATGTAGTATCTTTGGTATTAAATGTGATAGATATGGGTGATTTGACTTCTGACATAGGTCGCCATCATATCAGCTTGTTGTCCTTGATAATCCCACGTCGGATGTGAGGTTATAACTACGCACAACTGTGAGCTGCGCGCTGATAATCCCATGTCGGATGTGAGGTTATAACTATGCACAACTGTGAGCTGCGCGCTACTGTTGGCAACGCGCACTTTATCTACCGTGGGCAACTATTTGCCACACGCTTCTCGTAGCCGCGCGGGGCTCATAACCGCACCATAGGCTATTTCTTGCGTGGGTTTAAGACTGATTTGTACCTTGCTTTGACAAGGGATTTTGTAGCTTTCTATCCTTAGCCAATTTTGTGGACTCTTTTAATTTTACTAAGTCCATTGGTCATGTTGAATGACCAAAATGCCCTTGGTGGGGCCCACATTGTACTTGGTTGATTTTTGTTAAACAATTTGCATTTTTACTGCCCACAGATGTCTTTGTGGATGATTTATGTTAGACAGTATAATGATAACTAAAGAGTGATCTTCTGGTGCTGTACAGTTGACCACTAACTATTCCAGAAAAGTACAGTGGAAAATACTGGAGCTAGTAGAAAGTATAAACATCTTTTTGGAAGAGTATAAATTTGTATAATCTGACTCAAACACAATATAGTAATATGTAATAATCAACACATATGTAATAATCAACAAATTCATGATTGGTGGTGTTGGAATCGAAGTGATAAAGGAAACGCCACCCTTAAAATGAAAAGAATTCCACTTGATACAAGCCGCTTTAAAAGAATAGTGATACCTGCTGCCTGAAGGATTCAGCTTTATCAGCATTTCTGGCAAAGATAAGAAGGCCAGAAACAAGGCGATCAAGACGATGAATAGCTATAAGGATACGCTGAGAGTCAAGGAGAAAGTAGAAATCCTCAAATAACCAAGCAGGCAAGCACCATTTGATTTTTGTAAAGCAATTGCATTGCGGAGAAAAAAATTACAGGTTAATTCAACTAATGGGGTTATATGGATACGAAATAGAGGTGCGAAGCCCTGTTCTGCTTGCAGGATGCCAACAACAGTATTCTTACGGTATTGTCCACATGGATGCACCTGCAAAAAATAAAGGATCAGCAATTTACATTCTACACATCAATAAAAAGATATAGTTCTACGTGTGATTTTCCCTTCAAAAACAGAAGTTCGTGAAAATTTGAATATTTTGTTCGCGGCAAAAAGATAGCATCACTACCGTATTGTGAAGTTATATGAAAAAGTCCAAGCAAGAAAGACAACAAACTTCATTGCATACAGGAGAACTCTTCAGATAGAAGACATAAGTTGCTAAGGGAAAGGGGAAGCGAATCAAGTATGTAGTGGTAAAAATATCTCCAGAGCAAAAATTAATATTCTCAAGGAAGACTAGCAGGTAATTTAGTTCTGATCGAGTATGCTAGTAACTAATAAAAAGTGACTCAAAGAAACATGCAGATTTACTCATTCAATAGTCAAGAAAGTCCACGACGAATCACAGCATGTAATTTAGCAAGTCACCAGCCTATATATAACATAGCACAAACTAGCAAGACATTTAGACATCATTCATCAGACTGCATGATAAAACTAGAATAAAAAATTTTCCTTTTCTTCGTGAATTTTAAAACTTTTATAATTTTTACATAAGACATTTACTTTTAAAATTAGTCATATGCAATACTTGATTAAGCATGCCAGACCTTTTCATTAATAGGAATGGCGGTGAAGAATCTGATTCCTTCCCGACATTGTCTAAGACAAGGATAAACAGCTATGCACACAATTATTACATAATCAAATCATACCAAAATATTAGCTCTTCAATTTTTCTTTGGATTGTTCCATCTAATATCATCTTAGTTTTTGTTAGCATTGATCTGATTATTTCAATTATAGCATTACATGTTCAATAAGATGAGCAATGTAGCATGTTAGGATGTGGTCAAAACTCTAGAAAGCAAAATTCATGAAGAGTGTGCTATATAGTTCCCATTAAAAAGTAACTGAAAGTAGGTTAGATGTACTCACATTTGTTACGTAACCAATCTTAAGAGCATATTGTCATGTACATTTCTACACCATTCTCATTTCAACTATACTCTTTTTTGGATATGTTGCTTTCTATAATTGCTTGCCATTAACATCTATAAAATATGGCTCATTGCATTGTCTCCCCAACTTTAGGGGCATCTTATAATCACTAAGCACATATTATTCTAGCAATTTAAGCCTGGTTTATTGAAGAGATACGAGCAAATCCTCTTCCGTGAACCGAAGTAGCAAAAATCTTCATTTTAGGTTCCTTTTCTTCCTATTTGAAATTATCTCTAGTCTTGCAACTATTCTAGTATCACCCGTATTTTCTAAAGCCTAAATCCACGTTAGTATTTTTAGAAATTAATCCGTTCTAGTCTAATACGAATACATTATCATTAGCTCATAGGAAAAACATGTCTAGTAAGTTCATTCACAAAATTGATGTGAATAAGCAAGTAATAAGTGCCAATTTTGATCTCTCCCCCTCATTATTCTCATGGTAGTTACTATCTCAATAATACATGTTTTTAGTCAGAAAAATATAGCATACGGAACTTGGCTAACAATTCAAACTAATTTCATTCTCAATATGTCATCACAAGAGCAATTGTTCCAAAACAGTCAGATTTATATTTAACTTTTAAATAAGAAAAACAAATAGATACTGTTGAAGTGATAGATAAGTCTACTGCCATATTACATTTTCGAAGCAGCAAGTAAATCCACATAATAATTTCTATCAAATGACTCCCTACATCTCTTCTGTGTAAGTGTAAACCACACCTTAAAAGAATAAAATGTGTCTGAACACTGAATATGTAAAGCATTATTTATTTAAGAATACAAGTAAGTACTGTTTGAGACTGTCAAACATGCTATACAAGGATAGAGTTGTTTGTATCACTCTTGTAGAGGAAATATGGCTGGTAGAAGTGCAGGCTGATACATCACTTAGGGAAAGAAGGCTTTCCAACACCCCCATCCACTTACAAGATGGCATAGTCAGGAAGGCGATTCAGATATCCTGTGTGAGTAAAGAGATCTTCAACATGCATGACCTCTGCCTTCATCTTCTGTTACATTGCCTCGTCTACTAAATATTGAACTTATAGGACTGATAGTTAGGATGGACAATTCAGGAATCAATGGCAGCTATATGTCCATCTACTAAAATTAAGTTGATTCCCAAGTTTTGCATACAATCTCACTAAATGTCAAACGCAGTAACATATTGAGGAAAAAATTTGGTTGATTACTTACTGGAATAGAAGCTGGCTTGCATACCGTAATGACATCAGCTTCACTCTCTAGGACTGTAATCTTTTCAGCCAAAACAGGTGGTTCATGCCTGGACAGGTAATGTAGTTTAGCATTTTGATTGTTACCTTGGAGTCCTTCACACATGAAAACCCAAAATGAGCAAAACTTATAGAGCACTATATGCCAACTTAAAGACTATTTCCTCCATTTTTCTATTAGGCTAATAAGTGTGTTGTGTAGACTCCATGATGCCATAGCCAGTGTACCTTAGGCAAACAAGTTTACATGACAAAGTTCTTACCAATGTAGAGGACTAAGAATGCTATGTTCCACCAAAACAACATTACAAAGCTCTTAAACAATGATATCCAGTTGAAAAATTATACACCAGAAGGGATGGAGGGAAAAACAAAAACTTCTGTTGCCTGATAAAAAAATAAAACATAGAAATGGATTTATCATCATTAAACAGTACATACGTAGCAAGCAGTACTTGACTGCATCTTCCCATGCAACTTGCAGAAACAGCTCCTTGGCATAAATTGGTGTCAGTTACTTGAGAAATAAATTCCACCATACACAGGCCAAACAGAATAGGCTTAAGAAAGAAATTTTAGAGGATTGTACATCATATATCAAAGTATAGTAACTTTTCTAGCTCAAACAAACACTAATGAGTCCAAAAAGAGGGCAGATCCACATTTAAATGCAACATGACACAATCAGGAGACAAAGAGTGTCATGGTGCACGACGAATCTGACAAGGGACATTCCAATATTTTGACATGGGGAGACCTATGTACTATGGAAATCTATAAAGTAAAATTGAAAATGTAAAATAGTAGAAACTAAGTAAACAAAACTCAGTCAATGGGCCCATTGTTTGACAAAACTGATTCAGATCGCCTAATGACATTCCTTGGACATGATATATTTCATATAAACTGTTAATGTGATTAAAATGACAACATCATCTTGATTTGAAGACTTTATTTGTAATCGGAATGCCCTTAGACTTTCATACAGTGTCCCTAGGTTGAGTTCGAAGTGATCTGGGTTTGACACCTCAAAAATTGATATTATCGAGTTGGGATTGCTTACTTGTAAATGCTATATGTTTGGATGTGTGTGTCCATGTATGTGTGTGATTATGTAATGCCTATAAGAATGAGAATAGAATATAGAAAATGAAAATACTACCGTCTAGGTCAATTCTGCACAAGTTGTAGCATACAGGTAAGCAAGTTAACTTATACTACTATCTACAACTGTTTACGACTTCACACAAAAGTAAAGTTTATGGTCTATCCCAGGCCAAGAGACAACAGGATGTATAAGAACCTGTGCAGAAAGTGGCTTATCTTTTGTGATGATTGAACAACATATGACGGATGGACAATTTGTCCATCCACTTGGATCCTCCCTGATTTGACTGCATCAACCTGAAAATTAAGCATGATATGTTCAGATTATATAAAGTGGAATCTTAATCAAATTAGTGATGGAGGTTAACAGGTTCAGCCTTCCAGCAAAATGCAACAAATGACACACTAAAAGCTTGACCAATCAAAATTGTAAGGAACTAAATTCGACTCAGAAAGAAATTATTAGATTTCACTAGAGAAATCAAGATGCTTCATAGCAATTTCTTAAGTTTAAACTTAATGTGAGAGAAGAGACTTATTTTATAAAATAGTAAGGAAAATCCCAACCAAAAAATATTGTACTTACTGAAACTAATCTAACCAGAGACCTCAAAAACCATTGAAACTTGAAATAGCAGGAAAAATTAGTATACGCCAATGTTCAGGTTACAGAGGGCCCTAGAAGATCTACTTGCAGATCCGTTATAAATTCATTGGATTGGCTTGGAGAACCAACACACCAACATAACTAGAAGTCACCAGAGATCTAAGTTCAATAACTTAAGGTACTAAGATAAGATGATTGGTGGATTCATATTCTTGGAAATAACACTAGGGTCCAAAGACAAATAATTTGAATGGTATTGAATTGGTTTATTGGATAATCATACAGTTTCCAAACGAGAAATACCCATATCAAGCTCCACTCCTGGCACTGGTTAAGATGTTCATATTCGAACAATGGCCTACAAATGATGGATGAAGTAGAAGCAGCAAATATAACACAAGTGATTACAACTCACTCTTATATGAATGCAGCTAAGTCTTCTAACATATGTAGTTTTAAAGCTAATTCATGAAATAGATATGTATAATATGGGTATCCTATGCTCCACATGTTTGAGCCCCTTCTCTTTTCCTCTCGCGCTTGGTCCCGTTCCTGCTTGCCTACTTTTGCAATTTCTTCATCTTATGGTTTTTCTAGCTACCATTGGTGTTGAGGGCTTTGCCTAGGCCCTCACTCTACCAATCTCTGTTGGTAGTTGGGATCTGGTCACAACTCTTCAACGTAGAAGGTTTTCTTAGCCTTGCTAAGCTTTTCGGCTTTGGATCTTAGCATAATTTATCTCACAATGACCAGATTTCTTCCCTCCAATCTTGGCCCCTTCATTTTCGTAACAAGTTTGATTCAACTCCCTTCATCGCACGCTTCTCACTTCTGATCCTATATATGCCCACCAATAATGAGGAAAATGATCTATAAACCAAATACACAAAAAGGTTGTGACAAGTGCTTGGAGGGCTCTGTGACAGACTATGTGGAATAATGCTACGAGTACCATTATTGTACTCTAGTTCATTTATCTGCATCCATATCATGCTCATATTCACATTAATTTTCATATTGCTTGACTTGCTTGCTTGCATTTGAAATATACTATTACACATAATAATTACTTTTACATATTAACAACTCTAAATATTTATTAAAAAAATAAAAAAATATAGCATAAAAATGTTATTGCTTTAGAAATTATTCTATTTAACCATTATTTACTGTTACTTTTACTATAAAGTACTAATAACAATATTTACTGTTATTGCTTTAGAAATTATTCTATTTAACCATTATTTACTGTTACTTTTACTATAAAGTACTAATAACAATATTAAGAACTATCTTGGCAAAAACTAATTAAAAACCAAACATAAAAGCCATTGCGATACCCTACAAATCTTAACTGACATCTTTTTCTACTTATCCTTGGTTTTTCAAGACCAAGACTTAGCTAGAATTCACTAAAGAAGACAAATTCTCCATTTCTGTGGAGGATTCTCCAGTCCTCGTAGACTAACTCACACTGATATTAAGGATTAAGGACAGATGATATAATTGGAAAAGGAAAGTTCTCCACATTCCAAATGCAATCAGTATGACTCCACTATAGAATTTTCTATTTTAAATGCTCAATGCAACTTCAAACCTCTTCGGCTTACAAATTAATTACGACAAACTCAATTAGTCAACCCAAATGGCTTCTATCATTCTCCTAAAAGAGTGCATGCTGATGTTCACGATTCACCAAAAAAATTTAAAACTTTGAATCAACTGTAAACCACCGTCTCAAGTTATATAAATTTAATATTCACTCCAACTGCAACCCAAATTTTTTTAAATTAGGTAAAAATCAAGAAAGACGTGCATAGTAATCATAAGGGCGGCCCTTAAATTCTTCAGCAAAGAGATCGACGATGGTTTTCCCTGCCCATCTATTCTTAGCCTGTGCCAAATATAGATAAATAAATAAATAAAACAATTATTTTTAAATTGGCAAAAAAAATCCTCCAAAATTATAAGACTAGTGAAGGAATCTCACATGCGAGATGAACTCAAAGTAGTAGGGTCGAACGTATCGCCTCCCTGCAGAGAAATTCCCGCCAAAATATTCATGAAAATGTTAGAGAAAGGGGAAATTTTGAAGGTTTTAGGGTTTATTTAGGGTTTTGGTCGAATACCTTTGCGAAAGATGTAGTCTTGAGCCTGAGGAGGATTTGCAGGGGACTCCCACACGATCTCCATTTTCCCCACTCTCTCTCTCTCTCTCTCTCTCTCTCTCTCTCTCTCTCGATGTGAGATGGAAGCAAACGGGTCCAATTATTTTGGGTGTCTTTGGTAATCAAAGGCGTTTTTTTGGTGTTTTTTAAGAAAAACGCCATGATATGGTGTTTTTATTTTTTGACAAATTTTTGAAATAGATCTTTTAATACTTTTATTTGTAAATTTCAGCCTATTTGATTTTTATTTACCAAATTCGACCCAGTTGGCTGAAACTGGGTTGAATTTAACAAATAAAGTTCAAAAACTTCACGGGATTTAAAATCCCGTGAAGTTTAATGGTTAATTAACAGCCCTAATGAAAAAAACCGAAAAAAATTCGCCCAAAACTTCATGGGATTTGAAATCCCGTGAAGTTTGGGCTATAAATTTCAATTCAAGTGGACGAGATATCTATACAAATAGTTATAGCCCAAACTCTACGGGATTTGAAATCCCGTGAAGTTTGGGTGTATTTTGAATCCCGCATTGTATTTTCGATTAGGGATCTTGAACACATACTAAACTTCACAGGATTTTAAATTCCGTGAAGTTTTTGAACTTTATTTGTCATTTTCAACTCAGTTTCAGCCACTTGGCTGAAACTGGGTCGAAAATGGCAAATAAATATCAAATGGGTCATTTTTTAAAAATAAATTACTTAAAGTGACTATTTTGAAAATTTGTCCGCGGTCTTACACAAGGAACATACATGCATGAATGGAAAAATCATCTTGAAATTGGGAAGATCACACATTTGCAATAACACTACCAAATGCATTAGCATATCTCTTCATAAGTTTTCTAACAAATCGCAATAAAGTTATCTCACATATTTTGGTTCAGGACGAAGAAAACTTTAACAAATAACAAACCAAATTGATCTTTCAACGTTTTGAGCATAATGCTACCTTCAGCTGCGTGCAAAACAGACAGCTTAACATCATATCAGAAGAGTACACATGTACAAACTTTAGCATCTGCAATGGGATGGAAAATTACAAGAAATCATCTATGAACAATGGCGTGGAATTTGATCACTTCTGTACAGATTCAGTATGGTGCTCATTAGTTGAAACATTCAAAAGTAGCTATAATCATCATCATTGTTTGTTAGAAAGAAACATAGAATCACCACAGCAAAAATGAAGAAAGATGAAAGCTCCATTGCCAGAGCTCCCCATCCAATGATACCTGCATGCTTTAAGATGGACGGTATTGCGATGCTTCCTACCACAGAAACTCCAGTCAAGAACTTTGTAAAAGGTATCTAGCTGTTGTGTTGGCATGCATTTGAAATCAAAGTGAGGTTAAGTAGAGAAATTGTCTTTCAGCATAAGGAAATTAGTAGAAGAAAGTATATATCTACGAACCTATCTCCATCAGCAGACATAAGCGAAGAAGAGTTGGAGCCCGCAAAGAATATAAGAGGCATTGGAAGAACTACGTACATCAATGCTGCAACAATGTCATTTTTTATATTACTGATCTGCTATGCAAACAATTTAGCACGTCATAGACTCATAGACCAAGATATAAGCATGCAAGAGCAACGTTGACACATGGAGCGAGGCAGAGAGGGAGTGCAGACCAATTATATTCCATGATGTATAGGATGACTATGATTTAGAATGTGTTAGGAGCATACAAAATACTGGGGCATTACCAACTACAGGACCAAATTATTCCAGATACAAAGACCTTCAAAGTTCAATTATCCTCTTAGTTCAAGTTCTCTTTTAGAGGGTGTTTGGGAGAGCTTATTTGTCAGTCAAAATAGCTTACAAGCTAACTCATTCGTATTTACATGTTTGGTGGCATCTCTAATAAGCAAGCTTTTACGCTACATTAAAAAAAAGTAGGACCGCAACCGGATCAAAATTGCAAATTATGCACAAAGATATTAGAGATTACGAATAAATAGCCGCAACCAAAATAACCAGGGTTTTATTCTTCTAAAAGAACTCCCTCTATACATCCAGAAAAGAGTCTTTTAGAAACTCGAAAATAAGAGGAAAAAGATTAAAAAAATGTCCTTCTAACGAAAAATAGAAAAACGCCAAAAACTGGAAAATATCCTCCTGTTAGGAAAGAGGATCCTCTATATCAATTTTCAGGCTAAAATGAAATTTGTTTACCTCTCCAGATTGGACAATCAAATACTACCTAAAATAGAAGAAAATACTTGACCGCGATTTCAAGACCCAAAACAATGGAATTTTTTATAAGAGCTTCAAAACGACTGGTCTTTTGTGCGATTCCAAGCTGTTTGAAGTTTCGCCGACCTTGACCCTAATTAGGTCGAAATGGTCCATGTAAGCTAGAGCTACCTCTAGAGCTGCATCATCCTCCTTAAGCTGAAAAGAGCTCGACCCCTAGCTTGCATCATCAAACGTGTTAGCTGTGATGAGACAAGAATAGCTTTTTGCACAATCGAAGAAGTCACTTCTAGACAGAACGGGTCATAATTCTCAGGTTCATTGTCTCGATAGATGGGGTACAGACCAATCCAACTAAGGTGTAGGCAGTGCAAGACTGGCCAGTTTTGAGAAACATCCATGAAGCTCGTAATTTCCATGGCTTTGCATCATTCTATCAGCGATTAGTGCCCAATTTCAATAGATTGATGGTAGCGATCACAGATTTCCTCAAAGCCTGAGTACCCTTTCATTAGACCGATGAAGCACATTGGCATTTTAGACCATTACGGAGAACTTGATGACGACTACTCCGGTACTTTTCTTGCCTGATTTCGAGAAGGTGTTTGAGGTGGCTTGTGACGTATCTGGCATAGGCATTGGCGGTGTAATTAGACAAGAAGGGCAACCTGTGGCTTTCTTTAGTGAAAAGTTAAATAGTTTGAAGGGAAGTTACAGCACCTATGATGCACACTTCTATGCCATCGTGCAGTCTCTACAGCATTGGAAGCACTAACTGATGCAACATGAATTTTTTCTCCATTAAAAACATGAAGATCTCAAGTATATCAATGGCTCACTCAAACTGAACCACAAAGATGCTCGGTGGGTTGAGTATCTCTAACAATTCGCTTTTTCTATGAAGCACATTCTGGGGGTCAACAATCAAGTGGCAGATGCACTAAGCAGACAAGCAACTTTGCTATCTACTATGTAGGCACAAGTCGTGGGTTTTGATACCTTTCGAGATCTCTATCCTACGGATTCCTTCTTTGGTCATATTTATAACTCTATCCTACGGATTCCTTCTTTGGTCATATTTATGATGATGTGGAACAGCAGCAACATAGCTCGAGTTATCTCATAGCGGATGGTTCTCTTCTGGGGACTGCAGCTTTGCATTCCAGATTGCTCACTGCAAGCAAAGATTGTGAAGGAGCTTCATAATGAGGGTCACTTCGGACGAGAAAGTTTTGGTGCTGATCTCCCGAGATTATATTGGCCTAACATGAAGAGAAGTAATCTATTTTGGGGAGCGCTGCTATCTGTGCCAAGTGTCAAAGGAGCATACACTAATGCGGGACTATACATGCCGCTTCCAGTTCCCGCAACACCTTGGGAGGATGTCAACATGAACTTTGCTCTTGGGCTACCCTGAACTCAGCGGGGAATGAATTCGATCTGTGTCGTCGATTGTTTTTTAAAGATGGCTCACTTTCTGGCTTGCAAGAAGACAATGGATGCATCTCGAATAGCCGATCTCTACTCAAGGAGATTGTGCATCTTCATAGAGTCCTAAAGTCCATCACTTCGGATAGAGATACCAAATTTATGAGTTACTTTTAAAGAGCATTATGGAGGAGGTTGGGAACCAAGCTCTGTTACAATAGTGCTTATCATCCACAAACAGACGGTCAGACAAAGGTAGTGCACATAAGTTTAGGGAATCTTCTTTGTAGTTTAGTTGGGGGCAATCCAAAGAAGTGGAATCTCACGCTTTATGCAGCTGAGTTTGCCTACAGCCGTTCATAAAATCTCACAACAAAGAAGAGCCCATTTAAGATCGTGTGTGGTAGTAATCTGCAAGGCGTCCTCAACTTGGCTTCAGTGCCTAGAGCAGGTTAACCAATGTCAAAGCTGAAGATATGACCGAGCATTTGCAGAGTATCCACGATCAAGTTCGGTAATGAATTGAGGCCGCCAATTCCTAAGTATGAAGCTGCTGCAAATATTCATCGACACTGCATAGTATTCGAGGTGGATGATCGCTTGGTATGTTGGACAAACCAAACGGCATCACCATCCACTTGTATAGTCCATCTTATGTCTTAAACGTAGTTTTCCATTCGTCGCCTAGCCGAACACGAATCAGGTGGTACCTGCTCATTCAGATCTACTTTGGAGAAGACCTTAGCACCTGTTAGTTGGTGCAACATGTCGTCAAGCAGGGATATCAAAAAGTGAAACTTCACAGTGATCCTATTTATGCTCTGGCTGTTGATGCAGATAGGCTAGGTGCTATCTTTCTTTGGTGTTGATAGCGCTAGCATGGCATAAGGACTCATACTAGGTCGCACGAATTCTTTCTCCAGCAACTTTGCAACTTGCCGCTTTAGCTCTTCATGCTCCCCCGAACTCATCTGGTATGCCAGTCTATTAGGAAAATTACCCCGAACCCAAGTCGATGCAATGCTGGAACTCTCCCATTAGTGGGAGGGCTTTGGGTAGATTATTAGGGAGTACATCTGCAGATTCTTACAATAGAGATTTGATTACCCCAGAACTTCCACGACCTTGGACTCCTTAGGCTTTGTGGTAACTAGGGCATACGCAACCATTATTTCTTTGGACTCCTTGAATGCTCACGCCTAATTGATGAGAGTTATCTTTGAGAACATGTTTCGACTTTCTTCTGACACGAGTTTAAGTCCAGCTTCTTTCTTCATAGGCATTAGCACAAACTTATTACCATCCTTCCAGAAGGTGTATGAATTCGCCTACCATGATGTATCGTCTTTCAATAATACTATCACGAACACCCTAGCAGGAGATGACATGCATCTATGGGGACAACGTCACATCAAGCCTTATCGAAGTACTTGTTCCCGATAGAGAAAGTAATCAAGCATCAAGAATCAACCACCACCTCCTTGTCCTTTATCAACCAGGTTAGCGGCCGAAGGGTGCTTCGAGGTGGTCAGGTTGAATCTTTTAATGACCTCATTACAAATGAGATTTTCACAACTACCTCCGTTGATGATTTTGAAAACCTTCTCTTTTATAGTGTAGGCCATGTGGAAGACGTAAGTTCACGACCAATCCTCTTCTTGTCCAGCCGTGAGGACTCTCTGAGCGACAAATGTCGTATAGGTTGCATCACCTTGTAGTGAAAATGCATCCTCTTCTTCATCATCTTCTTCATTGTTGTCATGCTCAAGTTCCTCTAGATCTGACCCCGCATCAACCATCAGACCTTGCCTTTGTTCAGCTAATTAGGACAGTCAGGCAATTCGATGACCAGGCTCCCCACAAGTGAAGCTATGACTAGGGGCCCTAGGATTCGACCTTACCATGGTAGTTCCAGCGTTCGGTGCTGTTAGCGTTCGATGTTGTTACTCCCCTAATGGAATTAGTAAGTGCTGATGCAGGGACACGGTTGTTGGCATCTCCTCGATAAGATTTCGAACCCTTTCAAGACTACTTCTAGGCCAACAAGGCATGCTGACTGGCTTCGGAAACCTTGAACAATGGATGAAGGAGCAATTCATCCTAGAGTGATTGCCAGAGACCTCCAAGGTGGCGAGCAACTAGTTGTTCCTCAGCCTCTGCTAGTCATCATGTGCAACTTGCATATAAAACTCCTGTGTACGCCTCCACAATTTACTCCCTTTCGCAATTGTTACAATTGATGAGACATTGTTTGAGCATAGTTGAAGGGAAGAAACTCTCTTCTTAACTTCTTCATCTTTCCCCAATCAGTAATCTTGTGTTTACCTTGCCTCTCCTGCATGCATCGCTCCTATTCCCACCACGCAAAAGCTCGGCTTTTGAGTTTGATTGCAACTAGTTTAACCTTCTTTTCAGAAGGTACATCTTTATATTCGGACACTCATTCCACCGCGTGCAACCAATTAATGAACTCCTCGGGCTCGGAACCTCCCTAAAACTCAGGAAGATCCACCTTGATGCAATCCCAAGATCCTTCATAGTCCTTCCAAAAACCATGATCTCCTGAATACTCTAATTTGAGCTCGGAATCATTGTCACAATCTGAGTCAGTAGCACGCCGCTTAAGCGGATATGCTACTTGGTTCTTTAACTCGTCGATTTGTCTCTACAACTCTAGGTTCTGCCTCCGCAGGTCATCAAGCAAGATGTCCTGTATGTCTCATGCTCTATAGAAGTCGCGTCCATCCTCTGAGGCTGCTCCTAGCTAGCGCCCACCACGACCCCCACGTCCTCTTCCACTCGTGGCCATTCGGATGCTTAGAATGAGTACTGGATAGAACCTAGGCTATCAAACCTATGCTAGAGCCACCTCTAAAGTTGCATCATAAGTTCATCTAAATAAGCTAGATTTGGCCAAGCAAATGAATCTTTTACCTATGCAATTTTTGTAAAATTTTTATCATAAGACAAGCTATCAAAAGAAAGCATGACTTATAAGCTCAAAAAAATAAGTCCTCCCAAACATCCTCTTAGATTTTAACCCTTCTTTCTAAGGGCTCCAAATATGTCTTGTCAGGATCATATTTATTTTGTCTCTAAACTCAAACCCAATGAGGAAAGTAGCCATAGATTTGACACATATAGATAGTAAAGATCATGTAAACTTAAATGAACTGAAAGCTCTGTTCACCAACTTTTTTCTCATCAGGATTTGCTTTGAGATGTGTGTTGATGTGTGAAACACATCAAGACCATCTTTTCTCAAGATCCATCACACAGCAGCACATAGCTTAACGCTAATCCAAATGCAAAAGGTTGGTGAGCAGAGCCCCTACTCTGCTAAGTTCACAAGAGCTTTACTAGATGTATATGTGCATATTCAGACTATTTCTCTTCTTAAAAAGATTAAGATAGTAGTTGAAATTAGTCTTGATCGTGATAGTTTAAATTCAATGAAAATGTTCTATGCTTAAAAAAATCTAAGGGCTAAGAAACTTGGTGGACAGATCCATTACTCCACTTAAGTTTGCAAGAGCTTTACTAGAAATGCATGTGTGTGTATTCAGACTATTTTTCTTCTAGAATAGATTGAAGCTAGTAGTTGAAATTATTTTTCATCGCGATAGTTCAAATCTAATGACATGTTCTATGCTTATATATTTCTTTTGCATTTCCCTGCACTCTAAATGATTTTCTACCAAATAAAAACTTAATCTAGTGATTGTTGGACCACTGTCAAGTTTTGTTTATACATATAATTCCAAGTGGAACGTATATGCGATAACTGTAGTTTGGCAGCAATGCTAATACCCCTTTTATATCAACACCAAACTTTAAAACTTCTATAAATCCATTTACTTACTTTCATTGTCATATTCGATCAAGGTTAAAGATAAAAACTATTGATGGCCATTTTAGTTAATAACCCCTTCTATATGATGTCATGTGTAAAAGGATTTTCAATTTTTTCGCTGACATCTACAGAGTGGTAAACAAATTATTCTCAGATTTATATCATTTTTCTAGTTAAATGACCAAAACCAGTATGAACCCATGAAGCCTACATTTATTTTGAAATCTAAACCCTATAATGTCCAAAATACTCAAGTGTGTTATAAGGTATCACTAACAGCCAGAGGCTTTATTATGTATGAATAAATCCATAACTCTCACAGTAAACACCAAAGAATTTTCCGAAAGTGTAATTGTCCAGGAGCCAAGGCAATTAGCCCCCATGGAGCTTTTACCCTTTTATTATCTTTTCTTGAACACCAAACCAGCTTAATAATCAATCATTAAAAACTGGCATTGTCTTGCTGCTTGCTGCTTGTCAGGAATACTATGCTTCAATTGTTCACTGGAGTTCATATGACGTAACAATCTTCTCCTAGTTCAATGACGAGAAATATAATGCATTTTGTTTGACGCAACCATTTTCAACCTCACAAACTCAAAACAAGCTTTTAAATGTCATATGTTCTATATTTTGGAATCCTTCATTTCAGAACTAGTGGACTGCTTTTTAATAACAAGAGTGAGGGATGAAGCAAAGCTAATAATATTCATCAAAGCAGAGTAGCAATTGGATTTCCAATGACACAGAGCCTTTTTACAATGACTTGAAGAATGCAATGGAAGCGAAGCTATGGGAAATTGAAGCAGTTACTCCAATATCCTAACCACAATAATAAAAAACATCTAGGAACTGTTTGACAAGAGAAGTCTACTAGTCATGTCAACCTTATAGAGCGAGTTCTCCTTCTCGTGAGTGCTTACCGTTCCTAGAGCAAGTTGTGACCTATCTCCTTTTTGCTATTTCGTCCTATGTGGTATTTATGTAATATGCATATACAACTATTACAAAAAAAATGTTCTCTTTCATTGAATTTATATATTGTGTTTGTTACACTTACACAATGTAGAATATGGCCAACAGTTCAGGCTCTCAGCTTGCATCAAATGGGCAATTGCTTGTCATTTCTAAACTGAGTGGCACCACTATCCTTCTTCGCCATCTAGTTCCGTGAAATCACTCATTTCTTAGTGAGTGAATGAGTGTTTGCCATTCCTAGAGTGAGTGCTACCTTATCCCCTTTTGCTATTTAGTTCCATGTGTATTATCTCATACATCTATAGTTACCAAAAAGATTGGTTTTTCATCTTTCATTAGACCCCATACCAGCTTATATGTAGTGCGATGAAAACAATCTAGTAGATGACCAACAGCACAGACTCTCAGTTCGAATGACGTGTACAGATTTGAGTTTAATTCTTTTCAGGTAGATACCAGCTCAACTTACACACAATGTAAGTCTGTAAAGTTGGTTCATATCTTACCTGTTAACATAGGCCACCAGTTATTGTATAATGCACATGCCTGCATCATCAGAGAGAGACATGTAAGATGAATCTGCCATCTAAATTAACCAATCTAGCTAGAGCAAGTAGTTAAATACTTGAGTAAAGCATCAAGGTCTGAGAAGTGCCAATAGAGGAGAAATTTATTCCCTTATGAAGGAGAACGCTTGGATTCGCTAACTTTACCTCAAAACATTTAAACCAGCTATCTAGGAGTAGGTTGATAGGGTTTGGTTCAAGGCTTGAGGCAATAAACAAAAAGTTTACTCCCTTTGTAAAGGAGGAGTTTGTAGGTATTTACTCTAAACAAGTCAGAATTGTTTTAGTACAAACTTACAATGGTCGCTCACCAGAAACTGTAACACTATTCCACCAGAAACCATTATGGCCAAAAAAGCAAGCCTTCCACTTTCTAGGCAGGCAATCAGATAGCGCGGCAAGCCTGCCATGATTTATGTGCCCTCCAACCTATGTAGGTTGTAACCTAAAAAAATGCAGGGATATAATAGCTCTCCTTAATACGATTACCAAATAAAAACAAAACAAAACCATAGGCATCAATATCTGCAGATTCCCATGAATATCAGCAGCCAAATTTGAACTATTGGTAGACAGAAATCTCAGGAAACCAAGAATTAAAAATAAAAAGGTAGCTTAGCAGAAGGGCTTACATCAAAACAGTATTTTAATATACGATTTTATAAAGACATTATACTGCCAAATATACAGAATCAATCAATAAATACTCCAAAAAGAATATGGATAGAGGGACATCATCTTTTCACTTTTTTGTCATTGAACTAAGCAGCAGATAGAAAGCTATTAAATAAGATAATTGATAATCATTTCAACATTAAAAAAATAAACATAACAACAAATCATCTGAGAATTTAACACCCATTTTCGGTTTATTGTTATTAAGTTGAATCTTAGGAAATACAATTGCTTCATTTTGTTCCAAAGTATCTCTTCAGTAACTTGACTGATGACCAGTGCATTTACATGATTCTGTTGTTTATCTTAGATAAGAAGCCTGCTTCTTCAAGATGTTACTTTTGAGGATCGTGAAGCGTGCGTAGAGATTGTGGACGAAGCATTTAGTTTAGTGGTCTATTTTATAGTTTTTATTTAAGCCCGTCTTTATGTATTTTATTATTATTTTGAAGCAAAATATGTGATCACGTATTGTCAATTGATACATGATTAGCACATGTTTTGAGTTCTATCTAACTTATATATAACTTGTATTTTTCTGTAAGAATTGTGAGATTCCTTGATTTGATAGGGTTACTGATGAGCAAACTAGTTTGCAGTAAAATTAATGTACTGGTGTAATGCCAAAAGAAGTGATTCCCAAACCCTATCTTGAATTTATTCTCTTCTCTCTTGGCACTGCATCCAATTCCCTCCTCTCTCTCTCTCTCTCTCTCTCTCTCTCTCTCTCTTCTGTGCAACAGCCTAAACATCCAACCAACAACTGCTACCAACTCCTAGTAACTGACGAGCGCTAAAACCCAAAGCCATTCTACCTAACCTAAATTTCTCTGACATAAAACATTACCAGAACACTCAAACTAACAGCAACCCACCACCCCGTCTAACTTTTCTAACAACAAAAACCCAACCACTAAGTCAAATTCTCTCTACCAACCAGCCCCACATCAGCCCTCACTATCAGCTAGGCTGCCAAAAATGTTATTCCTCTTGCTGCCCACTCAATAACTGCCTGCACCTTTCTTGTGTCATTCACGATTCTAAATCGTAGCCGTTCCAAACTCATTTACATTAGGCCTCTCACATACATGTGAATTAATTTTGGATGCAGAAGAATATTAAAATCAGAAGCATATTATCATTGCTCTAACTTCTAAATTAACAAGATTTTTCTGTAAGAATTATTCACTAAATAGCGTGTTTTGATCATCAAAGCAATCTTATGGTGGTTTGTGAGAACTAATCTCTTAATGTCATAATACTATAGAACAAAGTATTCACTTACTTCAAAATGATTTCTTTGGAGAAGACAAAACCAAGCAGCGTATGATATCACATAGTGCACTTTGTTCACTTATGTCAATTTCTTGTGTATTCCGTAAATGGTGTCTTATAGTTTGTCTCTCGTACTCACATGTGCCTTGGGATGTTTCGTTGAGATGTTTATCAAATCAGTAGATTTAAACCATCATATTATCTCAAAAAACCAAAAGGAAAAAAACAATAGAATCCCTGTCTTACAGTTGCAATCTCTGTTTAGAGTACTGATAGTATGGGAATATCTAAACTGTGATTCTCACTGGATGGATGAGGCAATTCTCAGGCATGAAAACTGAATACAAAGTGAAGGGGCGTGTCATTTCTTGATAAAATTCGATAAGTCTTTTGACTATTACACAGAACAATGAACAATGCCTTCGCCACTACAAACTAGAATCAATATCATTGTTACAAGCTTTCACTTACAAAAAATCCCATACATAAGATCATGAAATGAACCGGTAACTTTATAGAAATTGGAGATATCCATCTTTTACGGCATTAACATAAAATCAAATTACCCAATTTTTTTCCCCAACTTTGAGATGCTACATTACTAGTTATCACTGTAAGTACTCTTGGATTCTTTCAAACTGAACTTTATAAATAGTGACCATAATGAATTAATAGCAAAATTCAATTGACATTAGCTAAAGCTTGAAGCTACCGCTTTGTAAAAGCTTAGTCCGTAAACAATACAGGAGCAGCAAAATCCTCGAAAAGGCACCAAGAAAAATTTCAAATACTTACAGAATTTAACACATTGGGGTCAAAACCGAACAAAAAAGTGGACAATTTTTACAGTAGAACGAGAACTAAACGTGAAATGTGATCTATGAATACCCCAAAATTGCATGCATAAACGATATAAACAAAATTAAAAAAACAAAACAAAACAAAAGAGACTCACCGTTGAAGGCGATCGAACAAGGATCGCGGATCGAATTATTATTTGAGGGTTCAGAGCATTTTGGGGGTGGTCGACTGTCTCGAGAGATTTTGCAGCTGTCAGATGATATATACTCTAGGGCTGTAATGGGTCGGGTTTTAATTCGGATCTGAGCTAGATCCGAAAGCATTAGATCCGCTATCACTATCAGTTAAAGATTGTTGTTACTGCACGGATAGACCGCACTTTTACTATTTTACACATTTTACTTCTAAAAGTAAGATTGGAATCACCTTCAATTATGTGGTAGTTGAAGAATATTAAATTACCTAAACTATATCCCTCTATTTCATTTCAACGGTTGAGATGAAGTCACGTAGGATTTCAACTATCACAATATTGATCTTCCCAACAATGATTTTAAAAATAATAGTAATTTTGAAGATAACATTTAGAGTCTTACATGACTTTATCTCAGTCCTTGAAATTAGAATAAAGGGTAAAAATTGAAATAATTGGATAATTTCTAATTATCACCTAAGGGGGTGTTTGGTTCACTAGTGGAGAAGAATAGGATTAGGAATCCTTGTATTTTTATGGACTCCTACTTAATCTATAAAAATTTTATGAATAATTTTTGGATGACATAAAATGCTTTGGAATCCATTTTTTCACCTTTCTATGTTTGTTTCAAAACATAAAAATATAGAATCCAACTTTATAGAACCCCTCCAATTCTTATTATTTTGTTCGGTTTGGAATGATAAATTTTTGGGATAAATGGATGATATCACCATAGGTAAACTTACCACTCATTTGTAGACAATTAGAAGGTTGAGGTAAACTTACCCATTTG
>JBAKGM010000081.1:12661667-12689094 GCA_037177215.1 Asparagus racemosus | reverse complement strand
CGCATACCTTCAGTCGGCGCTACCTGGGAGAAGGATGAGACTAAGAGTGGGGTCTCCACTCAGAGAATCGAAAAGATGCAGGTGACCTTCAGTCGGACGACCTGATCTGGAAATTCCAGTTCTGAGTTATACCTTCAATCGGCATGGCCTGGAAAAGGAAAGAATAGAGCCCTTCTATTTATCATGGAGAGAAATCTTACACTTAGAAAGGAAGAATTTTATATTCTATCTCCGACGTGCAGGAAATTTTGAGTGACCTCTTGTTAATGGAAGGAATCAAGAGGGGATTTTGGTACTTGGACCAGACAATTTTGTAGATCCGCCATCAATGAATATGATCGGTGATGGAATTTATAGTGAAGGATAAATCTAGGGTTATCCTCATAGAAAGTGGGTGAAACATCCCACGAGGAACTTCCCGTTGAAACGGATTATCCCGAAGATACTAAGGGTAGTATTTCTTTAAGAACTTTCCATTTATCGACATTAATTACCGGTCGCCATTTTGAGTAATTAGGCGATATGCACTGTTAGAATAGACCATCTCCATTATAAACGGGTCTTCCCATTTGGGTTTGAATTTACTTTTTTTTAGAGTTGAGAATTATCGATCGGCGAGCAGCGAGGACCAGATCTCCTTCCTTGAAACTCCTGTGTCGCATTTTCTTGTTGAAAGCACTCGACATTCTGGCTTGGTAGTACTCAATGCGTTGTTGAGATTCCAGGCGCTTTTCATCCAACATCTCGAGCTCTTCGAGTCGTTTCTGATGTTGTTTTTCCACCGACATCTGTGTCGCGAGGGCAATGTGAAGTGATGGGATTTAGATTGGGTTGTATATACCTCTTTAGTAACCACCTCCTTGTTTTCCTCTGCCACATCATATATCGGTACAAATAGCTAATGGATTCTGACCGTGACTAGTTGTTCAGTCTCGAGAGGCTGTGCGTATGTATTTTAGAGGCTCGGAATGTACTCGATGAAAATTTCTTCAAACGGGTTTGCCATCTCAACGGCTGCTTGGTGATATGGGATCGGATCCGGATTCCTGACTCCATAGTCCTCACGAATCTATTTGACTATGAGTTAGAAATCCTCGAAGGTTTCGACCCCTAGCTCTTTGGCAAAATTGAGCCCAATAAGCAATGCATTGTATTTGGCCATATTATTAGAGTACAGCTTAGTTAGAGAGTAAACCCGAGGTATCATATGCTTCCATGAGAAAACTAAGACAACCTCGGAAGAAATCTTAGAACATCTAGGGGTATTTGCCATTCGGGTTACAAAGATTTTTATTTAGATGATCTTGGGATAATGACCCCTACATCGATCAAGGCCTAGATTTTGTCCTTGAGATGATAGCACGCCTTTGTTGGGTGGTGCACCGCTTTGTGGTACGCATAGTATTTCAGATCATTGGTCCTCTATGCTTTCTCTTGATCTTAGATCGGAGGTAGCTTGATCTTGTTATTCTCTAGGAGATATTTGAAAATACTGAGAACCTTGTCTTCCTTGAAAGAATAGACTTTGGAGAATTTTGAAGTCTTCTGTTTCTGTGGCTATTGCGGCACTTGCTGTTGGACAGTTTAGTTTGCGTCCATAGCTTTTGCCTACCCTTTCCCTTTGTCGCATGGGACAAAATTTTGTGTTTGAGCATATGCTGATTGCTGGCCTTTTTCTACCTTTTTCCTCTTAAGGAATTGCTCGGCCTGCTCCCCACACAGCTTTAAATCCTTCCAAGTCTTGAATGGCGCTGTTCCCATCGCTTCTAGCACATCCAATGACAGGTTGTTGTGGCAGGTTTGGAGGATAAATTCCTCAGTTATCAGGTCCCTGCAGTTCATCGCCTTGTTCCGGAACCGCTTGACGAAGGTATCCACAGTTTCTCTACCCTTTTGCTTTTCGTCCAACTATGTCTCGATGGATATCTCGGTGTCATCGTCGAAGAAATTAGTGAAGAACATAGATTCCATGTCATCCCAGATGGTAACGCTGCCCGGTTTAAGACGGCGGTACCAATCGAAGGCAGCTCCGCGAAGGGTGCCAACGAATGACCGAACCATCAAGAGCTCATTTCTAGAAATCACTCCTAAATAAGACTTGAAATAAATTAGGTGCTGAGTAGGGGACCCCTTTCCGTCGAACGTCGTGAAGTTGATCAAACTGAACTTTGATGGATACGGGATCGACTCTGACTCCCTCGGGTATGGGCATGGTATCCCCGTCTTCTTCACTTATTGAGCGAAGATCAATGTGTTGATCTTACTCTTGAGATCTTTAATTTTCTCATTTTCTGAACGGCGCTGCCGCTAGCATTCTCCTAGCTACCCCTAAAGTTTCGTTCTTCAGGGGGCTGTCTGGCACCGTGGTCCTCTTCCCCGTCTGTGTCGCTGTCAATTTGATTGATGTTATTGTAATGACTAGATTCTCCCTAGCAGTTTGTCAGCGCTTGAATTTGCTGGTCATGCATTTTTCTCATCAGCTGCATGGTCATCTCCATTTCAAACTTAAAGTTCTCTTTTTGCTTAGCTATCGCCTCTTCGAGCATCTTGGCTACTTGCTCGGCACTGATACCAGGGCTTTGCGGGGTAGCCCCTCATTAGAAACTGTGATGTCAGAAGCCATTGTAGAGTTAGCATCTGACACTTCGTCATCTGACGGCAGTCCCTTCAAGATTTTGTCATAATTTGAACGCCGAATCGTCCCGGTGCACATCCGAGTTATCCGGTTGGATGATCGGGGACCGGTATGATTCGATGTCCCTCTGCTCGTCATATTGTTGGTGACTCTTGGTAATTCATCACTTCGAGACACTAACTTTCTCTTAGGGGAGCGTCTTGACCTGGGCTTTTGCATTCTGTCACCAAGTCTGTCAAAGACAGACACTCTCTCCGGAGTCCCTTTGTTGCAATTGCACTCAGACAACACTGCCTTGATTAGCCTGGAGCAGAGGCAATGTGCATGCTTCTCGAGAGAACTCCTATTCTAGGATTTTCTCGTACCCCCAGCACGATAGTACAACTCATTAGTGTGAATGCTGGAGCAACCTATCGCATGTTGGCACAACTTCTCGGATATAACGTTATTGTCATCAGACGAAAATGTCTCCTTCTGAGGATGGACTGCTTTATCGAAGCTGCCAATAGTGACTCGCCTTGACGTTCGCCTGTGTGGGTGTGAAGCCTCGGCAGACTCCCAGACTTTGATTCTCAGTCCAGTTGGTGGAGCTGCTGGAGTCTTGTTGCCTTCGTTGAGGTGGGTGCGACCTCCTGCATTAGGAGTGACCCGTGATTTCCTCAACAGACCCAAGCATTCCTTGATGGTTAACCTGTTGGTTGCATCAGGAATCGGCTTTGCTGAAGGTTCAGATGTGGATGCTGAAGTTGGCCTCGGTGCCGAGGCAACCTGAGTTGGGGCGCCAGTGGACTTCAGCCTCGGCATCGGGGCAGTTGGTGTTGGGGCGCCTGTAGCTTTTGGCGTTGGTGCCACGGTAGGAGTTGTAGTGCCAGCAGACTTGGGCCTCCAAATCTGGTGGGTTGTTGGCAGCTTTGTAGCCACCTCCTACTTCTTCAGTTGGCAGGCTTGTTGCACCAAAGCCCGTGCCTGCGCAAGGAGTGCGTGGTGCTTCCGGATGCACTCCTGAAGCGTTGAGCAGTTCTGTTTGACTCGGACCCACTTGTTTGCTAATAGTTTGGAGGGGCCGTCAATCACCTGAGGCTGGAGCCTCTTCTATAACCTAGATCTTAGATCTACCTCGTAGCGGATCCCATCCGTGGATTGCATCGCCTTGGCGAATCAATGTGCCACGCTTTAGCGACGTCGTTGCCGTGCTCCCTTGGAGAGTGCGGGCACACCATCAGTGATCATCTCAAGCATCGTGGGAACTTGAGCTGCAGGCGCCAAGGGAATTTTACTGCTACCTGCGACTTTGGCGGCAGCGGGGTTAGAATCATCCTCCTGGGACTCAACATCTGAGGGCCAACGGATCTTCCTTGCAGCGGAGATGCTTGTGGAACAACGGGGAGAAGTGGATCTAGAGGAGGAGGAGAGATACTCTTCAAACTTCCGCTGGTCGAACTCGAACTTGACCTCTTCCTCGACTGGGATCGGGATCTGCGGCTGTGACACTACGACCTCAAATTTGAGGCCGTTGGCTCCCGCTATGATTGCCAGCTTGTTCGCGAGGAAAGTTGTTTCGATTGTCATTGCAAATGAATCTGTTACAAATTTGTTTTTTACATTGAAATTCAAATTAAAAATTGCCTTTTTATAAGACTTACAATAACTAACTGAAAAAAGATCACAACTTTACACTATTTTTTGAACAAATGAGGGATCTGTTTATTGGATCCTCGCTTTCGTGGGTGTCTTTGCCTATGTCGGAGACTCTATTCCTTCCGTGAACCACCGTGTGATCTGATCCAAGTCAAGATCTATGGAATTGAGGGGACTATTTCATGAAGGAAATAGATCACCTAAAGCAAGTGAAATCGACCAAGCGAAGTCACAACTCTTCTCGGGATTAAGACTAAGCTTAGATCATGAGGGAATCATCGTAGATCTGATCTAAATCTCCTCTTGAATTTTCTCCTCATCGCGTGGATCTAAAGTGGAAGGCGTTCTTCACTTGCACTAGATCAGGATTTAAGTTTTCTTCTTTGGAAATGCTCAGATCTGTGCACGAGAGATGAATTTTTCCAACCCTTGAAACTAAACTCCCCTGGCCTATTTATAGGCTGGGGTTTACTGTGCCGAGGTGCCATGGTGCCTCGGCCTAGCCAAGGCACCAGATCGAGGCACCCTCTGGTGCCTCGGCCTGAGCTGACACATTCCTTTGTTTTTTTAGCTCTTTTTTCTGACGTTTGCCAGGTGTTTTTCTAGCATTCGTCCGCCGTTTGGTCCGATTTCAATCCATCTGGTGACGTCAGATCTGAACCTGGTTGATCGTCTCATTTGATTTTAGAGTATGATCGGTGCAGTTCTGATGGTGTTCTAGTCTGGTTGATTCCGTCACATCGATGTTCGAGTCTGGTCGACTTGCCTTATCGAAACAAACTGATCTAAAGCTTTGTCGTTGGATTTATTCCACTATCCATCGCTTCACTGACTTGCACGCCTTGCTGATCCACTTCAAGCTCTCGTCAACTCACTTTGTGCATTTTGCGGCGCGATTACGTTGTCAGTGGTTCTTGGTCGTATCATTGGATGGGTCGTTGATTGTCAACCTACCGTCACGAGTCTCGTTCGGGTACTAATAAGCAATTGTTAAAGCCTACAGCTACGTTCGAAAGCACACCTCTGGCAACCAAGTAGGCAAATGAAGACAAGTTTTACCAAAATCAAGACAACTCGAGCCATGTTGAACAGTACACCTCTGGCTATTTACCCAAGGTATTTCAATCCCTGTTACAAGCTTGAATGCAGGATCTTGAAAACTTTGGGGGGTCTTGTAGGTTGAAAAAATATGTTTACACTAAGGCCGATGATTAGCTTAGATCTAAGAAATGAATGCCCATGGGCTAAACACTTCGAGCAAGCCCAAAGTCAAGCCCACAATGGACTGCAGCGAAGGTTGCCTAAGCGAGCCCGCCAAGAGCCGAATTCTATGTTAAATTCGAGCCCAATAGCGATGTTCATTGACGAAATCCACCCATATCCGCTCAAGTGGACTGAGTCATCCACATCCAAAGAAGGCGCATCCACATTTGCGATGACCCTTGCTCGCAATTGCAGAGACCTTCGTCCACACCTTCAGCGAACCTCGCCAAGGTCACGAAGTCCACCTGATAGCCATTTCAAAGCTATTTTCAGGGAATAACTGCCCCCCCAATGATCTCCTACTTTAATGGCCACTTAATCCACAATTAAAAGGGCCATTAACTCTCCCTTTTAGCCTATAAAAGGAGAGGAGATCACTCATTCTAAAGGGGTTCGGAAAAAAAAAACAACTACACACGCATCTGTGAGCTTTTCGAGAGATGTTGCTAAGAGAAGACTGTGTTAGGTTCCAAGCAATCCACAACTAACAAAAGATCGATCGTCTTAGTCGGTTCGTCAATGGAGTACAAGATTCACGCTCCACCAGCACACAGAAAAGAACCCTAGGAAATACAAATTTTCCTTAGTTTCATTGTTTTCTCTCAAATTGTAATATGAGTTAATTGCATTTACAAAAGACTAGAAACACTTACATTTCGAGGGCATGGGCTTTGAGAGAATGTCAGTGATATTAGCAGCTAAAAAACCTTCTTATAAATATATGTTATTCTCTTCTTAGTGTTCAAACTCTTTAAGAGTTTTACATAAGATAAGATTTATTGAATGGCATCTATGACAGGAATGTTGACTTTGACCTGTTTGAAAGTTTCTAGGATGTTCTCTACCTGAGGAGAGTTTTTTCTAGGTTTGAGTCTATCTGGAAAGTAAGCAATGTACATATATAGCTATCTAGATTAAGCTCGGAATTGGTTTCAGATTCTTGGTCATCAGATTAAACAGCAACTTGTTCACTAGAAAAGGAGAATGGTTGTGTAGAATTATCGAAAGGAGAGGAAGAAGTTTGATAGGAGAGGAAGAAGTTTGATCAGGAGGCATTCTAATTTGGTTATCAACTTATTTTCCTGACCTTAAAGTGCGAATCACATTGATTTGAGCTAGATTGGATTGGCCTGAACTAGTGTTTCCTTGAGATTAACAACTGGTTAACTCGAAAAGTTTCCCTTCTCTCTTTTACTCATGGTGCTAGCTAGTTATCCTATTTGAGCTTTTAGTCTAGCTATAGCTTGAGTGTTAGAATTCAACAATTAGCCTATTGTCTGCATGGATAAATTCAGAGTGTTGGATGATTGAGTCAACATGTTGGTGGTCTGTGTGGATGCTTTCATCATAGCTTCTAGATCCTTCTCTGCTTTCATCATAGCTTCTAGATCCTTCTCTAAGACACTAAATCATTTCTTATTGTTAAAATTCAGTGGGGCAGATTGATTTGGAGGAGGTTGACTTGGATACAGTGGATTATGGAGATTGTGTGTGTTGAATGGACCCATGTTTCCTGTAGGACTGAATGGGGATTTAAGTTTTGATTGCCTAAGAAATTTGTCTGATTTCATGCAAAATTAGGATTGTTTTCTCCAATCTGGATTATAAATTGAAGAAAATAGGTCATTCATAGGATGCTAGAATGCAACGTTCATTTGATCAAGTGGTTGGTTATTTCCTAAAAGAGGACATTCTCTAAAACATGAGTCGGAGACAAGCAATTGTGACATCTTGGGGAAGAAACTTAGTTGATATGAGTAGGAGCGCGATCTTTGATTTCTAAAGCTTCTAACTGATGTACGATTGTAGCCACCTTAACTTCATAAGCTATGTTTACCTCAAAGAACAACCCATTAGATTTAGTTGAGGGAACTAATAAAGTCTCTCTTTCATCACAGTGTTCCCATTGCATAGCTTTTTAAAATAAATTCTCCAAAAATTTCTAGGCTTCATTAGCATTTTTCTTCATGAAATCTCATCGACATAGATTTTAAGGATGTATTTGAAGAATAATCTAATAATTCATAGATAATTTAGCATAAATGCCACTTGTCTAAACCATGATGAGGACATTAGACAACAAGCTCCTCAAATCTATCAAAATACTTTCAGAATGATTCCACAGAGATTATTTTAAAATTTTAAATGTTGTTCCTAAGCTTTATCATTTTATAAATTGGGAATAATTTGTTAGAAAAATGGTAAAAAATTCATTCCATGTAGAGATAGAATTTGTAAGCACCTATACAACCATTTCTTAGCCTTATCTTTCAGAGCAAAAGGGATAAATCTGAGTTTAATTGTATTATCAAATAAGTCTTTAATCTTAATCATAAGGCAAACTTCTTCAAACTCAGATATAAAAATGTAAGCAACTTCAGATTCATTTCCTAAAAACTTATGAAGCATGTTTATGAAGTGAGGTCTAAGCCCATACCTAGCACTATAAGCATCCAGAAGCATGATGCAAAATGGGATTGCAACCCTAGTAGGATAACACATGTCTTGAAGGATGGGTGGATTCAGAATAGTCATTTCTTCTAATTCAATTTCAACACAAACTAAACATTTTGTGTTACTCCTAATCCAAATTTGCATAAATTAATCGAACTCTTTTTATATTTTTTTAAGAAAAAGTAAGAAAAATATCTTTAAAAAAAATTTCTTTTATTTTTTTATTTGTTAGAAGGGAAACAAAAACTAAAAGATCTAAAAGATTTTTGCAAAACAAAAAGAAGGAGAAAAGAAAACTGAACTAAATAAATTAAAAGATAACCATTTGAACAATAACCCTTAATTCTAATGTTAAGCCTAAACTTTTCTAGATCAGCTCCTAACCGAAAACTTCTTTACTAAAAAGATCCAAGTTTACTTGATCAGCTAGCCATGTAATAATAGTACTAGAGGGAGGTCGGAGACCATATAAGACCCTCTTTCCTTGCAGAGTGCTTTACGCATTAAATCTTACCTTAAGACACTAATGGAGTCAAATAAATTTAAACTAATTCACATAATAATTTCTTATGTCCTATTAAGCTTGAATCCTTAGGGGCCAACATCTAATAAATTTTAAGTCTTGGGTTTGTGTAGTGAGAAATTAGTGAATTTTAGGCTAAGAAAAGAGTAATGAAATCTATCACATTATCTTGATTTGGGGTTTTTTTTTCCTTAAAAGTATTTTCAAGTATGTGCTCAAATCAAAATGCTCAAATCACTTTGGTGAATTCCTACTAGCTATATGCAATGCAACCTAAGCATTAAAAGCAACTATAAGAGGATGAAAAAGGTTTTTAAATTAGGTTCACACAAGCAAACAATTGTGAGTCAGAGAGAGAGAGAGAGAGAGAGAGAGAGAGAGAGAGAGAGAGAGAGAGAGAGAGAGAGAGAGAGATCTTGTTTGAGTTTATGAATTTGTTTAGTAGTTATTCAAGTGAATTGTGGATTTTATTGGTCAACAAGAGAAAAAAAATCTTTTTTTTAGTTTTTAATTGTCTCTAATTATGAAAACCTAATTAGAATGTAGAATTGTAAATAAGAAGAAAGAGAACTCACTTTTCAAGGGGTTCATCGCTCTTGAAGCAATTCTTTTTAGTTCAATTCTTCACAAAGAAACACACAAATCAACTAACCAAAATAGAAAAATTCCAAACACAAGCTCCTTCCCCAGCAACAGCACCAAAAATGTAGTGCAAATAAGTTTGAGAATATTACAAATGGACGATAATTAAGTTATAGTATATAGAAATGTTGATCCCACAAGGAAGGAGTGTATTAGAAAGAAATTCCTAAAGTGGCTCTTGAAATGTAAGGGGGGAGGGGGAGAGAGAGAGAGAGAGAGAGAGAGAGAGAGAGAGAGAGAGAGAGAGAGAGAGAGAGAAGAGTGTGATTTGTGTGAGGGTTGTTGCAAGTAAAAATGGCCAAAATAAGAAGAGAAAATGAAGGAAAGAGAAGAGAGAAATAAAAAAGAGAACAAAACAAAAAAAAGAAGCAAATAAAGAGATGGAGAAAATCAATTGACAAAAGTAGGAATCCAGGATTTAATCCCATTAGTTAATTTCAATTTGGATTTAAGAACTACTCTCATTTAATTCTCTTCTCATATTACTTAGAATTCTTAAGCATAGATTATCAAATTACTCAAAATAAGTTTAACCTATCAAACATTTTCAGCAATATTACCATTCATAAAAAGAAATAAATAATTAGACTTTAATTCTAGAACTAAAAAAGTATAAACTATCAAACCATATAAGATAACATAGCCTATCCTTTTTTCTACCAATTGTTATTCTAATTGATTATTCTAGGCATGATTATTTTAAGCACAAAAGAGAGTAATTCAAAAACCAAATAAAAATTAAATTAGTTTCATCCAATCCTAGAACTCCTAAAGAAATTAGCTATTCATTCTACAAATTAAAAGTAAGAAAGTAAAATCTAAACTACAAGAATGAAAGAAAATAACTCTAAACTACAAAGCAAGAAAACAAAGCAAGAAAAGAAAAATATACACTACAAAGTGTAAAATAAAAAAAGAAATAAAAATCTAAACTACAAAGCATAAAAAGAACTCTACACTACAAAGCATGAAACAAAAATAAGAAATAAAATTCTAAACATGCAATTCTAAAATAAAAAAATAAAAGAGGAAAATAAAAACTTACATTGCAAGAGGTTGACCCTTTGTGAAGCAAACATTCATCTTCATCATCAAAAGAGGAGAACAAAATTTAAAAAGGAGGAATTTCTATTTATTTATTATAAACTAAAGTTTATAATTTTAGAAAGTGTTCTCAATTAACAGTAACCCTCCTCTCCTAATAGAATTTTTATAAATATTCTACATCCCTTACTCTCATTCTCTACCCCTATTATATAGCCTACAACAACTAACAACAACCCTTGGATAAAACTTGGGCTCAAAGAAATCAAAATTAGCCATTAATCAAATATGTTACAAACTAATTAGTTAGCTTATCGATTAGGTTGTAATAGAATTTGTTGTCTTTTGTTGACTTGTTGACTCAACTTCTTCATAGGCTTGGCTTTATAGACTTCATTTAGGCTTCTAGTAGGCTTCACAAGAGGTATTTTGGGCTTCTTTCAACCCTTGTTTGATAGTTTTTATTTCCTTCAAAATCATAAAATAACTAATATTAGCAAGTAAATTTACTCAATGAAATCGATAATGAGAGTATAAAAGTGCAATAAAATATAGTGATCAAGAGCTGGCAAAATTATGGGATCTAAATCTTAATTGTAACAAGATTTCACAAAATACTTAAGAGTAAAAAGACTTAATAGGTTAAATATAGGCTATTATATGTAAAACTTAAATGATAGATTATGGTTAAGACTTGAGTGTTCCTATTCTTAGATATTTTCTGGTTTGAGCTACACAAGCAAACCAATATGATATATTTTATTGTTTGGAATTCTTTAGTATTTGGGGAAATTCTCTGAAGTATTTTTGGTTGAACATTTAAGTTAAAGAAGTTTATTTGAATTAGTTGGTGTCTAAGGCAAGGTTTAAAGGTTGCGTAATGCGCTCCATAAGGAAAACGTTACTTAATTGATCTTTGATCTCCCTCTAGTACTATCTTTACCTAGCTAAATGACCGAGTTAACTTTGATCTTTTCACTAAAGGAGTTTTTAGTTAGGAGTTGGTCCAGTTGAGCCTAAGCTTAATCCTAGAATTTAAAGTAATTGACACAAGTGATCGCATTGATTTGTTTTAGTTAAGTTTTTCCTTTATCTTTCACTTTTTTCTCATCATGTTTTTAATCTTTTAGTTTTTTTCTCCTCTTAAAAAAAGAAAAAAAACTAAGTTTTGATTTTCTTAGAATTTTTATTAAAAATTATTAAAAGAATTTATTTTGGTGTATGCAAACTTGGAATAGGGATAACACCAATCGTTTAATCCGTGTTGATTCACCTTTTGATACCAACGAAATGACCAATTCTAATCCACCCGTTCTTCAAGATATGTGATATCTTACTAAGATTTTAACCCTGTCTTGCATTATGCTCCCCGATGTCAATGGAACTAATTTTGAGCTTAGACCGCATTTCATAAATATGCTTCCGAAATTCTTAGGAATTGAAACTGAAAACGCTTACATTTTTATCTTCGAGTTTGAGGAAGTGTGTCTCATGATTAAGATGAGGGACTTATCTGAAGATGCGATTAAGCTTACATGCATTCTATCTGCTCTTAAGGACAAAGCCAAGAAATGGCTATATAGCTTACCCATGAATTCTATCTCAACTTAGGATGAATTTGTTACCGTTTTTTGAAAGAAATTTTTCCCTATCCACAAAACGGTTAAGCTTAGAAACAATATTCAGAACTTTAAGATTGTCCCAGGAGAGTCATTTTGAAATTATTTTGAAAAGTTTAAGTATCTTCTTATCCAATGTCCTCACCACGGTCTTGAAAAATTGTGATTAAGCCAAATCATCAATGAAGGATTAGATTATTCTTCAAAAACTTCCTTAGAATTAACATGTCAAGGGGATTTCATGAAGAAAAATATTGATGAAGCTTGGAATTTTTTTAGAGAGTTTATCCGAGAAAACCATACAGTGGGAACATTGTGATGACAGAGTTGCATTAGTTCTCTAATCCTAATTAAGTGGTCTTTCCTTAGAGACGAACATAGTCTCTGAAGTAAAATTGGCTACAATCATGAGTAGGTTAGAACATTTACAAATAAAAAAATGAGCTCCAGCTCAAATCAATCAAGTTTCTACCTCAGGTTATCACAACTATCTTTCTTCATCCCATGTTTTAGAGGATGTCCTATCTTAGGTAATAATCAACCACTAGGACAAATAAACGCTACATTCCAGCGTCCCGTGAATGATCTATTTTCTCCAACTTACAATTCACATTGGAGAAATCACCCTAACATTGCATGGAATCAGGGAAACTACTCCGAAAATCAAAATTTCACTCCCTATTCAACCTAACAATTTCCTATGGGAAACACAATTTTTTTCAATTCTCAAACTAACTTCCAATAAACAAATCTGCCATATCCAAATCAGTCTTCTCATCATCAATCTATAAATCATACTCCTCCAAATTCTGATCATGACAAACATCTCAATGTGCTAGAAAAGAGTTTGGAAATCATGATTAAAACTTCTACACAGACCACCAACTTGTTGACTCAAACATCCAACACTTTGAATTCCATTATGCAATCAACCGGACAAATTCTCAATTCCAACACTCAAACCATAGCTAGATTAGAAATCTGAATTGGACAACTAGCTAGTGCTATGAGTGAGAGAGAGAAGGGAATATTTCTGAGTCAACGCGTGACCAACCCTAAGAATATAGGATCAAGTTCAACCTACCAAGCTCAAGAGAATACAATCCATTCACTAAGGTCAGGAAAATAGGTCGACAATCAAGTTAGAATGCCTTCAAGTGAAACCCTTGAACTAGAACAAATTCTCTCTTCTTCTGATGACTCTATTCAGCAATCACCCGCTTCTAATGACCAAGAGCCTAAACCTAAACCTGAGCCTAATTTTGATAGGTTTAAACTAGTTGCTCCCTTCCTAGATAGACTTAGGCCTAGGAAATACTCCCCTCAGGAGGAGAAGATTCTAAAAACTTTCAAGTAGGTTAATGTTAACATTCCTCTCTTAGATGTAATTGAACAAATCCCTTCTTATGTAAAATTCTTGAAAGACTTGTGCACTAAGAAGAGAAGAACAAATATTCCCAGGAAAGTTTTTCTTGCTGCCAATATTAGTGATGTGCTCAAGCCCATGCTATTGAAATATAAAGACCCTGGTTGTCCCACAATTTCATGTGTTATGGGAAATACCGTCATTGATAAGGCACTCTTGAACTTAGGAGCCAGTGTAAACCTTTTTCCTTATAATTAGGAACCAGTCTATCAACAACTAGGTGTTGGAGAACTTAAACCAATAAGATGCACCCTATAATTAGCTGATAGATTCATGAAAACTTTCAAGGGAGAGGTAGAGGTGTTTTGATCAAGGTTGGAGAGTTTATTTTTACTGTTGATTTTATTGTCCTGGAAATGTAGCCCGTTTTCAATCCCAAAGGTCAGAGTCCAGTCATTTTACGAAGACCGTTCTTAGCCACTTCTAATACTCAAATCAACTGTAGAACTGGTCAAATGAAGTTGTCCTTTGAGAATTTGATTGCTAATCTCAATATTTTTAATCTAGAGAACCAACCAACTAATCAACCTCTAGAAATAATCTACATCTAGAAAAGTTCAATTGAAGAAGAAGAGAATGAGTCAGATCTTAGTTTTGTGGAAATATTTGGTGATGAGCTAAAAGAAAAATCAGATCTGGTCTTTCGGAACAAAGAAATTGTGTTAAATACATGCTTTTTAACCAAACTTTTGAAGACTTCTTTGCTGATGAACTTAGATTCTTGAAAAAACAACTACTAAAATTTCAACCCTCAAACATAAATCTTATGATTAATGAAATTTTTAAAGAAGAACTGGTTGTGATTGGACAAACTTTTCTTACCAAGGAATCTAAGTTTAAAATGTATAATATCATAAATACCTACCTTCAATTGCTATAAATATCATTGAATACCACAGAATGTTTAGAATTTAAGCACGTCATTGATTATATCATTTTGGATTTCTTTAAAATTTAAGGTAGAATTTTCAGTAATAAGGTAGGATTTGATGTAGAGCATGAGCTTTTCATGTTTAATCTTTCATTCTACATTTTTTTTGTCTCATAATAATAATAAAAAGAATTTACTCTTCTCTCATTTGAGAGTTTCTTGTTCTTTTAAAAAAAAAAGAAAGAGATATATTTGAAAAAAGAAAAAGAGAAAAAAAGAAAAAAAAAGAAATAAAAGAGAAATAAAAGAAAATTTTGCCTTCATCCTCCTCACATCAAAGGTAAACTGCAGATTTTTATTATTTCATTATTGTTCTAGGTCAACCAAACAAATGTAAGCATTTAATTTCTTATCTACTTTACTTTATCATAGAGTTTGCATTGAAGACAATGTAAAATTTAGGTGTGGGGGTGGGGATTAGTCAATTTTTCTCTTTATCATAATCATTTTTCTTCTTTATCTTAGTCATTTTCCCCTTTATTTTATCATTTTTTATTATTTTTTTCATAGAAATATTGTCACTTGCCAACTTAATAGAGTTAATTAATAATTGATCTATTTGATAAAATTTTAAAATTTCTAATCGTTAGTTAGTTTTATACTCAATTTCACCTTTTATGATAACTCCAAATAAATTTCTTAAGAAATGATTTTCAAAGTAGTATACTTCACTTAAGTCTTAACTTAGACTTTTAATTAAAGGAATAAAATTTTTGCATGCTTGGCTTAAAGTTGAAAATAATTTTTCAAGTTGTCTTAATCTAATTATTCTTCGGGATATATATACATATACACATATATATATATATATTATAAAAAACTGACTTTACAAAAGAAGAGTGTGAAAAATAGATACCAATTAAAATTCTCTTAAAATCTAAGTTGGTTCTATCTTATAAAGCCTAAGTTGACCGAGTAATTAAGCCCAAGGAGTATTTCCGTGCTTAATGACCTAAGCCCAATTGGGTTGGGATTCATTGGTCTAGAACTCGTTAAATGGTCACTTAGAAAGCCCGATGAAGTAGAACAAAATCACCAAGGAATAAAGAGTTAAAAAAATACTAACAATATTTATATATATAGTTATATTTGTATATATGTTCTTGAAAAATAAATTGATTAAGAGAGTTGAAAATTATTTAAAATAAAGAGTTAGCATGTTCTTTTCAAAACTTTTAAATTAAATTTCTAGGTTAGACTTAATTTTGAATAACTATAATGAAAAGATTTTGTAGGAGATTTATTTTGGAGTTATACATAAAAATATTTTCTTGAGTAAAAACTATCTTCAATTAGAATGTTTAAATATATCAAGTGTATTAATTATTCATAAACTTCTTTAAATTGGCAAGTTGACCGAATTTTGTAGGTATATTCACTGCAAACCCTCATGAGACTACAACTCGTCCACTAGGGTAACCTAAGGTTTTAAAGGCTTGTTATATGTACTAAATACAATCGCGATTTCTTCGAAAGTGAGTTAGGATTTTTTCTTTCTCTTTCAATTTCTTTCTTTGCTCGAGGACTAGCAAAAGTTTAGGTGTGAGGGTATTTGATAATCACATTTTTACTTCAAAATTATACATTCATCATCTATCTTATATAAATAAATATACCACTAATAAGTGTTTTTATCTTAATTTGAAGGTTAATTAAGAAATAATGAATAAAAGACCAAAAGACTCAAACTCTCTGATTTTCTACCATTTATTGAAGTGCAAATATGAAGACAAAAGAAGGCCCAAGAAAGCTCAAGGATCCATAAAGAAATCGGGTCAAGAAAATCACAAAAAATTAAATTTGCGCAAACCAACTAATGGGCCAACGGATTGGGCAACCAAGGGGCCGATCGATTGGTTTGTAACAAACTTATTTTGTGGCTAATATTTAATCCTTGGAGCTCAAGTAATATCCAATGGTTCTTATTACTTGCCGTAGGTTATAAATAGGGGTAGAGGGTGAGAGGTTCGAGTTTGAAATATTTTGTAAAAACTCTATTTAGAGAGGAGGGTTACTTGTAATTGAGAAGATATTCCAAATTTGTAATTTTTTATTACAATTAATAAGAAATATTTTCACACCTTCATACTTTCTTTTCTTCTCTTTGTCCAAGGATGAAAAGAGGATGAAGATGAAGATGAGGGTTTGCTTTTTATCTTTTCTTTTTTATTGTAATATTTTCTTTTCATACTTGTTTAATGTTTTGTAGAGTGGATTTACATTCATGTCTTTACTCTCATGTATTTACTTTCATGTCTTTACTTTCTTGCATTAATTTTGTAATTTAGATTTTATTTTCTTTAATTTACCTTGAGGCTAGAACCCTCTAGGGAATTGCCCTTTTCTAAATGTGGAGCTAATACTCGTGGGAATTCTAGAAATTGTTTGAAACTAGCTTTATGTCCTACTTATTCACATAAGATTGAGATTAGTTAAGTGGATCTATTCTAGATTCCTCATACCTTTAATTAATCCTCCATATTTTACTTTCTTGATCTTCCTCTTTGTTCTTACTTTTTATTTTGTTTATTTTCCTTTTTTTAATTCACCTTGAGGCTAGAACCCTCTACGGAATTACCCTTTTCTAAATGTGGAGCTAATATTTGTGGGAATTCTAGAAATTATTTGAAACTAGCTTTATATCCTACTTATTCACATAAGATTGAGATTAGCTAAGTGGATCTATTCTAGATTCCTCATATCTTTAATTAATCCTCCATATTTTACGGTCTTGATCTTCCTCTTTGTTCTTACTTTTTATTTTCCTTCATCACCTTCTTTATTTTTTTTCATTTTATGCATAATTCTTTCCTCTCTCTCAATCTCATTTTGTTTTAATTGCACATGTTCACAACCACTCTTTATCTTTCCACTCTCAATCTCATTTTATTTTTATTTGCACTCAATCACAAACACTCTGTTAATCACTCCACACTCACTTTCATCACATTTCTTTTATCACACTCCTAATTGTCACACACACAATATAAGAATCGATATTGATTAACTCTTATAACACCTTCCTCGTGGGATCTCTCTTACAACACTTTTCTCGTGGGATCGATAACTTTTTATACTGTAACTTGATAGTTCTATACTTACAACTTTGGGTACACATATATTTTACCTATCAAGTTTTTAGCGCCGTTGCCGGGAAACAGTGTTTATAAGTAAGATTTTTCTATTTTAGTTCTTTAATTTATGTGTTTTCTGTGTAGGAAGTACTTTGAAGCTTGAAGATTAAGGATTGAAGATTTGCCTTAAAGAGATTTGGATGCTTTTGCGTGGGTAACTCCTCTTTCTAGTATTTTTAATTCCACCCATTTTAGTTAGTTTCTCACAATTAGAGACAATTAGGATCTAAAAAGAAAAAAAATATATTTTACTTTTGTCAACCATAATAAAAATTCACCCTCCACTTGGACATTTACTAACAATATAATAAATTTAAATAAAATTTCCTTTTCTCACATTTGTTTGATTGTTAACCTTAATTAAAAAATAAAAAGATTTTATTTTTACATTCTTTTGTAGTTACTTTTAATTCTTAGGGTTGCATTGCATATAATAGTAGGTATTCACCAAAGTGATTTGAGCATCTTGATTTGACACTCATTTGAAAATATTCTTAAGGGCAAAAACCCATTAATCAAGATAAGGTGAGGGATTTCATTACCCTTTCCTTAGCCCACAAATCACTAATTCCTCACTGCACAAACTCAAACATTTTAAAACTCGTTAGACGTTGGCTCCTAAGGATTCGAGCTCATTAAGGAACAATAAATCCTTCAGTGAACTGGTTCAAGTTTACTTGAATCAGTTGGTGTCTAAGGCAAGATTTAGGAGTTGCGTAAAGCGCTCCACAAGAAACGATGTATTTAATTGATCTTTGATCTCCCTCTAGTACTATCTGTAGATGGTCAAAATGTATTTTCACTTGCACCAATGTCCAGCTTGGATCTAAGGAGTGAACGCCTATAGGCTAAACACTTCGAATGGGCCTAAAGTCGAGCCCTTAACAAGCTATAGCAAAGGTCGCCTAAAGACTAAAGCGGACCTTTTCAAGCAACCCATATCAACTAGATCCAACCAAGTCAAGCACGAGTCGACACAACCCATATTGAGTCGAAAGGTGCTAATAGTCGGTCACACCTAGAGTTGAATTCTGTGTCAAATTCGAACTCATAAGCGAAGCTCACCAGATAGCCCATGTCGACTCATCTCAAACAAATCGAATGTGAGTCGATTCCCATGCCGAGTCGAAAGGCGTCATTAGTCGGTTAAGCCTAGAGTTGAATTCTGTGTCAAATTTGAACTCACGGGCGAAGCTCGCCAACCAACGAATTTTGCCCACGTCAACTTAAGTGGACCAAGTCATTCACTTCCGAATAAGGAGCACCCACGTTCATGATGACCTTCGCCCGCAACCACAGCGACCTTCGCACGCGTCAACAGTGAACTTTGCCACGACCACAAAGTCCGCCTAAATAACCGTTTCAGAGCTATTTTCACAGAATAACCGTTCCCCCACTATTTATTGTTTTAATGGATATTAACCCACGTTCTAAGGAGGCCATTCACTCTCTCTCTTAGCCTATAAAAGGAGAGGAGATCACACATACACATATATATATGCATACGCAGAGGAGTTTCACAAAGAGAATGCCAAGTTACCTTCCAAGTGATTTGACCCGCCACCGAACAACAAAAGATTCGTGAGTCTTGAGTCGGTTCGTCAACGAAGTACAAGATCGATGCTTCACCGGCACACGGAAAAGAACCCTAGGAAATATAACATTTTCCTTAGTTTCATTGTTGTCTTACAAATTGTAATATGAGTTAATTGCAATTTCAAAAGACCCGAAACAGGATGGCAACTCTGCTGGGGACTTCATTCTCAACCGACGAGAAGATCGTGTA
This sequence comes from Asparagus racemosus, assembly GCA_037177215.1. Classification (NCBI taxonomy): domain Eukaryota; kingdom Viridiplantae; phylum Streptophyta; class Magnoliopsida; order Asparagales; family Asparagaceae; genus Asparagus; species Asparagus racemosus. The sequence continues at coordinate 12,669,999 of JBAKGM010000081.1, read as the reverse complement.
GCAAACTGACACTCAGACCCTTGGGTCTTTTGCTAAAACCTTGGTCATTGAATTTGACTAAGCTAAGTTCGAGGAATCTATTTCCAAGAACGAAATCTCATCAACTGCACACAATTGTCGTAGAATTTGCCGCAAGGTGAATATCAGCTCCAATGCAACCCCCGCGTATGTGAATACCACCCTCACTGAGGAAGGTTCAAGCTTAATCAAAAGCTGAACAAACTTTGCCAAAGGTGGAGCGAAGATCAAGATGTTAACACATCTGATCTCGGGCTTCGGCCCCCTATGACTTCCGTCCCGAGCAAAGATCAAGATGTTAACACATCTGATCTCGGGCTCCAGTCATCAACTCCTCTAGGAGTTCGATTTAAAACATCTTGTGATCCTCGCTATGCTTCCTCATTAGAAGCTAAGAATGGGGGCAGCCTCTCATCAAAATTCCTGAAGAGGAATAAAAATCCTGCTGGACAAGCATCTAGCCAACGTCGTCGTAAGCGACGTTCGCATTCAACCAAAGCTAACGAGGTTGGCACTAATATTGATCTCCAGGAATTTATAACTCTGAAGAGAGCTCGCTAATGTCAGCATAGCGCGACTCGCAGGGAAGTAGTCTCGGCAGTCCAAGAAGGTTGCCAATGCAAACGGTCGATTTTCAACCATCTCGGTCATGTTATTGAGCCTTCGGAGGCTCGAACTAAGCGACGACGACATGCCCGACGAAGTAAAACTCAAGTCTTCACTGTCAAAATGACGAGTGTAACTTCCAAAGACGATGAGGAAAACACGGATAGCTCTCCTAATCTAGTGTATTCTCCCGGTATCCGGTCCATATTTCTAGAACTTGAAGGAGTGTTTTGCAATACTAGGCTAAGGAAGAAAGCGGTGATTCCGTTCAACTACTCTTCCATACAATCACCGCAGTCCTCAAATCAACCCGCCACTAGCGATGCCAACTCGGCCATAGCATCAAACCCAACCCCTAGTTCGAGTCAAGGGCACAGATGGGAAGTGAATGCAACATACCGAGAGGATCTTCTAGCTCAAATAGCAATCCAGAAGAAAGAGGCCGACCATCGGATTGAGCGTTTAGAAAGGATGATTGAGCAACTCTTGACCAACCCTCGTCCACAAGCAAGTTATTCGAAAGGGAAAAGGCCAATTGGCGAAAACTCTAATGTAGGAGATCAAGAACACCAGAGCGACACAGATTCCGAACATGCAAGGTCAGAAACGACGTTACTCATGAAACCAAGTAAGGAAGCGAAGGCCCTAGAAGATATTCAAAAGCAGGTCGACGTTCTCTCTCAACGAACGGAGCTTAAGAAAGTAGAGATTATCCATCCATATCCCATCGAGTGGGATATGATTCCCTATCTGATGAAGTTCAAGCTACCCACGTTACATGCATTTGATGGCAAAGGATCTCCAAATCAACACATCTACTACTTCCACTAACAAACGGGGAATGTAGTGGGTAATGACGCCATCAAAGCACGTCTCTTTATAGGCACTCTTCAGGGGGTAGCCTTTGATTGGTTCCAGAATCTACCAGAAGGTTCAATCAGATCCTAAGCAGATTTAGAATCCAAGTTCCTTTCGCAATTTCATGAGGAACAATCTGATGTCACCATGGCCAAGCTCCTTTTCGAGAAACAAATCGGGAATGAGACGGTCTGAGAATACATCGAACGATACCGCAACTTGACATTACGATGTCGAGATATGCCCCTACCAATATTGCTACAAACTTGCCGACACAACTTTCTGGCAAAGATTGAAGCTCACATGGGTGTCGTTACTACCCATACTTGGAAGGACTTGATGGAACAAGCTGAGATAGCTGAGAAGTCATCAGAACGCTTCAACAAGTTTGAGCCCCGCACCAATTTTAAAGGAACCAAGGGCAAATAAGGGCAAACATCACAACCAAAAGCCAAGAAGATTTTCGCAGTGGGAGTCTAGAATTTGAATAATGGCTTGCAGAGAGAATCAAGGAAAAACTCCCAACGCAATTATTCATTCAACGATGAACATACAGTTGCTATTTTCCATGTACTTAACAAGGGGAATCATTTGAAGCTCAAGGAAGCTCGACACCCTGAAGAGATTAAAAAGACTGGCGACCCCAACTATTGCATCTATCATAGAATGTTGGGACATCTAATGAAGAACTGCTGTATCCTGATAAGATCTAGACATTTGTTGAGTCCAGAATTCTTGAGCTCTAACCTGAGCAGAAGAAAGTCGTCGCAAATATGGTAACCCTTCAATTTAGTTCTATGCCAGAAACTGAGCTCAAAATGGTGTTGTCTCCATTCCCACTGCAAGGATGGAAATAATCAACCACGATTGCTCGAACCAACGGGACCAAGGCCTAATCCCTCTTACCACTAAGAAGGGGGAAATCATGTGGGTACATCTAGACCTCATTCAAGATGAAAATTGGACACTTCCGAAGTCGAAATCTAAAATGAAGACTTGCAATACTATCTCCGCGATCATTGGAGAAGAATCTATGCACATCACTTCACTCACCGACTCAGAGGGAGAGAAAGTAGTTTTAACAGGGACTGGATCTGGCAAGGTTTACCTAAGGGATTGCAATTAGCTGGGAACATCTAAGCAACTCGAACTGGCCAAGCAAAATGAGACTCAATTTGACAGGGCCTTGCAACATCGTTCATATGATCCTAAGGCCCCTTTCAGATACGACATCATCGCCCAGCTCGCCAATATCCTGGCTCGCATCAGTTTGTATGAGCTTTTACGTTTATCAAAGTATACGAGGGAGGCTTTGAGAGAAGCCTTAGAAGATAGTGAAGCATTTCTCACCCACATGACTGAACTTTCTCAAAATAAGGGTCCAGAGCAATGCTATCAATGCCAAGAGCAAATGCCTTGCGTCACCTTCACCCCAAAAGACTTGCTTGTTAAAGACCATCATCACAATTGACCCATTTACTACACTAGGTATTCTTTAGACTCTGAGCCTGAAAACTCAAGAGCCAAAACTTTGATAGCTAAGCTAACCTCTAAACCGACACTACAAATGCCGATAAATGAATCACATTCAACTTACAAGAAATTGGATAATTCGCAGGATATCACCTTTATGGTGTAGCCCAAAGGGAACATCTAGAATTCGGTCATCTTCGGAAGAGTTGAGACATGATCTCAATTATCAAACTCTAATGTAGAAACTGAGGAGGAACTAGAATTTTCCCGATATAGCCAACAACCTCAATGGATTATGGTAAAGATGGGATACGACCTTACTGCAAAGCAAGGGTTGAATTTCAATAGAGGATTGCGAGTCCCTTTGACCCCCTTTACGCCAGAAGGTGAAATATTTGATTATTATAATTGAACTAAGCGTGGACTTAGTCACATCTCCCTAGAAACTGAACCACATACTGGGCAAGCATCCAACAATTCTAGTTCTTTAGATACGTCCGATTAGGACTCTAACGTCATCATTGGTGCCCTATTCACGGTCAATATGGTCTTCTACGACCTGACCGGTAATCTTGATGAGTCTGAAGTGTTTGAAGACCTTGAGGACGATCCATGGACAAGATAGTTTGAAAAACGATGAGAATCACGCTTTGAAGTCAGGGAACCACCCACCGAAGATAAGGTGGTTCAAATTAACATTGGCAGCGATACCCACCCCAAGCACATCTTCATCAGTGAAAGTGTTATCATCCGCAGAGAAGGAAGAACTCATAGGATCACTTTCAAGAATACATTGATGTATTCGCCTGGGTTATGAAGACATGTCGGGCCTAGACCATGGCTGTACATTGCCTCAACATCAACCCCAACGTCAAACCAGTCAAACAACAACAATGACGTCTCCGTCCTGAATTAATGGAGCAAATCGAAAAGTAAATCCGTAAACTCATTGAATGTGGATTTATCTATGAAGAATAAAACCCTGATTGGTTAGCCAACATTGTGGTGGTGATAAAGAAGAATGACAATATCTGAATCTGCATTGATTTTCGGGATCTTAACCTTGCTTGTCCAAAGGATGAGTTCCCTCTCCCTATCACAAATGTCATGGTCAATTACCCTTGTGGGTTCGAAAGAATGTCCTTTGTTGATGGATTCGCTGGATACAATCAGATCAAAATGCATCCAGACGATCAAAAGCGCACGGCTTTCAGAACACCTCTAGAAGTATTCTGTTACACACTAATGCCCTTTGGTTTGAAGAATGCCGGAGCTACTTATCAGCACGCATTGAATATGATCTTCCGTGAAAATTTATGCAAGACGGTCGAGTGTTACATTGATGATCTCACGATCAAAAGTCATCACAAGCTAGACCATATCAGCGACTTGAGAACGGTATTCAAAATCATGCGTAAACACTAACTCAAGATGAATCTGACCAAATACTTTCTGGGGGTATCATTAGAAAAATTCATTGGACCTATTGTCACATCTAAAGGAATACATGTCGACCTCGAGAAAATAAAAGCCATCCAAGAAATGCCGCCTCTGAGGAATCTCAAAGAACTTACAGGCTTACAAGGATGATTAGCCTACATCCGAAGGTTTATCGCCAACTTGCATGGGAAATGTCAACCATTCCAAAGACTCATGAAAAAAGGTGTTTCATTCACCTGGGATAACGCTTACCAAGAAGCATTTAATGAGATCAAGCAATATCTCACAAAGCTACCGGTCTTAATCGCACCGAAATCAGGTAAACCATTCCTGATTTATGTCAGAGAAATGGATCATTCTCTGGGAGCACTTCTTGCTCCAAAGAACAATGATGGCCATGAGCAAGCCATTTACTACCTTAGTCAGACTATGGTAAGCACTGAATATCGTTACAATCCAGTCCAGAAGGAATGTTTGACGTTAGTCTTCGCAATTCAGAAAATGTGACACTACTTTACTAGCGAATCTATCCATGCCATCTCAAGAGTCAACACCCTCTGCGGATACTCATGATGAAGCCCGGATCACATAACTCTAGGCTAGCAAAATGGGCAATTTTTCTCTCACAATATGACATGACGTTTGTGTCACAGAAAGCAGCCAAGGGCCAAGCGATTGCTAACTTTCTGGTAGAGCATCCCATTTTAGAATCTTCTAAACTCTACGAGGACATCCCAAACGTGGTCCTTGAGTCAAATGTCATCTCAGAGCACCAAATATGGCAATTATACTTTGATGGTGCATCAAGACATAACCACAAGGGAGCGATTATTGCAGGAGTAGGGGTAGTGCTCAGCGACCCCCATGCACACGTCCTCCCTCAGGCTTATTCATTAACCGAGCCATGCTCTAACAATGTAGCTGAGTATAACGCCCTTATAATCAGCCTACAGATCACTCAAGACATGGGCATCAAATATCTCGAAGCCCACGGCGATTCCAAAATGGTCATAAATTAGATCAAAGGGGTATACGAGGTCCATCATAATGACCTCACACCCTATCACGAAGCGACAATGAAACTCGCACAATCCTTCGAAGGCTTCTACATCAGCTACGTAGCTCGCCTCAAGAATACCCATGCAGATACTTTAGTATCTCTTGTAGCCACACTTGCTTTGCCACCAAAAAACATTAGGTGAATCACAGTGGCCATCCTCCAACTATGCTCACCGAAGCATATTCTTGAAGCTAACAAAGTGCACATCTTGACTACCCACTTCGAAAGCTATGATTAGTGGTTCCTAATCATCGACTACGTTCTACACGGGATTTTACCAAATAACCCAAAGCAAGTAGTCTCCATTAAAAGAAGAGCTCAATGCTTTTTCTACGATTCTGCCACGAGGATTCCGTACCAATAGTCCTTCGACAGTATTTTACTCCGATGCTTATCACTGAGCAAAGCACGAGAAATATTAAAGGAAGCCCATGATGGTATATGTGGAGCTCATCAATCAGCTTCCAGACTTTAGGATCGTATTTCCTGTTTAGGCTACTACTAACCAACAATGATAGCAGATACGGTGGCATATGCTAAATGATGTCACGCATGTCAAATGCACACTAATTTCTTACATCAACCTCCAGAAGAGCTACACCCAACCACTGCCTCATGTCCATTTGAAGCTTGGGGCATGGACATTATTGGGCCAATCAGCCCACCGTCTGTAAAAGACTATCGATTTATCCTAGCTATCACAAATTACTTCTCTAAATGGGTCGAAGCTGTCCCCCTCAAAGAAGTCAAGACGTCTCAAGTGATTAAATTCCTGCGACACCATGTGATTTACCAATTCGATATTCCCAGATGAATCATTCACGACAACGGTCCACAATTTATCAGTCGGCCATTCTTCAAATTCTTCAACAAGTTCAGAATCCAAGATGTGGTTTCTACGCCATATAACCCAGCTGCTAATTGTCTATCTGAAGCCTTCAATAAAATCATTATCAAACTTTTAAAGAAGTTCATAGTCTCCAACAAACAAGATTGGGATGAGAGTGTTTATGTGCTTACCGAACAACGGTCCGCTCCCACTAGCTCAACGCCATTTGTCTTAGTCTACAGATGTGAAGCCATGATTCCCCTCGAAGTTCAGATGCCATCATTAAGAATCGCTGTTGCTACAAACATGTCCACTGAAGAACATCACCAAAAGCACCTCCAAGAATTAGAAGTGCTAGATGAGCTGAGGCTTCGAGCTCAGCAAAAAATCGAGATCTACCAGCCACAGATTTCGAAAGCCTTCAACAAGAGAGTCAACGAACGATCCTTTAAAGAGGGCGACCCAGTCTTAGCCGTTCATTGACCCATGGTTATGATGCATAAGATTAAAGGCAAATTCCAGGCCAAATCGGAGGGTTCATTTGTAGTGGAGACAACCTACTCAAATGGAGCATATCGCCTAATTGACCAAAATTGTAATAGGCTCATGGCGCCGATCAATGGAAAATTTCTTAAGAAATACTACCCTTGTTCCTGGGCAATCTTATATCCCACAGAATTCCTAGTCATGCTTAAGTTTCCATCTCTGAACCGGTAATATTGATCTTCCTAATCCAAACCCAATCAAAATCCTCAGAGAGTCATTAAGTTAACACCACACCTCTGCTTGGCTCTGGACATACCATCACTATCATGTTGACATTACACCTCTGAACAGTGTCAACTCCAAACACATCATCACTATCATGTTAAAACAATACACCTCTGAATAATGTCAACTTCAAATATACCCCCTACTATCATGTTAACATTACACCTTTGAACAGTACTAAACTGATTGAATCGTTATGTTAACAATACACCTCTAAATGATTTCTTATCCCAAATGATCTGACTGGTTAACATTACACCTCTGTCAGACCATTTTGTCAATTGGTTAACATTACACCTTTGTTGACACACTTTAGCAAAACTAACAAGTTTAACATCACATCGCTGTCACTTCGCTCACACCAAGAATCGATTAGTTAACATTACAATTCCATTGATTTTCCTACCATTAAGTTAATATCACACTTCTAAATAGTAGTCATCCTTCAGACTCCTTGACTTGACCAATTAACATTACACCTCTATCGGCCATCTCATTCGACTGGTTAACGTTACACCTCAAATCGAATATCCTTTGGCAGTCATGTTAACATTACACATCTGAACAGTCCCAAATTCTAAGCTGCCATGTTAACATTACACCTCGGAGCAACACCAATTTGATCACACCTGATATGTGAACATGACACCTCTATCAGTGTGATCCCAGCACTACTATCTCTAACAAAGATGTTATTATGATACGTTAACACCACACCTCTATCATACACACATCAAGGGAGATCAAAGAGTTCTTTTATTCAAAAGAACGATACACTTGCAGGAAGTCTTTACAAAGGCAAAGGATAAAAAGCGTTTATCTGTGCGATATATTTCTTAATGTTGGCATCCTTGGCTTCCTGATCACCTTTCTGAGCCCTCTCCCTCAAAGTCTCGCATCAACATGAGTAGCTTTAGCTCGAATTTCAGCAAGCTTCCTCGCCTCAGCTTGGAGCTCCGCAACCTGAGAGTCCCATTTCCTAGTGAACTCAGCCAAATCGGATTCAAGCTCTTCCTTTTGAGCTTGGGCTTCTACCAAACGTGCTTGAGCCACAACAATTGTCGCTTGGGCGGCAGTAATGATAGTATCCTTCTCTTGGATAGCATCCTGCAGCACTGCATAGTAACCCTCATTAGAAGCAATACTCTTGTTCAAATCTCAGATCCTCACATCAATCTGTGCCATTTCTTTATGGACAGATGATGAGTTACATTTGTATATACATTTTCATGCATATCTACTCTCATTTTCATATTAGAATTAGCATTTTTGAGTTC
>JBAKGM010000081.1:12641751-12661567 GCA_037177215.1 Asparagus racemosus | reverse complement strand
GTCGACTACTCTGCACAGAAATTGTCCGTGCATGTTCCGTTCCGTGTTCCGTGCATATTCCGTGCATGTTCTTCACTTGATATTTTTTTTATAGATTTCCTGACCGCCAGTCGTGGAATTGCAGTGAGTCCTTCTGCCAACATTTTTTTTAAAGTATAGTTTCCTATCAATAATTTTACAACGATATGACCCTTTTGTTCAAAAGCTCATCTACCCTAATTCTGTTGGTATTAAGATTTGAGGCTTGATGAAATCTCTGTATATTCTTTCTTCACAATTGGAATAGAATTCAGTTTAATCTCAGGATATAGAATTTTAGTTGGGAAGAACCCATATGTCATCCAATCACTCTAGATTGGATAAGTCTTCCAACCTTCAAAATTTTTATGAGGTTTAATATATCAATAAATTAAAAAAAAGTTAGGACTCATATGCCATGTAGTAACTTGAGCTCGAAAAAGCTTCAAATAGTTTTGGGTTTGGCATCATATCACGTAGGCATATGCCTGTACTCTCAATTTGATGGCCTCTAGCCTTTACAACATATTTTTTTATTTAATCATATTGTTTTTGGAATGACCTTGATTAGTACAATAGGAGAGAAAAGAAATGCTTTTGTTTATTTATTAGATTGTCAACCAATCAAGCACATAGTTTTTTTAAGCTTTAGGTTGATATGGCCCCCCATTTTTGCATAAATATTATTCATGTATGCGCTTATTATATCCATATTGTAAAGGCTCTCTTAATTCAAAGCACACAAAAATCTCAATTCACAAAAATAAGTTTAGGGACCATTAGGCTTTGACACAAAATTTTCTTGTAAGAAACCCTTAGTCTTCGATCCTTAGTTTAAGATTTATTCTCAAGGTGACATGGAGTTCGAGTATGGAGTTCAAATTTCAGAACGGAGGACCATGCGCCTTAAAAGCTTTTTGCTTTGAGAATAAAGTTTTTAAAACATGGGTCACCCTATAGTGAAATTGACTTTAAGAAAACCTTAGGCTTTGACACAAAATTTTCCTTTAAGAAACCTATTAGTCTTCGACCCTTATATTAAGATTTATTCTCAAGGTGACATGGGGTTCAACTACGGAGTTCAAATTCTAGAATGGAGGACCGTGCACCTCAAAAGATTCATGCTTCGAGAATAAAATTTTGAGGCAAGGGCCACAATGCAGAAAATGAACTTTAGAACTCCCTAAGACCTTGCTCTTTAATGCAAACTAGATGAACATAGCCTTAATTCATAAAATAAGTTCAGAAACCCTTAGGCTTCTCTTCTGTTTCAAACTTTTATTCTCAAGGTGCTATGGGGTTCAAGTACGGAATTTAACTTCAGAACAGAGGATCATGTATCTTGAAAGCTTCATGCTGCTAGAATAAATTTTTGTTGAGACATGAGTCATGATACATAGAAGTGAATTTGCGAAACCCTTAAGGTTTTGCCCCCTGATCTAAAAAAAAAGCTTAGAGACACTAGGCTTCTCCCTTGTTTTAACGTTTTATTCTCAAGGTGCCATGGGGTTCAATTACAGAATTTAAAAATCCAAAATGGAGGAACATGCACATCGAAAGCTTCATGCTTCGAGAATAAAGTTTTTTGAGACATGGACCACGATATATATAGAAATGGATTTTAGGAGCCCTTAAGGCATTGTCCCCTACTCCAAAATAAATCAAGAGACGACTGCAGCCTTAATTCATAAAATAAGTTTAGAAACCCTTAGGCTTCTCCGCTATTTTCAATTTTATTCTCAAGGTGCCATGGGGTTCAAATACGGAGTTCAAACTCCAGAACAGAGGTCCGTGCACCTCAAAAGCTTCATGCTTCGAGAATAAAATTTTAAAACATGGGCCATGACAAATAGAGAATAAAGATTAGAAATCCTTAAGGCCTTGCTCCTTAATGCAAAAATAGATGAACAAAACCTTAATTAATAAAAAAAGTTCATTAACCCTTAGGCTTTTCCTCTGTTTCAAAGGTTTATTCTCAAGGTGAAATGAAGTTCAAGTACAGAGTTCAACTCCAGAAAGGAGGACCATGCACCTCAAAAGCTTCATGCTTCAAGAATAAAATTTTAAAACATGGGCCATGACACATAGAAAATAAAGTTTAGAAATTCTTAAGGCCTTGCTTCTTAATGCAAAAATAGATGAACATAGTCTTAATTCATAAAATAATTTCAGAAACCCTTAGGCTTTTCCTCTATTTCAAACGTTTATTCTCAAGGTTTCATGGGGTTCATGTACGAAGTTCAACTCCAGAACGTAGGACCATACACCTCGTAAGCTTCATGATTCGAGAATAAATGTTTTTTGAGACATAGGCCATGATACATAGAAAATAAATTTTAGAAATCCCTAAAGCCTTGCTCCTTAATGCAAAAATAAATGAACATAGCCTTAATTCATAAAATAAGTTCAGAAACTCTTAGGCTTCTCCCCTGTTTCAAAAGTTTATTCTCAAGGTGCTTGGAGTTCAAGTACGGAGTTCAACTCTAGAACGGATGACCATGCACCTTGAAAGCTTCATGCTTCGAGAATAATTTTTTGAAACATGGACCATGACACATAGAAAATGAAGTTTAGAAATCCTTAAGGCCTTGCGCCTTAATGCAAAAATAGATGAACATAGTCTTAATTCATAAAATAAGTTCAAAAACCCTTAGGCATTTCCTCAGTTTCAAAAGTTTATTCTCAGATGACCATGCACCTCGAAAGCTTCATGCTTCGAGAATAATTTTTTGAAACATGGGTCATGACACATAGAAAATGAAGTTTAGAAATCCTTAAGGCCTTGCGCCTTAATGCAAAAATAGATGAACATAGCCTTAATTCATAAAATAAGTTCAAAAACCCTTAGGCATTTCCTCGGTTTCAAAAGTTTATTCTCAAGGTGCCATGGGGTTCAAGTATGTAGTTGAACTCCAGAACGGAGGACCATGCACCTCGAAAGCTTCATGCTTTGAGAATAAATTTTTTTGAGACATGGGCCATGATACATAGAAGTGAATTTTAGGAACGCTTAAGGCTTTGCTCTTGATCTAAAAAAAATTAGGTTTAGAGACACTAGGCTTCTACCTTATTTTAAAATTTTATTCCCAAGGTGCCATGGGGTTCAAGTACAAAATTTAAAAAGTCTTGAATGGAGGACCATGCACCTCAAAAACTTCATGTTTTGAGAATAATTTTTTTGAGGCTTCGGCCATAATGTAGAAAATAAATTTTAGAAACCCCTAAGGCATTGATCCTTATTCCAAAATAGATCAAGAAACAAACATAGACTTAATTCATAAAACAAGTTTAGAAACCCTATTTGTTTTTATTTGTGATTTTCAATACAAATGATGCTTCAAATTTTATACTTGTATTTGTTACAATCACCTCTTAATAAAGATGAAATCATCACTGAATACACAAGAGAAACATTGTTTTTGAACTTTGATAGATAAGCCTTTGGGGAATCAAATATACTCATAGTTTATCCTCTTAGAGTTTGGAGGTTATTGAAAATTTTTTTATGAGATGATGCAAGAGCACTGATACCAATTTGTATTTTCAGTCTACCCTGGACTGCACATAGGTCTGCATTAGTTTTTTTGCCATAACTTTGTTTAGAAAACTCCAAATGGCTTCTCGTTTGAAATGATAGATCAGATTTTGAGCTAGTTTTGTATAAAGGTGCTTTGCTTGAATTGAAGCTCTCTGTAAAACGTTATCACCAAAATACCAAAGGGTATATATATATATAGTGTAGAAAGACAAAAGTTTTTTTAACCTAAAAAGTTTTTTTAAACCTTGTATAGACCATGCCTACCTGATAGGTTTACTCATAGTTTATCTAGAATTTAGTGCTCTTAGTTTATACTCATAAAAGTTTGGAGTTTCTTTCAGTTTATACTCTTAAAAGTTGGAGTATCTTACAGTTTATACTTATAAACGTTTGGAGTGTCTTATAGTTTATACTCGTGAAAGTTTGGAGTGTTTTGCCTCTCTTAGGCATAATATCATTTTAGAAATTTGCATTTATTGGGGGAGGAGAGTACTCCCCATCATGTGAAATTATTTTTAAGCCCCGTTAGAGTAAACCTCTTGCACTATGAAAGGACCGTCCCATTTTGGTTCAAACTTACTTTTTGTTCGCTTTGTGATGATCATAGGACGGACAACAGCCAATACTAAATCACCAACCTTAAAGGATCTATGATGAATGTTTTTGTCAAAAGCTCATGAAATACGAGCCTAATACATCTCCAAAATTTATTTTGCTTTTAAGCGTTTATCCTCTAAGCCATCCAATTCTTCTAGCTGAGCTTTAGTGATTCATCCTCTGAAAGCCCTTCGTGGATTGCAACTTTATATGATGGAATTTACACTTCAAATGGTAGTACAACCTCACCTACGAATACCAATGCATAAGGCATTGGCCCTGTAGGTGTTCGAATAGTAGTACGATATGCCCATAAACTCTCCATAAGCCGCTCATGCTATTCTCGTTTATTGTGAGAGACCACCTTATTCAATAATTTGCATAATGTCTTATTGAATGCTTCAGCTTGACCATTGGCTCCTGCATTATATGCTGATGAAAAGTAATGTTTAATATGAAATTTTGCACAAAGTCTCTACATATCCTGATTTTTAAATGGAGTTCAATTATCAGACACGATCCTAGCTGGTATATCGAATTGATAAATTAAGTGAGTAGGAACAAAATTTATCACATCTACACCTCGTACATCCTTTAGAGGGATAGCTTCTGCCCATTTAGAAAAATAGTCAGTTGCAGCCAAATATTGCTACATCCCTTTGATGATGGAGGATGAATAGGGCCTACAATGTTCATTCCCCATGCATAAAAAGGCCAAGATACATTAATTGTCTGGAGTGGTTCCGGGGGTTATGTATGAAATCTACATGAATTGGACGAACATGGCATCTCTTAGCAAATTGCATTACATCTTGAGCCATTGCAGGCCAATAATATCCCAAATGTTTGAGTTGATAGTTAAACCTTGGTCCTGATTGATAAGCTCCACATACCCCAGCATGTACTTCTTTATAATGTATTGCACGCTTCTTTATTTGTCATCTCTGGTGACTATCTGCGGGAAGAATTCCATGATTGAGATAATCTAGTAAGGGTCTGTAGGTGGTCAAAATATATTTTCACTAAAGCGAATGATTAGCTTGGAACCAAGAAGTGAACGCTCATGGGCTAAACACTTCAAACAAGCCCAAAGTCAAGCCCATAATAGACTGCAGCGAAGGTCGCCTAAGCGAGCCCCGCTAAGAGCCGAATTCTGTGTTAAATTCAAGCCCAATAGTGAGGTTCATTGACAAAATCTGCCCACACCTGCTCAAGTGGATTGAGTCATCCACTTTCAAAGAAAGCGCATCCACAGTCGTGACGATCCTCGCCTACAACTGCAGCGACCTTTGCCTACGCCTTTGGCGGACCTCACCAAGGTCACGAAGTCTACCTGATAGTCGTTTCAGAGCTATTTTTAGGGGATAACTGCCCCCCATTATCTCTTACTTTATTGGCCACTTAATCCTTAATTAAAGGCCCATTAACTCTTTCTTTTAGTCTATAAAAGGAGAGGTTCGGAAAAATAAAAACAAACACACGCATCCGTGAGCTTCTCGAGAGATATTGTTAAGAGAAGACTGTGTTAGCTTCCAAGCAATCCACAAGCAGCAAAAGATACATCATCTTAATTAGTTTGTCAATGGAGTACGAGATTCATGCTCCACCAGCACATAGAAAAGAACCCCCAGGATATACAAATTTTTTCTTTGTTTCACTGTTGTCTCTCAAATTGTAATCTGAGTTATATGCAATTATAAAGACCCGAAATAGGATGGCGACTCCGCTAGGGACTTCTTTCTCAACCGACGAGAAGATTGTGTCACAAACTGACACTAAGACCCTCGGCTCTTTTGCTAAAATGCTGATCATTAAATTTGATCAAGCGAAGTTTGAGGAATCTATCTCCACGAGCTCTTCAATGACAATTGTGTGTAGTTGCCGTAGAATTCATCATAGAATGAATCTTGGGTCCAAAGTGACCCCCGCATGTGGAAAGGCCACCTTTGCTAAAGGGAGTTTGAGCTTAGCTGAAAGCTAAATGAACCTCGCCAAAAGTGAAGGAAATCCGACTCTTGCCTCGAGCGAAGATCAAGATGTTAACGCATCTGATCTTGGGCCTCAGTTATCAACTCCTTTAGGAGTTTGATTTAAAACGTCTCACGATGCTCGCTATGCTTTCTCGTTAGAAGCCAAGAATGGGGGTAACCCCTCATTAAAATTCTCTCAAAGGAATAAAATTATCATTGATAATCTCGCTGGACAAACTTTTGGCCAGTGTCATCGTAAACGATGTTCAGATTTCAAAGCCAAATACAACAAAGTTGGCACCAATGTTGATTAACGAGAATTCATAACTCTGAAGAGAGCTCGCTATGTCAGCATTGTGTGGCCCTCAGAGAAGTAGTCTCGATAGTACAAGAAAGTTGCCAATGCAAGGAGTCAGTTTTCAACCGTCTTGATCCTATTCTTGAGCCTTCAAGGGCTTGAACTAAGCAACAACGATCCGCTCGACGAAGCAAAACTCAAGTGTTCACTGTTATCATGACGAGTGTAACTTCTGAAGATGACGAGGAAAATGTAGATAGCTATTCTCCAGGCATCCGGTCTATACTTCTAGAAGCTAAGGGAGTGCTTCGCAACACCAGACTGAGGAAAGCGGCAATTCTGTTCAACTACTCTACAATCACCGTAGTCCTCATCTCAAGCAAATCAACCGACTTCCAATGATGCTAACTCGACTATAGCGTCAAACCCAACCCCTAGTTCAAGTCAAGGACGATCAGATTGAACGGCTAGAAAGGATGATTGAACAACTCTTGTTGAATTCTCATCCTCAAGCAAGCTCTTCAAAAGGAAAAAACCAATCGGCGAAAACCCTCCAGAAGAAGATCAAGAGCACCAAAGCGATGCAGATTCTAAGCATGAGCATGCAGGGTCAAAAGTGACGATACTCGCCAAACCAAGCAAAGAAGTGAAAGCTTTGGAGGATATCTAGAAGCAGCTCAACGTTCTTTCTCAGCGAATGAAGCTCAAAAAAGTGGGGATTGTCCGACCTTATCCCGTTGAGTGGGACATGGTTCCTTACCCTATGAAGTTCAGGCCGCCTACATTTTATGCTTTTGATGGCAAAGGATACTCGAACCAACACATCTACTAGTTCCATCAATAGACTAGGAATGTAGTGGATAATGATGCCATTAAGGCACGTCTTTCTATAGGCACTCTTCAGGAGGTAGCCTTTGATTGGTTTCAGAACTTGTCTGAAGGTTCAATTAGATCTTGGGTGGATTTAGAATCCAAGTTCCTCTCACAATTCTACGAGGAACAATCTGACATTATGATGGCTAAGCTCCTCTTTGAGAAACAATGCAGAAATGAGACGGTCAGAGAATACATCGAACGGTACCACAACTTGACATTGCGATGTTGAGATATTCCTCTACCGATGCTGTTATAAACTTGTTAGTGTAGGCGTTGAAAATCGCTTATCAGTCCCCGAACCAGACTCGTGAAGGTGGGTTCGCAACCGACGAACCGTCGACCGACGCGACTGAGAAACGGCTGACGACGCAATAACGCCATAAAATGTATGAAGCGGATCGACGAATATCTGAGCTAGGTCGACCAGGCATACGCGTCAACAGAACGGCGTGCCGCAGAATAAATCCGACGGTAACGTTCCAAGTCAGCGGGAAATCAGCTAGGCGAGTCGATCAGACTCGAACGTCGACGCGACGCTGTTAACTGAAAACCAACAGCGACGCTGTGCCGATCTAATTTCGGACTTGGCGAAATGATCAAACGAGACTGGAAATATCTGAAAACAAATCAGAACAGAGGGCGAGTCGACGAAACGTCAGAAAAAATGACGGGACATCGGAAAAACGACGAAAAATGTCGAAAGAACGGAAGAACTTCGGCCAATGGCTGAAGCGTTTCGGCCATGGCTGAAATGCTTCGGCCATGGCCGAAGTGCTTGGCTGTTTTCAGCAGAGCGCGCACTTTCTCCCCCTTTCTCCTATAAATACAGGGGGTCTCAGTTCTGAGGGTTGGAATTTTTCTGCAAAGTTCGGATCTCTACGCGGGAGTTCTGCGAGTTCAAAAATCGCCGTCGGCGCCCAGAGTTCTACATCAACATCAGATCTGCGCCGCTCAAGTTCATCCCCACCAGATCTAAGGTCAGATATTGTGATCTAAACTCGCCCTCCAATCTAAGCTGTGTCTTAGACTTAGGGTACCCTCCAGTCTAGGCTGTGTCCTAGACTTAGGGATAGCTTGTGATTTCTCCTAGTAGATCTCACCGGCTCCAGTGATCCTCCCCTTCGTGGGTTGATTCCCGTCAGGTATTTGTTTCCATCGTGAAACAGATCCCTTAGATCTAAAAACCTAGCATCTAGATCGTCAACCGAAGATCAGGATTGCACGGTGGTCCACAGACGTAAAAGAAGTCCCCGGCACAGGCAAAGATACCCACGCATGCGAGGGTCCGATAAACGGGCCTCACGTTTGTTCAAATAGGAATTTAAAGTTGTAATTTTAATTTGATTTTCTTCATTGTAAAAGCCTTATAAAAAAGGCGATCTTTTTATTTGAATTTGTTTGTAATTCCATAAAGGTGTAACAGATTCGAAGCAATGGAAAAATCAGCAGCTTTAACTTTCTCCGTGAATAGTCAGCATAACTTTTTGACGAAAATTAAAGCTCACATGGGTGCCATCACTACCCACACTTGAAAGGATTTGATGGAACAAGCCGAGATAGTCAAAAAACCATCGAAGCGTTTCAACAAGTTTGAGGCCCACACCAATTTCAAGGGCAACAAGGGCAAGCAAGGGCAGTCGTCACAACCGAAAGCTAAAGACACTTTCATAGTTGGGGTCCAAGATTCCAACAACAACTAGCAAAGAGAACCAAGGAAGAACTTCCAGCATAACTACTCATTCAAAGACGAACATACAATACCCATTTTTCATGTCCTCAACAAAGGGAATCGCCTAAAGCTCCCAGAAGCTAGACGCTCTGAAGAAGTCAGAAAGACCAACAATCCTAATTATTGTCTCTATCACAGGATATTAGGGCATCCGATGAAGAACTGCTACATCTTCAAGGATAAGATCCAGACATTTGTCAAATCAGGAATCCTCAAACTCAAACCTGAAAAGAAGAAGGTTACTGCTAACATGGTAACACTTCAGTTCGGCTCCATGCTAGAGATTCAAGCCTAAGATGGTGTTGTTCCCATTCTTACTGCAAGGATGGAGGTGGCAAACTATGACTACCAAAATTAACAAAGACGAGATTTATTTCCTCTTACCATAGCGAGAGAGGAAATAATGTGGGTGCATCCTGACCTTCTTCAAGATGAAGACTAGACTTCCAAAGTCCAAATCTAAGATGAAGACTTGCAATACTATCTCTACTATCATTAGAGAGGATTCTATGCATGTCACTTCACTCACTGATTCAGAGAGTGAGAAAGTGGCCCTGATGGGGACAAGATCCGGTAAAGATTAATTAAAGGATTACAATCAACTGGGAAGTCCAAACAATCTGAACCAGCCAAGCAAAAGGAGACTCGGTTCGATAAGGCCCGATAGCATCTCCAAGTAGCCATAAGGCCCCATTTAAATATTCTAGCCCGTATTACTTTGTACGAACTTTTACGTTTGTCAAAGGATACAAGAGAAGCTTTGAAAGAAGCCTTGAACAACAGTGAGGCGTTCCTCGCCCACTTGATTGAACCTTTTCAAGACGAAGGTCATGAGCAATGCTATTAATGCCGACTGCAGACACCTTGCATCACCTTCACTCCGAAAGACATGCTTGTCAAGAATCATCATCACAACTGACCCCTCTACTATAATGGGTACATAGGGTCATCAAGGGTTGAGAGAATTCATATCGATACAGGCTCCGCCTTGAGCATAATTCCACGAAGACTCTTGAGCTTTCTGGGAATGCCCCTTCATAAACTCTCAAACACATCAACGACCATACTCGACTTTAACTCTAGCAGTGCCCGGTCTCTTGGAAAGATACGTCTTAAATGTTAGATCGGAGATTTGAAGACGGAAGTGACTTGCTATTTCATTGACGTCGAAACACCTTACAACCTTCTGCTCAGAAGACCTTGGATTCACTCGAACAAGCTCGTTCCTTCAACACTTCAACAATATTTCAAATACGTTGATGAACAGGGGGTTCAGCAGAGAATCGAAGCTGAAAGGCATCCTTTCAAGGGGGTGGAGAATTACTTCACCGACTCTCTCTTGTATGATAAAAATCACACAATCGAGATTGTCCTTCCCAGTGATGAGGATAACGGTAATGAAGCAGATGTCAGACTAGATCCCATTGATGATTCCATCTGGGACATAGATCCACGTGTAATTACCCTAGAAAACCTTTGTACCAACCAATCTACTAAAGATCAGGGCAATTGGATTTTTAATGAAGAAGAGTTTGCTTACGACTATTCTCTAAACTCTGAGTCTGAAAACTCAGGAGTAGAGAATTTGGGGGCCAAACTAGCTTCGGAACTAGCATTGTATATGCCAATAACCGAATCATACTCCACTCTCTAGCAGCTGGATAATTCAAGAGACGTTATTTTCATGGTTCCACCTAGAGGGAACACATCAGATCCGATTTTCTTTGGAAAAGTTGAGAAATGACTGATGAAGAGACGAGAGCAACGCTAGAATTCTCCCAATACAGCCAGCAGTCTCAACAAATCATGGCGAAGATAGGGTACAGCCTTACCGCAAAACAAGGATTGGATTTCAATATAGGACTATGAATCCCTTTGATCCCCTTTACACCAGAAGGCAAGTATTGTATTACTACAATCGAACCAAGCATGGGCTCGATTACATCTCTCCTAAAGCCGAACCACATACTGAACCAGCATCTGATGACTTTCTAAGCAGCTCTTCAGATACATCCGACAGGGATTCCAACATCAGCCTTGGAGTGCTATTCAAAGCCACATTGGTCTTCTATGATCCTTGGACAAAACAGTTTGAAAGTATTCGAAGATCTTGAAAATGATCCTTGGACAAAACAGTTTGAAAAGTAATGGGAATCACGCTTTGAAGCCAAAGAGCCAGGCACTGAAGATAAAGTGGTTCAAATAAACATTGGTAGTGAAACCAACCCCAAGCTCATTTCATCAGCGAGAATCTTTCACCCATTGAAAAGGAAGAACTTATAATTCTTCTTCAAGAATACATCGACGTCTTTGCCTGGAGTTATGACGACATGCTGGGCATAGACCCCAATGTGGCTGTACACCATCTTAACATTGACCCTAGACTCAAACCAGTCAAGCAACAACAACGACATTTCCGTCCTGAGTTGGTGGAGCAAATCAAAAAGGAAATTCGCAAACTCATTGAATGCAGATTCATCCGTGAAGAACAACACCCCGATTGGCTAGCCAACATTGTGGTGGTGATGAAGAAGAGCGGAAAGATCTGAATCTACATCGACTTTTGAGATCTCAACCTTGCTTGTCCGAAGGATGAATTTTCCCTCCCTATCACGGATGTCATGATTAATAAGACATGTAGATTTGAGAGGATGTCCTTCATGGACGGATTCTCTAGATACAATCAAATTAAAATGCATCCGAATGATCAAAAGCACACAGCCTTCAGAATGCCCATAGGAGTATTTTGCTACATGGTAATGCCCTTTGACCTGAAGAATGCTAGCGCTACTTATCAACGTGCAATGAACATGATATTTTGTGAACATCTATGCAAGATGGTCGAATGCTACGTTGATGACCTCACGATCAAAAGTCGTCACAAGCAAGACCACGTCAATGACTTGAGAATGATGTTTGAAATCATGCGAAAGCACCAGCTCAAAATGAATCCAACCAAATCCTTTCTGGGTGTATCATCAGGCAAATTTCTAGGACTTATTATCACATCCAAGGGAATACACATTGACCCCGAAGAAGTGAAAGCCATCCAAGAGATGCAACCTTCGAGAAATCTCAAAGAACTCAGGGGCTTACAAGGACGATTAGCTTACATCTGAAGGTTTATTGCCAACTTGTCTGGGAAATGTCAACCATTCAAAGACTCATGAAGAAAGGCATTTCGTTTATTTGGGATGATGCCTGTCAATAAGCCTTCAATGAGATCAAGCAATATCTCACAAGGCCGCCGGTCCTAGCTACACCAGTGTCAGGTAAACCACTCCAGATTTATGTCAGAGCAGTGGATCACTCTCTTAGAGCATTCCTTGCCCTGAAAAATGACAATGGCCATGAGCAAACCATTTACTATCTCAGTCGGACTATGATTGACGTCGAGCATCCGTATAACCTAGTCGAGAAGGAATGTTTAGCGTTGGTCTTCGCCATTCAAAAGATGCGGCACTATCTCACCGGTCAATCTATCCACATCATTTCAAGAGTCAATCTTCTATAGATACTCATGACAAACCCTGGATCACTGAATTCTAGGCTAGCAAAATGGACGATACTACTCTCACAATAAGACATGACATTTGTGCCACAGAAAGTAATCAAAGTTCAAGCAATTGCTGACTTTCTAGCAGAGCATCCCATCCCAGAGTTTTACAAACTTTACAAAGACATTCTGGATGAAGTTTTCGAGTTAAATGTTATTTCATACCTCTATATATGCAGTTGTATTTTGACGGCGCATCAAGACACAACCACAAAGGAGCGATTGTTGCAGGAGTGGGGGTAGTGCTGATCTACCTTCATGGGCATGTTCTTCCCCGAGCCTACTCATTGATCGAACCACGTTCCAACAATGTAGCTAAATATAATGCCCTTATAATCGGCCTACAACTCGCTAAAGACATGGGTGTCAAATATGTTAAAGCTCACGGTGGCACCAAACTAGAATCAAATCAAAGGAGAATAAGAGGTTCACCATGAAGACCTCATACCATATCATAAAGTGGCCATAAAGCTTGCCCAATCATTCAAAGGCTTTTACATCAACTATGTAGTTTATGTAGAGAATACCCATGCGGATGCTCTGGCATCCCTTGCAGCCACACTCGCCCTGACACCCAAGTCCACTGGGTGCATCACAGTGGCTAGCCATCACTTATGCTCCTTGGAGCATATTCTTGAAGCCAACAATGTCCATGTCATATCAACTCACTTTAAAGGCAATGATTAGCCGTTCCGAATCATTGACTACATCCTACACGGAATCCTACTAGATGATCCAAAGCAGGCAGCCTTCTTTCAAAGAAGAGCTCTCCATTTTTTCTATGATTCTGCCACATAGACACTATATCGATGATCTTTCGACGGTATTCATCTCTGATGCTTATCACCAAGTGAAGCTCGAGAAGCATTAAAGGAAGCCCATGATAGTACATGTGGAGCTCATCATCTGGGTCCTAAACTTCAAGACCTACTTTGTCGTCTAGGTTATTACTGGCCGACAATGACAGCAGATGCAGTAACATATGCTAAGAGATGTCATGCATGTCAAATCCACGCTGACTTCCTACATCAACCTCCGGAAGAATTACATCCGACAGCTACCTCGTGGCCATTCGAAGCTTGGAGCATGGACATCATCGAGCTGATCAGTCCACCGTCAGCTAATGGTCATCGATTTATCCTAGCCATTACAGATTACTTCTCCAAATGGGTCGAAGCTGTTTCCCTCAGAGAAGTCAAAACATCTCAAGTTATCAAATCCTTGAGATACCAAGTGATTTACCAATTTGGTATTCCTAAACGAATCATTCACGACAATGGTCCGCATTTCATCAGTCGACCGTTCTTCAAATTCTGCAACAAGTTTAGAGTTCAAGATGTGGCTTCTATGCCATAAAATCCAGTTGCTAATGGTCTAGCTGAAGCTTTCAACAAAACTATCATCAAACTTCTGAAGAAGTTCGTCACCTCCAACAAACGAGAATGGTACGAGAAACATCGCCATTGCCGAGATGATGACAATTGAAGAACATCATCAAAAGCGCCTCCAAGAACTCGAAGCACTGGATGAACTAAGACTTCAAGCTTAGCAAAAAATCAAGATCTACCAGTCACGGACTTTGAAAGCCCTCGATAGGAGAGTCAGAGAATGATCTTTCAAAGAGGACGACCTAGTCTTAGCCGTTCGTCGACCCATGGTCATGACGCACAAGACTAAAGGTAAATTTCTACCCAAATGGGAAGGCCTATTTGTAGTAGAGATAGTCTACTCAAATGGAGCGTATCGCCTAATTGATCAAAATGGCAATAGGCTCATGGCGCTAATCAATGGGAAATTTCTCAAGAAATACTACCCTTGATCCTGGCCAATATTATATCCCCACAGAAATACTGGTCATGCTTAAATTTCCACCTCTAAACCAGAAATATTGATCTTCCTCATCCAAAACCCAATCAAAATCCTCAGAGAGTCGTCAAGTTAATACTATACTTCTACTTGGCTCCAGAAATACCGTCACTATCATGTTAACAATACACTTTTGAACAGTGTCAACTCCAAACACATCATCACTATTATGTTAACAATACACATCTGAACAGTGTCAACTTATACCTCCTACTATCATGTTAACATTACACCTCTGAATAGTTTCAATTTGACCAAATCGTCATGTTAACACTATACCTCTAAACGATTTCTCATCTCAAATGATCTGACTGATTAACATTACACCTTTATCAGATCATTTTATCAGCACGTTAACACTACATCTCTGTCGATCTATCTTAGCAAAATTGACTGGTTAACATTACACCTCTATCAATTTGCTTATATCAAAAATCAATTAGTTATCATTACACTTCCATCGATTTTCTACTGTTAAGTTAACATCACACTCTCAAACGGTAGTCATCCTTTGGACTTCTTTTGAACCGACTGGTAACATTACACCTCTGTCGGTCACCCTATTTGGCACGTTAACACTACATCTCTGTCAAATATCCTTATACTGTTATGTTAATGATGCACCTCTGAACAGTGTCAATCTGATCAAACTATTATGTTAACACCACACCTCTGTCTATTTGATCCCAACATTTTCATCCCCAGTTAAGATGTCACTATGATATGTTAATACTACACCTCTATCGCACATTCATCTTTAAGGAGACAAAAAGTTCTTTTATTTATTAAAAGAGCTAAAATGGTTATAAAAGAGTCCTACATGGAGAGTGGATAAAAAGTGTGTATCCGCGTAACACAGTCAACCATCTGAGAATCCCAGACATCATGATCACTCTTCTGAGCCTTGTCTTTTAAGATCAAAGGATCAATAGGGGCAGCCTGTAGCCTGATGTGGAAAGCCTCTTTGTTTTTGCCTGAAGCTTGGCAACTTGGGAATCTGGTTTCTTGTTGAAATCAGCCTGGTTAGACACAAGCTCCGCTCTTTGAAGTTGAGCTTCTTTTAGACGTGCTTGGGCTGCGACAATAGTCGCCTTGGCCTCATCAATCACCACATCTCACTCTTGGATAGCATTATGGAGCTCTATCTGATAACCTTCAGCGGAAGTGATGCTGTCATTCAGACTTTGAACCTTCACGCTGATCTGATCCATTTCTGCTCGAATGGATTCACCGACCTTGTGGTGAGTCTCCATCATATGACGAAATTTAAGTTCGGCGATGCCTTCAAGATCAGCCATGCAAAGAGTTTGTAATTCTTGACAACATGACTCAGCTTTGTCAATCGCATTCTTGAAAGGTTCAGTACAAGCAAGGCCAACAACAGACGCCAAGACATCCAGCTGGTCCCTTAGCAATTTGACAGTGCGGGTCGACAACTCCCTCTGAGACTTCAAGGCGAGTACAACATTTTAGTTGAATAAGCTCATTAGACTCTCCTTCAAGATCTTTATCTCCATCTCCGCCAAGTCTTCAAGGTCAGGAGATTGAGGAATTTCTGCATTACTGGAAGAACTCGCTCTAGTGGAAACCACTATGGAATTAGTGGTGGTAAGTGAAGTAAACAGTGAGGCTTGCACATGTTTGTTGCCAGATATTAAATATGGAGCAAGTGTGACCAAGGATTCTGATATTAAATGTGGAGCATACATCATTGCCTTAGTAGACGAGACAGTAGTTCTCACAACCATAGCTGTGGTTGTCGATATGTCCATGGGCACAACTTCAACACTTGTGGAAGAAACCCCCGGTCCGTCGAGAGCAACTACAGGCACACTCGAACTTTCATCCGGACAGGATTCAGAACTCATTGTTCGCAGGGAATGAAGTTGCTTTGATTTCTATTGCTTTGAATCTGTTACACCTTTATGGAATTACAAACAAATTCAAATAAAAAGATCACCTTTTTATAAGGCTTACAATGAAAAATCAAATTAAAGATTACAACTTTAATCCCAATTAAACAAACACGGGATCCATTTATCGGATCCTCGCTTGCGTGGGTATCTTTGCTTGTGACGGGGGCTTGTTTCGTACGTGGACCACCTTGTAATTCCGATTCAAGTGAAGATCTAGATTCTGGATCTGCAGATCTGGGGGTTTTATTTAACAAAGGAAATAAAACACCGACGGGGATGAACTCACGAAGGAGGTGATTGCCGGAGCAGGTGAAATCTACAAGGAGAAGTCACGCGCTGGACCCTGGACTAAGACGGGGCTTAGCCTAGAGGGTAGATCTGCAAACCTAACCTAGATCAACGCAGATCTGTGCTCAATTCTTTACCTAGTAGTGTAGATTTGATGTAGAACAAACTCCTCGCTTGCATGGGACATGGATATGGCTTTTCTCCTTCGCCGATGCTCAGATCTGTGCAAAACGACTACATAGATCTCACATGGAGCTCTCCAAAAATCCTAGAATTTCCAACTCTTGACAATGAACCCACCTGGTCTATTTATAGGCTCTGAAAAGGGGGAAGGCGGCCAAGGCATGGTGCCTCGACACTGTGGCCGAGGCACCAAACGGTGCCTCGGCCTAAGCCGAGACGTTCCATTTGGCATTTTTTGTCGCCGTTTGGTCTTGTTCGTCTGGTATTTCGTCCGATCCGGTCGTTTCGAGTCCAAACCTAGTTGATCATCCTGCTGATTTCAGAATCCGATCAGTATAGTTCCCTCGATGGTTAATTCTATCTCGTCAATGTTCGAGCCTGGTCGACTCGCCTTGTTGAATCTCGCTGATCTGAAGCTTCGTCGTTAGATTCATTCTACGATACATCACTTCATTGACTCGTACGCTTTGCCGACTCACTTCATGTGTTTGTCAGCTCGCTTTATGCATTTTGTGGCACAGTTATGTCGTCAGCGGTTCTTAGTCGCATTGCTTGAGGGGTCATCAGCGTCAACCCACCGTCTTGAGTCTCGTTCGGGCACTGATGAGCGATTTTCAATGCCTACAGATACCCCCTCCAAAGTGTCTCAGTCTCGATTTTCGGATGAGGCTGGGATACTTTGGATATGATAGTCCCCAACCTTCAGTCGGTGTGACGGGACCTATGAATTGGCTTCGGTGTTCGATCTCTCCAATCCTTTCACACTCTCCAGTTCTTTGTAGGATAAGTGAAGGCATTACGGTACTGTACTTTTTGACTGACCGCTATCGAGATCTTGGCCTGAAGTCGATTGATGAATTTTTTTTGAGATTAGCTTCAGAATTCGATTCCTCCAATCCTTTTAGATTCTCCAGTTCTTCGTAGGATAGCCGAAGGCATTACGGTGCTGTATTATTTTTGCCTGACCGCTGGCGAAATCTAGAAGCTGACTAAGTTCATTTGAATCTGACTCATAACGGTGAGTTACCGTGCAACTGACCATCAAACTTTCTACGGGACCCCTCTATTAATCGGGGAATTCTCCATTGCGATGCGTTGATTGGCATCAAAATATATAGAAATTTAGCCTTTCATCGGCGAGTGTGACGCATTGACCGGTGTCAAATTTTACCCAGATTCGAACCATTGATCGGCGAATCCTACGGCGGCGATGTGTTGATTGGCATCGCTACGCTTCGTTGGCATCCATCAAGTTCTCCCTAAGAATATTTGGAAATATCCTCGGGGAACTCCTCGACAAGTTAAGAAATTGGTTCCACAGCGGGAGGAATTTCCTTGACACGAGACGCATTGTCTGGCGTCGTGAATTTTAACCTCAGGTCAGTGAATTTCCGTGACGACGCTCGTCGAAATACCCTAGTGGGAGGAGATTGGGGTTCATCCTTGACCATCGTGGGAGGAAATTAGGACTTGTCGGGTTATCCTTAAGAATACCCTCTGGGAGCTTCTTGATAAGAACTAGGAAATAGTATCTGCGAATTTCCCCGTTGGCGACGCCTTGACCGGCGTCGATATTATTCTCACGCTTTATTGGTGATTGTCGAGTTATACCTAAGAATATTTTTTATGAAAACATCCTCGGGAACTTTTCGACAAAATAGGAAACAATTTATACTCGTGTACCTTTTTGGAGTATTAATGAATTTTTCTACTGGTGACGCGTTGACCGGCATCGATATAATTTCCGCGCTTTGTTGCATTTATTGAGTTATCCCTAAAAATATTCCTTTTATGGAAATATTCTCTGGGAACTTCTTCCCTAAAAATATTCCTTTTATGGAAATATTCTCTAGGAACTTCTTGGCAAAATAGAAAATAGTTTATGCTCGTGTACCTTTTTGGAGTTTTTTAGGGCTCGAATATGTTGAGCTGGCTGAAGATTGACCTTTAATGGGTGATATCCCTGCTGAATGCTATCTGGGGGTCTTCGTGGCCGTTACGACGAGCTTCACTCTGTAGGCGAACCTCGGTTGAATGTCGAGCTTCACTGCGCAAGCGAACCTCAGTTGGGTGTTGAGTTTAATTGTGTGGTCGAACCTCGGTTGAGTTGTGAGTTTCACTGCGTGGGCGAATCTCGAGTCTCACAGTTTTGCCACTGGGGGTATGTGACCCTCATCTTCAGGACCAGACCTTTCGACTGTCTACACCCTGAAAACATGGTGCGGTGCTCAAGTCTTTTTCAGACTATGTTAAGACAGCATTCGTCGAGAAGTCAGCTCCCTAAGTGATATCGACTCTCGTCTTGCTTCGAGTGAACCAAAATGGTGCAACTTGGTGAGAACTCTAGGTGGAAGGAGGAAACTTCAGTTTCGTAGAGCTGACGAGGGTCCATGATGGAGAAGCTCCAACTGTAATGTCTAAGAAACTGAGGCTTGCTGAAATCTGCGAACACTCTGAATGCCAACGAGGACTCCTTCAAAGTCGGGCTTCAGGAGGAGTTCCCACAGATCTCTCGCCATGAATTTCTCTCTTTTTATCATTTATTATAATTCTTTTATTTCGTTCAAAATAATTAACCATAATACTCATAGGATTTTCAGCAAACCCTCATCCATCAACGAATTTAATGAGCCTTTACCGATTACCGTTTGAATCGGGCTAGCACGCAGATTATCAAATCCCGTTCCGCATGTGACGTTGTGCTAAAAGAATGAGACTCTTTTAGACTTCGTGCTACGATGTTGAATACGTAGACTTGGTACTCTTTTAGGGGCAAGATACCACCCGGCAACGCGTGTTACGCGTAGACTTATCCCTTCTTAGGCTTCGAGATAAAATACCCTAGAATCAAACTTTGGTGTCTTCTTCAATCAGAAAAAGACTAAATTGGAAACGTGTGTGAGACGTTGACTTATTCCTTCTTAGGATTCGGAATAAAATTCCCCACGTGTGTAAGGCGTGGATTTTAGTGTCATTAATGA